>OU015473.1:5982603-6084721 GCA_907164805.1 Brachyptera putata
TCAATACCTTCGAGATGGTGTAAGTTACAAAGTTATATTTATCTCATCTAATTGTCCGGCGTATACGGTAAAAAATGTGTATTTTAAGGGTATACACGCCTGACAGTCAGGCGATTTGAGATAAAAAGTTATTACTTCCACCGTCTTGAACGCATTGAAAATATCTATGTTTGCTCGGTTTTACAATTTCGATATCTCATACCCGTTCAAAAGTTATCACCAAAAAAACTGATATTCCGCTAAATCGACTCCCATGGCATCCCAAGTTGCTAGGGCCTACTATTAGATTTCAGATTTGTATTCTTTTCACAATTTCAAGATAAAGCCCTACGTCAGTAACTTTCATTTTGTCAACAAGTTGACGCATCCCGGAGCAAAAATACAATGGTAGTATTTGGTAATTCCTGGAATTGGATGTTTCTACCAACAAGGCTGTGCGACATTCCGACATCATTCCCTGTTCTTCCTACAGGATCCATTCAGCCAGTTTACAATTTCTATTCGAAATGTTACCCAACACTGAACAGTTCCAAGTAGTAGAGTTAGTATCGTTCTGCCCGTCACCTGTGGAGGCAGCACGTAGACCCACCCTCTTTCCCTATTGGGTACAGATTACACCAGAGTTATGCAACGATACTTGACTGTTGACGCGATGTGGGGAAATAGAAAAGATCAATTTGAAAGAAAAAATTATGACTATTAATTGCCTGTCTACAACCAGTATTAGCATCACTTTATAGGCGCTATCGTTATACAGTAATATAGGCCTACAAAGGGGTAGATGGATTACTAGTTCTGGACCCTTACCGCGATTGCCAAATAAAATAACGTCCTAGGCCTGGCTAGCTCCAAGAGGCTAGGACTTTGATTGGTTCCTCTCACTAGTACAGCCTATAGTACCATGGCAACATGTCTGGTATTTGTGTAATTCCATTATTGTTGGTACAAAATCCTAGGACTGCTTTTGAGGCGGGCTAAAAATATGTCACATTTCTGCGTTCTAAGAGACCTTGACTTTGTTATTATCTTGTATTGCTATGGTATTTATACCTCTCTTAGAGAACTTTATCCAATCAAAATCCTTAGTCTCTTGGAGCTAGCCAGGGATAGGACTTTATTTCAAGTGGCAGTCGCGGTAAGGGTCCTGGTAGGACAGTTGGACAAACCCTAGTGCACGACGAGGAACGCAACGACGTCTTTCAAAGTCGTGAAATCCCAACAATATCATCTATTTACACTAGTTATTGTAATCATTTGTTTGGTAGACGACCTTCTTCTATCGAGGATGTTATATCAATAACACCACCCTCTATCAAGGTGGTGCCCGTGTTTTACAGGTCACGGTCCAGGCACGTTTAGAAGGTGGTGTTTGGTGTGGTAAGCCAGCAAGGGGTGGTCTGGGGGGCGATATGCGTGGGAGTCGGCCCTGAATACACAACACGGTTTATTAGTGTTGACTTAGCAGGCCCAGTTACCACTGACTCGAGGACAATGCAAACACAACTGTGCATTCCAGCTGCAACAGGTAGACCCCTGCGGGTCAGGAGCCGTTTGGCTAGTGGCTGTTTTAATATGCGGATAGCTGACAGGCGCTTGGCTTCCGACTAGCTCAGTGAGCAGTACTATATAGTGTACAACTCCATGATTAAGTGAACAGTTGTATATATGGAGGTCTATCGAAGTGATGAGCCGCGTACTTCCGTTTACTTCGAAATGGCGGCCATGTTCGTTTTTCAACTGCCAGTTGGAGCTACTCCCACATTGGTAATTCATGCACTATATAAAACAAGTTTCGGTAGGCTTACACCTGACAACAATAAGCTCAGCATGAACAACGAACATGGCCGTCTCTCTCTCTCTCTCTCTCTCTCTCTCTCTCTCTCTCTGTCTGTCTGTCTGTCTCTGACCAATGAGTGATCAGTACCGATCATGAAGAAAGCAATGGCTATGGCTAACTTCGTTCTGTAAACGCAGTTAGCGCTTGATGTCAGCTAAACTAAACAGTTCAGTTTAGGGCTAAACTAACAGTTTAGCAGTTAGTGAACATAGTGTGAGTAGGACATAACGATCAGAGGTGCCCTGAAAGATACACATCTCTGCGCTACACAGTCAATAATATTAGTATAACGTAAACAGATCTGTGACATGGGAAATAAATACGCACACGATTTATGTGTTGAAAAGTGTGAGAAATAGGGGGGAAATTTTCACCATCCTCCCCTATTATAATAAATAGGAGGATAAACAAATCTACGATAAAATATCAATATACGAGGAATTTAAAGGACAGGCATCACAACCCTGCGAAAAAATGTAATGAATAATGACGATATTTATTTCCTATATTTTAAGAGAATACTTTTAATCACTATATTAATGTGAGAACTTATAACTAAAAATAAATTAAAATGATTTGTTGCCAGGGATGAATCCAGGTGATATTTATTTATTTATTACGTACACTTACAGTTGCACAAAAGTGCGTTGGCAAGGCCTTAAACTAAATTAATAAAACTAATGAACACGAACAAAATGAAGAAAACAAATGATACAATTAAAAATTGATAGTTTGATAGTTTCAAAATCGAGGTGTGCATTATGTAACTTTCGAATACATTTAATACAAAATATCAATAACTCAACTTACAACGTAAGTGCTTCGTTTTCCTACCAAAAAGTAAGACAAAGTAAGACCAGTTGATCTGTACAGACTATACCACAAACAAATAATCTAAATCTAAATTACAAAATTTCAACCCTCTTCCGGCCGCGATAATTGTTCTGCAAGTCGGGTTTTAAATGGGATTAAATGGGACTCATGGGACAAATGGGACTCTGTTACCATCCGTGGGTGCTATCATATGATAAAGTAGCGTTAGCCAAACATATATCGGTGTGGCGCTACTGTTTGAGGGTCCGCAGTTCGTTTCCCGACGCTATTATTTTTTGTATTTAGAAAAATAACTATCAAATGTTTAGTCGAGCGCAGGGTTATGGTTTAGGTTTTTTTTTTTTCAATTTGACCACAAAAAACAAAAATATGAACACAAATATCGTGATTTTCAACGATTTTTTTAGTCCCATTTAAAAACCCACTTCCAGAAGAACTCTCTCCACCCGCCTCTAAATCGTACAATTTATCCAGGTCTTCCCGAGCCCCCTATCAACTGAACCAGGAATAATGGTGTTCCTTTGATGTGAGCTAGCAGAGACGTGCTCCAGAAGAGAGATGCTGTTCAACAAAATCTCAACGACTCTCCAGCCTCTAATTCAATCACTTAAACCCTTGTACGCGAGATTACCACCGCCATCAACTAAGACGGATGATCGCGACCTGACAGGCAGAGAGAGAGAGAGAGAGAGAGAGAGAGAGAGAGAGAGAGAGAGAGAGAGAGAGAGAGAGAGAGAGAGAGAGAGAGAGAGAGAGAGAGAGAGAGAGAGAGAGAAAGAGAGAGAAGGGGTGAAATAGTTCATGACAAAAACACATCGGGTGGCTTAATTGACATTCTTGAAGCTTCGTTAAGATTCCTCGAAACGCCCTTTTGTTTCGGTCACAAGAGAAAGAGAGGGATAGATAGACGTAGATAGATAGAGAACATTTCATTATTTTATGACGGTGCCAGGGATTGGTCCAACCCTGTCACACGCACAACCCAAACGTTTATTGTCATTTCACTCTTTTATTCACTAGAAGAGACATTTCTTAGCTCCGGTATTAATAAGTTGTTCGTTCAATACCGTAGCGTATTTTTAACAATTAAAATCAATTGGCAGTGATGAGAATTTTTGTTATTTTTCCATTATAACTTTCTCATCTGGACTTGATGGTACCGACAATGACTCGATCTAGTCCGGTTAGCTCTATTCTGAAAGTTAATGGAACCAAATAGCATGAGTAACCATGGTTTAACTGTCAGTTAGCGCACTAATAAGTAAAACATCGAGCCAGAATCCGAATGGGGTGTCAGTGGGCTGCAATCACGGACCTCAATATAGAGGGAACAGGACATGAAGTATTGCTACATGCAGGCCTCCATGTCTCAGTCAGCTAAGACACCGCTTTAGAATCAGTTAGCCAAGACACCACTTTATAACCAGTCAACTAAGGCACTGCTCTAGAAACTGAACTCACCGTTGGACGTGGGTTTGAGTCCCGTATAAGACACGGATTTTTGTAAACGTCCTTTTCTTGATCATCACTTCATATATAGTTTCATATAATCACCTGCTTATTCGTATCCCCGTACAACCTAGTTGTTGGTTAATGAAAAAAATCAATCAATTATAATCGAGTATTCACCATACGAGAGAGAGAAAGAGAGAAAGAAAAAGGGAGAGAGAGAGAGAGAGAGATAGAGAGAAAGAGAGAGAGAGAGAGAGAAAGAGATCGAGAGACAGAGAGGAGAGAGAGAGAGTCAGAGAGCGAGAGAACGAGCGAGAGGAAGAGAGAAAGACAGACAGACGGGGAAAGACAGATGCAGGACCAGGCAGGAATAACCACAGATCCTGTCGCGTGTTCATCATGTCGGGAGGTAGAGGGGAGAAGGAAAGCAATGAGACAGAGATAGAGAGTAGAATAATACATAAGAGCACGTCTTAAAGCCAGTGTTAAGACCGCAAGCACGTAAGCATGAGTGCAAGCGAGATGGGGCTACCCTAGCGAGAGAGAGAGATCGAGCACCCTCTCTTCTAAATATAGTGTACATAATATGAAGTGTCGCGTCTGGCTTGTATATATGCAGTCAGGGGTTGGCAAGACGGATACCCCTGTTACCTGTAGGCCTAGCTTCCCTCCCACCAAATCGCACTCACGCCCTCAGCGGGTATGCCCCCCACTCGGCCGGGAATTACATTTTAAATAAACTATTCACTATGTTAATGGTTCGCGAGGAGAAGTAATGACGAAGATTGACTGTTTTTAGGCCCATTTTCGACTAGAGAAAATGAAAAATCTGTAAGTGGATGTGTTCTTCATATTTCGGAAAGTAAAAGTACCCTACAAAAAACCCTATATACCATATATAAAAAAAATCTGTAATTCGGGTTCCAAATGGGACTAAAAACAATGGTTAAAAATCACAACATTTGTGTAAATAATTTCGTTTCTGTGGTCAAATAGAAAAAAAATCAACCATGGATCCTCAAAACGTGAGGCCTATAGCACCACACAGCCATATGATTGTCAGCCGCTACTTTATCGAATCATAGCACGGGGCGGTAACTGTGTCATGACGTCACAAATTTGGCGTTCCCACTGGTCAATTTTAGTCCCATTCAAAAACCGACTTTCAGATAAATTCTCCCTGGCAGTGGCAGGTCCAGTGAGTGGAGTCTACTGTAAGCGGCGATATAAGCACGTGTATAAATAGTTTTCTACTAGTTACAGCAATCAATTTTACACGAGTTCAATCAAGATACACTCGTAAAATTAATTTTGAAAACGTAAGAATACATTATTAGACGAGCTTTAACGAGGATTCAATTTGACATACTGAAAAAAATGGTGTTCGTTTTTATGTTTTTTTTCCATGTTTTTTTGTCGGTTCTCCACAGGTCAAACGGCTACATCTATCAACCTCAAACTTTTTTTCAATATGGTTCCTCATCTAACTTAGATCTGTATAGTTTTGTGGCAT
Organism: Brachyptera putata; assembly: GCA_907164805.1. Classification (NCBI taxonomy): domain Eukaryota; kingdom Metazoa; phylum Arthropoda; class Insecta; order Plecoptera; family Taeniopterygidae; genus Brachyptera; species Brachyptera putata. Next base: position 5,988,240 of record OU015473.1, read on the forward strand.
TATCGGGGAGTAACTTTTCTTTTTATGAATTTAAGAAATTTCAAAAATTCCCATTAGAATAACATGGCGGAAAAAAAAATATATTTTCCAAAGAAATGAAATTGCGCGTGAAGTTGAATTACATTTTGGTACACATTTTTAAAAATTTTCAGCTTGATCGGGTCAGTCATTTTGAAAAAAAAAACATAAAATGTGCTAAATTTGTACCACTCGAAGCAGTTTTTACCCATCTTTACCCATACTATTACTATTCGCTCGTCTAACAACGCATATATGGCGTTTTCCTAGTTATATTCATTGACCTCGCTTCCGTATCGGAATTATTTGTGATTATTTATGTAATGTAATTGTGTTTGTTATTTTTCAGATTCAATTTTCGTAGGCCTAGCCCTAGGTCGAACTACTTCTAATAAAGTAGCTAAATAGAAGCTATAACTAATCTATAGACAATTTAAAGAGAGCACGCACTACGCAAGAAACAGGAAGAGCGAGAGAGAGAAGGTGAGTAGCAGCTGACATGACAGCTATAATAACATGTCTACAAGGTGTAACTCGCAGACGTGTGATTAAAGACACGCAATGCAAGGACCGGCACCTCCACCCAAGCGTTGCCATAGTAGCAAGATCCGACACGAGTGGGCGGATTCCTGGACACTGCCGACGAAGGAAGTCGAGAAAGGCCGTGCTAGATCGGTAACGAAGTAAAGGAGAAAAGCTTGAAACTATACTCAATAGACCTTTTTCGAAATTCAATGCGCAGGCGCCTACTGTCTGCTGTCTACTGTCTACTGGGTGTTTTAGTACTGTTGATTATTCGGTCCGCTCATCCTCAGGGTTGAAGGCAAAACACTGAGATATATAACTTACATTATCTCTCATTTTATTCATTCTGACAGTGTGTAAATATCTTAGAATATAGTCGACATATCAATGGTGGAACTACCATCTTATCATAAGTAAATACGTTCACGGCAGCGCACAGTAATATAAATAATTCTTGCTAAATAGCATTGGCAGCATAGGACTTTCAACCGCGCGTACTACTCAAATCTCCTTCGCCCGCGGAAACCTTGTTCCGCCCGCCAACTGTTTTCTCCCAGTCCGGACTTTGACTTGTGCGGCTTTCTCATATCTCCTTCGCCCGCGGAAACCTTGTTCCGCCCGCCAACTGTTTTCTCCAAGTCCGGACTTTGACTTGTGCGGCTTTCTGAAAACTCCTTCGCCCGCGGAAACCTTGTTCCGCCCGCCAACTGTTTTCTCCAAGTCCGGACTTTGACTTGTGCGGCTTTCTCAAATGTACTTCGCCCACGGACATCACGGTCCGCTCGCCAACTCATTTCCACAAGTCACCTGACCTAACCTAACCCAACTTCCCGCCTTTACATGCTTCTCAATATTGCGCATGGTTCAATATGGATATCTTGCGACATGGAGTCCGTACTAAGACAAGTCCAGTACAAGTCGGAATGCTACATGCATTAGCTTTAGCGCTGGTAGGCCTGTTATCGTGGATAACTGAGCGAAACCACGAGACACCTGTCAGTGGTCGACTGTGCCGGCAATCGAACCCCGGTCTCCTGAATGTCTCTTCAGCGTGCTGTAGCCACTGGTCCAACCGTCTCAGTTTACAATTGTAAATAAATTGAATGTAAAACATTTCAAGAAATGAGTCAACCTGAACTTTTCAGAAATCTGAACGTTCATGAAATTTCACAATCTAATGTATATGCATCGGATGGTGAGTGCATGGTGAATGGTGATGGTACAGAGGAAGTGCCAGTCATGTATACGACAGACAGCATAATGCTCAGTGAGCGAGCGCCGACTGTGGTTCCTGCCCCCCCTCCGACACAGGTATAAAGTCTGACGTCATAGCACTTGGCAACTATATATAGACACGCCAAACTACAATTAACTTCCGCATAAGGTATGGGCTTTTGTAAACGTCCTTTCACTTGTCATCAATTTCATACCTGTTCGTTCGTACCCCCGTATAACCTAGCTGTTGGTGGGATCACTAAGGGGGTGCGTGCACGGTGCTTATAAAAATAGAGAAATTCACCTTCACTAATTTTTTTCTATGTTCAAAAACCAGTGTAATTCAATGAAAATTGTTCACATCTCTAAGATAATGTTATGCTCTTCAATTTATATGACATTCTATTTCAGTGAATTCAATCAGTTTTAAGATAATACGTCAATGAATAAAAAGTAAGGGATTGAATTCATTGACGTATTATCTCAAAACTGATTGAATTCACTGAAATAATGTCATATTAATTGAAGAGCATGAAATTTTCTTGGAGTTGTATACTTTTCATTCAGTTACACTGTTTTTGAAAATGGAAAAAAATAGTAACCATACATTTCTCGATTTGTGTAAGCACCGTGCAAGCACCCCCTTAAGTAAACAATAATCAATCAATCCTAACACTGGTTCAGCTTGCTTCAGGTGGTAATCTCCCGTATGTCTGGCGGACACTATAGGGGTGGATTGCAAAGAAGAAATTTAAACCCCGGCCTACCTTAGGTACAAAATTGTATTGGAGAGGGAATGCCATTTTGTACTTAGATGGCGTCTAAGGTAGACCAGGGTTTAAACTTCGTCTTTGCAATCCACCCTAAATCGCTTGAGAACTGTAGTGCCGAGATGCAGGACCAACCTGCAGAAATGGGAAGACCCTATATGCGAGTGCGGTCAGGTGCAGGATCCGAGTCACCTCCTGGTCTGCCCCCGCCTCGACGAGCCTTATACCCTGCGCGACATCGCGGTGGTAAGTGCGAGAGCGATAGCAGTTGTACATTTTTGGGAAAGCCCCCGGAAAGAAAGTAAAGTAAGTACTGGTTCAAGGGCGATTTCATTGGTTTAGGTTACATTTTTAACCGGTCGTTTCCATTAGGAATCTAAAATCAGGATATCTCAAGTTTTAGGTTTTAGGTGGTACAGTAAGTACGTTAAAGGTTTCACCAACAGCGTCAACTCCCGGCTGCTGGTAACAATCGTTGCCGTAACAACAACTGGTGATATGTCGCCTACCTAGGATTATACCTATATCTACGAAGGATACGCAACTTTGACGACTCCCATGTTCTCCCAGCTGACGATCATCTCCAGTGCTAAGAAACCTTGAAAGTGGCGGCTAATGATGACAATATAGAATACAAATCCAAAATCAAGATAAACGTCAAACTGAGCAATCATTAACACGGCATAAATAGTTTCGGTTGAGCATAGATCAAGTTGAAATCATATTGTTATTTGGATCACTGTTATCTACTGGTCTCATTTGATCACTATGTTTTCTTCATTCATTTGAGAGATGTTCTACAAAGAAGAAGTGGAAACGCTGTGTATAGACCTAGCCTACACGCGCGATGTTCGATCATATCTATGATTCGATATCGACGCCACCTAGATTATCTAGATATTCAGCCAGCTACAGGACTCTGTTGGCCTGAGTAGTCAATATCAATGGTTTACTCTTTATCCATCTATATTGGGTTCAACGACACACTCTACTGATGGCTACGATCTATTGGCGTCGGTGAATGATATATGAGATGTTGAGATGAAAGGTTATTTCATTAGGTGTTTTTGGATAGTGGGAAGGAATCGAGCTCCCGAATCACCCCAGTATTAACCTGAACGACATATAGAAACCACGAAAAACCCCTGTCAGGATGGTCGACCATGGCGAGAATCGAACCCCGGTCTCCTGAATGACGGTTTAGTATAAAAACCACTCGGCCGAGTGGTTCATATCAGTTTAGTAACGTCGTTCTCAGTTGCGTATCCATCGTAGATAGTTATAGTCCTCGGTCGTGGAGTGTGATCAGTGTTGAATTCAGATATTTTGTTGCGGGGGAGCTTTTGTGTTTTCCGAGGGGGCAAGGGATACATACACAAAATTAAGCATGATAACCTTAGGCCTATTTAAAATACGCATTTCTTAAATTTTCAAGTCAGTTTATTATGGAACGATTATGCTACTAATTCATAATAATGTGATAAGAGGTAATTACAATATAACGGGTACCGGTAGTGTACACTCGACTGATCCATATGAAATTGATTCCACTCCAGCCACTTCTGACATTTGAGGTGTCACTAACCAGGATTCACGGGCAGAATGACAAATAACAATACAAATGAATAACGTCTAGATTTTTTTTCCCTTAGTAATAAATATAAATTCATGATACTTTTCAATTTTCACAGATATTTTTAAAACCCAAAATACAAGTTTCTCAAAATATACACTATTATAGTGCTTAATGTTCTTATCTCGGGGGGGGGGCAAACGACGAGCCGCGGGGGGGCATGCCTGGATTCAACACTGAGTGTGATTTGTTGCTATCGACTGGGGACACTGTCAGAAGCGTTCTGCCCAAGTGTCCTGGAGTAACCTGAAGCCGTGTTGGTCTGTGACAGCGCCCAGCCTTTACCTTATAAGGGCGCATCTTTCACAAACAAGCCGAACGAGAGCTGTAGCCATGAGATGAAGGCTCGAACCACCCGTGCGCTAGTGGTGTGTGATAGGGGGGACGGTCGATTGGAACCTCGTTAGTCGACCGCGTGAGGTGAAAGCAGTGCATACAGGTAGGCCTATACCTACTTGTCTCTTAACAGTCCAACTTTGTTGGCTTTTACTATAAGTTCGTGTCCGGATATTTACACTTACGGATTTTTTGGAAACTGGAAGACTTTTATCTGCGACGAAGAAGTACGGTCACACGCAAAGCAGTCCTGTTAATTGTTTTAAATTTGAATTAGCCTATCCATAATTATTTATATTTGGTGACTAGACCGAGTCGAAGTCTTGAAACAACCAAGAGGTGCCGCTTCAAAATGGTCTTACTAATTCATCCTTCGCCTTTGGTAAACAATGATTGTTCAGCAAGATTTCATCTATTTAAGTTTCAACTAAGATCTAAGATCTATTGGCGTCGGTGATTGATAAATGAGATGGTAGTATGAGATGAGATGAAAGGTTTGGTTATTAGCTTCATTGGACAGTGGAACCGAGAGAAACCTTGAAAACGCTCGCGTTATGATCAACATTGCCGGGAATCGAACCACGGTCTCCTGAATCAGTATTCACTACGATACAAGACTTCTCAAAAGACGGGGCATTTTCTTTATACAAGAGACAAAACTTTCAGTTCATCATAGTTAGGCTAGTAACTAAATGGATACGCAACTTGGACTTGTCCCATGTTCTCCCAGCTGACGATCATCTCCAGTGCTAAGAAACTTTTCGACGCCACCTAGATTACCTATACAAGCTAGCTATACAGGCTCTACAGGGCTCTGATGGCCTGAGTAGTCGATGTAGAAATTGAAACATCGCCGTCTAGATCGCCTACAAATTAGCTGAATGCCTGAGTAGTCGATCTTGGTGGCTTATGTAATCGATTTCATAGAACCAGATCCACGTTGATCTCAGTCGCGTTTCCATCGTAGATAGCTATTGTCCTAGGTAGAGTAGGACCAGGTATTACCAAGTCCAGTTAGTCTTTATCTAACAGTTGGTAAGAACAAATAGCATGAGTACCACCATGGTGGTGATAAGGACTTTAAACTGCCAGTTAGACCTACTCCGACTAGAGCTTAGAGACGCTTGTGCCGCACTACGCATGTGCTGGGGTCAGTAATGAAGGAAGGCCAAGAACCGACAGCACATGACGTATACATGATGTGAAAGCCAACCGTCTCAAACAACTACTTCTTGAGCAACCTATGAAGATGTCAAAGTGGGTGGTTTGGCTCCTCCTCTTTACAAATTCAATGTCACACAAACCTCAAAACCGAATCCTGACCACTACTGAAATACAACTTTTGATGAGACACATTTGATGAGAAATGACAACTTGTAGAGGGGAGGAGCCAAACCCCTCACTTAACTTTCTGTACAGGCTGCTTACAAAGTAGAAGTTTCGGATAGCTGGTTTCAAGTAGAGCTTTTACTTTGAGATCAGTCAAGTTTTAAGGAAGTTTATTTTCAGCACAGTTCGAGGGGTTATACAACTCGCAAATTTAGTGGACACCTGATTTCAGATTTCAAGATTTCAGGTGATTTCAGAGATTTCATAGAGATTTCAGGAGATTTCATAGGGATTTCAGGAGATGTCATAGGGATTTCAGGAGATTTCATAGGGATTTCAAGAGATTTCAGGGATTTCGTAGGAATTTCAAGACATTTCATAGGGATTTCAGGAGATGTCATAGGGATTTCAGGAGATTTCATGAGATTCCAAGAGATTTCAGGAGATGTCATAGGGATTTCAGGAGATTTCATAGGTATTTCAAGAGATTCCAAGAGATTTAAAGGATTTAATGAGATTTCAGAAGGATTTCAACGGCGGATTTCAAGAGATATCAGAGATTTCAACAGATTTCAGAGATTTCATGGATTTAAACAGATTTCAGAGATTTCAAGGGATTTCTGAGATTTCACGTGATTTCAAGAGATTTCAAGGAGATTTTGAGAGATTTCAGGAATTTCATGGCAAGTGTGCACCGGATTTCAGGAGTTGTTAACCCATCCCCTGTAGCAGTCCTACATTGTCTACTCGAGACTGATCATGGACTTATCAACATCGCGAGCGATCAGGATAGGGGTCGACGCGCGCAGCTACTCTGGGTGGGTGACGTGTGCTGGTGCTCAATGTGACCTTCAAACTGGCTGCCCGGCCGTGGCCATATCGGCGCGACATACCGTGGCCATATACAGCCGACTCGCTCGAGGAAATACCGGTAAGAAAGTCATCTGCAATGCAAGGCAGTGCCAAGGCTTATCGACAGCACTCAAACATCTGGCCGGTTCATAAACAAATAGTTGATAGCCAGACGAATTATTCACACGATCTCTCGTATTGATCGATCGACAGATTGCACTACATTTATTTTTATATTTTCATTATTTTTATTGCTGATTAACGACCCCACCAACAGCTAGGTTATACGGGGGTACGAATGAGTGGGTGATAATGAAACGATGAAGTGTTGATAGGTGAAACGACGTTTACAAAAACCCATACCTTATGCGGGACTCGAACCCACGCCCAACGGTGACCTCAGTTTCTACCGCTAGCGATAGCTGACTGAGCTACCGGGGCGGCTGGCACAATAATGATCAGCCTATCTCACTGACAAGTTTTCAGTTATTAGATGAGCGTAGCGAAGACTTCCTTTTCATTTACCGGAAAAAAGTAGTATTTTTTTTTGTAATTCTGTACGCAGCATACAGGTCAGGTATATACTACAATATATACATATTATTTTATTATGAACAATATATAATAATGATGAAAAAAAAAATCATTCATAACTTAGCTACACTCCACTTTTAGAGATATTGTCCAGTTATAAGTAACAGACCATGAGGCGCCCAGGTGGCTAAGTCAACTATCACTAGCGGCAGTAACTGAAGTCACCGTTGGGCGAGGGTTCGAGTCCCGCATAAGGCATGGATTTTTGTGGACGTCCCATCACCTATCATCACTTCATCGTTTCATTATCACCCTCTCATTCGAACACCCATATTACCTAGCTGTTGGTGGAGTCGTTAAGCAACATTGAAAAAAAAAGGAAATTATATTAGCATAGGAGTGGATATACACATACATTCTTCATATTATGTTAGTCAGTTGGTAACTTGGTATCACCACATCTTGCCAAGAGTATTGTTTCTCATCTTATCGCTTCTGGTTCGACCTTGCTCGCGGGTTTCGTGTGACTTCGGCCGCTCAGCGAGTAGGTGTCAGTGATAACAGCTGACGCAATCAGTCGGCTCTTCTTGCAAACACAGACTTTCCCACACTGTCAGCACGTTGCGCCTGCTAAGGTGCCTGTTGCAGCCTGGCAATATCGAACTGCAGGCCAGTGAAGTAAACATCAGTGGTGCAGACGGTGGAATGGCACACTGCTAAATTCACTGTAGGGGGGGCACTGATATTGAAGTTATTTGCGAAAATTATAATTTATAATCAATACGTTTCTTTTATATATATGCCTATATATATATATATATATATATATATATATATATATATATATTTATTAGATTTAACGACGCACTGTAATGATAGCGAAGATCTATTGGCGTCGCCGTCCTCGTTAGCTCAGTCAGCTGAGGCATGCTTCAGACACTGAAGTTACTGCTGGGCGTGGGTTAGAATCCCGCATAAGTAAAACGTCCTTTCACTTATCATCACTCCATTGTTACATAATCACCTGCTCATTCGTACCCCCGTATAACCTAGCTGTTGGTGGGGTCGTTAAGCAAACAATAATCAATGAATCAATCTATTGGCGTCGGATGGATGATTAATGAGATTATGAGATGATGAGATGAAGGTTTCTTGGGTAATGGGAAGGATAGTGGGAAGGAAGCGGTCTATATTGTGGGCCCACCATTTGTCTCGACTTCAGAGGGAAACCACGAAACACCCTTGCTAAGATGGACGGCGGCGGGGATCGAACTGGGTCCGAAATTCCGATTTTGAAACAATCAAATTCAGGCAGTGCCTTCAATACCCTATTTAAATATACATCAATTGCCAATACTGGTGAGCCAGAGACCGACTGATATACCGGCTCATAGAGCTATCACCCCTCCATCAGAGGTGACTTGCGATATCAGAAACCCCAACCCTCCCTTGGCAGAAGACTTACTACCCCCTCACCCCCTCCCCCTTCTCTTGTAACCTATACGTCCATATCAATGTCAAGACCTCCGAGCCGTCTAGGATAGCACTGTTAGGCCTTGCTAGAGGCTGCCTCCCCTTCCTCTCCTTCCTACTGCTTCATCGGTTCGGTCAGTCAGCCTCTGTAGGGCCTTCTCCCTCTCTCTCGCACTCAAGAGCAAGTGACTGACACCAAACACTGCTCGAGAGAGAGAGAGAGAGAGAGAGAGAGAGAGAGAGAGAGAAAAGAGAGAGAGAAGAGAGAGAGAGAGAGAGAGAGAGAGAGGAGAGAGAGAGAGAGAGAGAGAGAGTTAGACGAGCAGAGAGAGCGGAGAGAGGGAGGAGAGGAGACGAAGAGAGAGAGGAGCGAGAGAGAAAGAGGAGAGAGAGAGAGGGAGAGAGAGATGAGAGAATAGAGAGAGAGTGTGAGAGAGAGAGGAGAGAAGAGACAGATAGAGAGAGGAGAGAAGAGAGAGAGAGAGAGGAGAGAGGGGAGGAGAGAGAGAGAGAGAGAGAGAGAGAGAGAGAGAGAGAGAGAGAGAGAGAGAGAGAGAGAGAGAGCGAGAGAGTGACAGGTACACCAATGGTCTGTGAATATAACGAGTCAGGCTGGAGGTATTGATTTACCACCCAGCAGCTGCCAAGGGTTTACGACCCTCACGCCCGGTGTAATGACTTGTGAGCCGGGGTTCGAACCCCGCTGGGCCTGCCATTGACGCGGCGACAATGCCGCGGTGTCACTGGCTGTTCAGCCAATAGCGAGACGCCTAGTGACTGAAGCCCCTTCACAACGCCACCGTGTAGTGTTGGCTCATTGGCTTTGAAACGTAACAGCAGACTAGGAGATAATTCAGTTAACCGGCGATTAACTTTAAACCGGCGTCTGGATAACTGAGCGTAGTACCGAAATTATCAACGTGGGAGTATCTCTAACTGGCAGTTTAATTTGTTATCACCATGGTTACCAATGCTATTTGTTTTTGCTAACTCTCAGATAAAGGCTAACTGGACTTGGTAATACCGGCCCTTAGTGAAAGCTAGCGTGGCATTGTGACAAGACGACCGAGGGTCTCTGATGTGGCCGAGCACGGCCGACCAGGGGTTCTACAGCGTGCATTTTTGCTACAAGCTCTACACAGTAAAGATCTACAGCTGGACCCTTACCGCGACTGTCACTTGAAATAACATACTATTCGCTCTTTAGCGCCTCCCGTCCTACAATCCTACATCACGTTTCATAGACCTAGGTGGCCGAGTGATAAGCCACACCTCCCACTACTACCACGTGGTGTGGCCACCCTCCAATACCGCCACAGTTGCCATGTGTTCATTTCTGAAGACTCGCGGGCAGGGTGAGGGCGGGGGGCGTAGGGGGTTGCCCCTGCAGTACAGGCAGGTAGGCAGGCCGCATCGCGTGTCAAGCACGCAACGCTCTCTAATCAATAGCAGACCAATACAACAACAACAACAACACGAGGTGTATTGCGGGCAGCATGCAACTCCAGTCACTTGCTGGCTGACGACCAATAGTAATCAATTGAGTTCCTCCAAGCTCACACTCAGTCTCACAATCAAGCTCACATTTCGTCGCTTCATATTAATAAGATCTGTTTGTTTGTCTTGTAGCACCTGCACCAAAGTGTGGCTGGTGCAGAAAGGAAGTGCGTCATATTACGGGTTTTGTGCAGGAAATGATACCTAAATGATGAGGTACAAACAAACATGAAAGTGCTGATTTTTCGGTTCCTATAGACGCGAATTTTGAAATGGAATCAGACCCGTTGATGGAGAAAGAGATATTAAATATCACGGAATGTGATTAATGAATATTCAATAATTAATAATGACAACCCTTATTCGATTATATATTCTTTCATTCTCATCGACACGAGGAGTTTAAGCGTCAACAACTAGTAAGCCAGCAAAGCGTCCGCCTAACTTGATTTTGGTGCCTGTCATCTTACACTGAACTAAGCACACCAGCTCCGTGGGTGGTGTTGAACTTCCTGAACTAGTGCAAGTGAACCCGGACAAACAAACAAGAAAGTGTGGCTTCGGTGCAGCACCATGGTTACAAACAAACACGAATGTGCAAGAACCTTTAGAACTAGTGCAGACAGTGCAAGACGAACCAACATAGTGTCGTATAGCTGAAAAAATGAATGAAAAGGCCGGCCGACAACAAATTGAGGCGATACAGTGTTGCTATAGGAGAGTGATTAGCGATCTCTCGACGCCAATCAATCAACAGTGACACTATCAGTCACGGGTCATGACCTCGTGACCTCCAGCCAGCGTCACATTTTAGAGCACATTCACGATTAAGGCGTCCCCAGTCGCTGGAGGGCAAAAAGATCCCGTCACGGGTATTTCAGCATAAACGTCACGAGGTCATTAAACTGCAAATTGGGTACACGGATTTCAAGTGTAAGAGATACCAGGAAGTATCTTAGAATCATCGTTCAGGGGTTTGAATCAGAATTCAGGGATTTCAAAGGGACTTCACATGGGATTTCATGCAAGCTGTAACTGAAATTCAGGATGAACGACATACAAAACTTCATGTTAGTACAAAGATTGACAGCTCGATCCAAACCGACCAACGGACTCCATACACAATTAACACTGAAACCGGAAAGACTAAAATCTGATTGAATTGAAGCATGGAGCAGGCCAGATACGTAAGAAAGCAGGAATGGTACAACTGCTCTTGAAAAATCACGGACAGCCCCCAGACAAAGAAACGACGGTGGAGGTAATTCCTGTCAACCCCCCAAACCAAACGAAAATAGTTTCGTTGGATTTTTGGTAAGTTCGAAATGTATTTTCAAATGTAATAAAAAGCTGCTTTGAAGTAGAATGCGCATAGGGAACGACATATAGGAAAAAGTGGGACAGAAGAAGACGGAAGCTGAGAAGCAGAGTACGGGCAAGAAGACGGAATGGCTCACCGTCTTCCGACATCCCAGGCAGCCCTAGAAACGACGGTGGAGTCACCTTCACCCCCCCAAACCCGGCATCGTTGGATGGGGAATTCGAAATGATGTATATGTCGAGGGGTTAACAACTCTCAAATCGGTGTACACTTGCCATGACCCTACAAATCTCAATCCGATAAATCCCATTGAACTCCCTATGAAATCTCTTGAAATTCTTATGAAATCTCTTGAAATCCCTGAAATCAGGTGTACACCAAATTTGCGAGTTGTAAGCCCCTCGGTATATGTATAAAGAAGGTGTAGCGACTCCCATACTAATAACATGGCAGGCATTTGTGGTTTCTTGGGGACAAATCAGAGCCAAAGGTTCCATTTGCCTGTCGCGATTTAGCTAATTCCCTGGTGAACTAGATGCAGATAAGACGATACCGGTGACATTGTTGAACTTACAAAATTATTAATTTTCATGAAAAACAAATGCCACCTCTAACATAATAATTCTACTGAGCCGTGTATAGCATTGTTGTTTTATATAGTTCGATATAAAAGCGATAGTTGCGCGACAGGCAAATGGGACCATGGACTCAGATTCTGACCGCGGAAATACTTCACTTGGAAAACGGGTGTGAGTACACCTTTATAAATTATGATAAAGTCTTTTGGTATCACTACTTCGTGTCCAAACTGTAACAGATAGTCCAAAGTGTGTAGTTTTTTTTAATGCTGCTTAACGACCCCACCAACAGCTAGGTTATACGGGGGTACGAATGAGCGGGTGATAGTGAAACGATGAAGTGATGATAGATGAAAGGACATTTACAAAAACCATGCCTTATGCGGTACTCGAACCCACGCCCAACAGTGATTTCAGTTTCTACCGCTATCGATAGTTGACTGCGCCACCGGGGCGGCTCCAAGATGTGTAGATACGTATCTTCACAATCAGGCTGTGGAACCTTTCGCTCGACTAAGCTGGGCTTCCATACTAAACGGTATGCGATTCGGACACCGGAATCCGATTTCGTAATGCGATTTTAAGGCTGCCATCTTAAAAGTAGATGTAGAGCCTCATGTGTTTAGAAATATATAATAACTTCAGAGCTGGGATAAACAGACTGTACAATATGAATTAAGAAGTAACACACAACTTCCGGTAATATCGCAATCCGAAATCGCAAAAGTAGAGCCGAGCTCAATAATCGAGAGTCGCATCGGACTCGTCCCTGATTGGTCCGATTCTCAACATCCGATATCGCAATCCGAATAACGCAGGTATGGAAGGCCAGCATTACAACGCATCTTACAATCTTACTATCTGACACAATCAGACATTGCGTTTCCTTGTCTATCACGTTATTGCGTGCGGCACGGCACAGAAACTCTTCTCTAGACTTGCCAAATATTTGAATAACAATAAGCATGGGTTTTACGACCCGGCGATGGTTCGAACCTTTTTGTTGGGCTGATTCCTCTAATCGGTCAGTCTTTTGTTTTCACTTTCAGCTGCATTTCAGCCGGCTGCTGTCTTACTGTCTGCTGTCTTGCTGGCCTACCTGCGTCACTACGTCTTGGCCGAGAGGTTTACAACTCGCAAATTTGGTGTACACCTGATTTCAGATTTCAAGATTTCAAGAGATTTCGGGGATTTCAAGAGATTTCATATGGATTTCAAGAGATTTTATAGGGATTTCAAGAGATTTCATGGGGATTTTAAGAGATTTCAGGGTTTCCAAGAGATTTCATGAGATTTCCGAGATTTCAAGTGATTTCATATGGATTTCAAGAGATTTCAAAGGGATTTCAAGAGATTTTAAGAGATTTCAAGAGATTTCAAGAGATTTCAGGGATTTCAAGAGATTTCAGGGATTTCAAGAGATTTCGGGGATTCCAAGTTATTTCCGGGATTTCATGGCAAGTGTACACCGGATTTCAGAAGTTGTTAACCCCTCGGTCTTGGCCCTATTCTAGACCGTGGTTGAAACAGAAATATTCTAGGGTATGCTTTTCAGTGGATCAATCATTTGATTGTCAAATAATTCTACTATTGTTTGCTGAAATAGATAAATGAAGGAATGGAACAAATTTGAATAAAACAGTTGTAGTAAATTAATTAGAAATGAATATTAAATAAATTATTATAAAACTTGTAGCTTGCGGGTTGCCAGGAAGTCTTCAAGCGTAGTGTGTCATTGAACACAACAGCATAACAAGCTTCATAAACTTCTTAATGATGAAGCTAGAACGCCATTACATGGGGTAATACATACAAAAAGTTATAATTGTAGAAATTATATGACAGTGAGATAAAATTATATTGAAATACATTTATTATGTATACACACGGATAGCACTTTATATAACATAATTTATAAATAATGAACTATATTTGTGATAAATTACATATAGAATAAAGTAACAATGACAAATTATACGGTGGGTAAATGCCAGGTATTTTTATCATTCTGGGAATACTCCCAGGAAAGGGCTTTAACAAAAACCCATGCCTTATGAGGAACTCGAACCCACGCCCAACGGTGACTTCATTTACTACAGCTAACGATAGTTGACTGAGCTTTTCGAAATCTTCTTTCAAAATCATCATTTCATGTGGAATGTATTCAGAAATACCATTTTGAAAAAAAAATGACTTCAAAAAAACCAAAACAAGTTATTTGATGGCATGAGTTTCCTATTGTTGATGGGGTCGAGATGAAACTAGGCGATCGGGGGGCTCAACATGCCTTGTTGGCCGCACATGTGTGGTAGAGGGCTGGAGTACCCCACCCCTCCCCACCCCACCTGTTGGGCGTGGCCAGTTTTATACGGTAGGGTCGACTGCCTAATGCCTGACAGGAGATCGTCAACATCTCTTGGAGATAACTTCAGGACTTTGGGTTTGTAAAAAGAAAAACAAAACCGACCAAACGTCTAGTTGACCACTATTTTTATACGCTTAGGATGGTGCATGCACGGTGCTTATAAAAATGGAGAAATTCATCTTCACTGTTTTTTCCTATGTCCACGATACAGTGTAATTGAATAAAAAGTATATCTACCCCAAGATAATTGCATGCTCTTTGATTGATACGACATTCTATTTTTGTGAATTCAACCCGTTTCAAGATAATACTTAAGAATGTTATCACATTCTCGGTATTCATTGACGTATTATCTTGAAAATAGTTGAATTCACAAGAATATAATGTCACATTGATTGAAGGGCATACCATTACGATGATGATTATGGTTTGCTTAACGACCCCATCAACCGCTAGGTTATACGGGGTACGAATGAGCAGATGATTATGAATTATGAAGTGATAAGTGAAAGGACGTTTACAAAAACCCGTGCCTTATGCGGGACTCGAACCCACGCCCAACGGTGACTTCAGTTTCTGAAGCGTGCCTCAGCTGACTGAGATACCTAGTGCGGCCATATAAATTATCTTGGGTTTATATAGTTTTTACTCAATCACACTGTTTCGTGGACATGGAAAAAGTAGTGAATATGAATTATTCTATTTACAAGCACCGCATGCAATCTTTTATAAGCACTGATACAAGTTAGTGTGGTACAGTAATGAGTGGCCAGTGTGACATTGCACCTGTAAGAACCATTCTAACGTAAGCCCGACGGAGTTACCCGAAGCGAGGCCGAGCACGCCCGAACGGCAAGCGGTTCCCGACCCGTCCTCTGTATCCCACAATCCGGCCAACTGTCGGGGTAACCGCACACAAGTGGAGCAATCACAGTCTCCCCCCCCCCCCCCCCCCCCCCTCCGGCGGACAATGAGACGACTTCATTGAGAGATCAATGACGCGAGGCGGAGGCTGTATGGACCACACCTGGCCTCCCTCGTGGTCATGACGGGCATAACACAGTAATCCGCGTGAAAGCATTGATGAAGCGGGGCGCCTGAAGAGCATATACTGGAATATAGTCGACTCGGTCGTGTGACATGGGTTTCGAGGTACTTATGAATGATGGTTGTGAAATGTGGTTAGGGTTCAGGTAAGGTTTGACACCCAAACCCATGTCACACAACCGAGTCGACTTTATTCCGGTATACGCTATTCAGGGCGCCCCGTTACGATGACCGATATTCAACTTGTACTTTCGTGGGCAGCCTCTACTCACTGGACCATCGCCGTAGGTCACAACATGCAGACGTTGTTGTTGTTGTTGCGCGCAACCTAAATTAACCGTATAATCAACCCAAACTAACTAATTTAATGAAGCTAACCTTTCTGCACTGACCTAACCAAACAAACAATCTAAACTAAAATAGTGTTCTGGGAGGCGAGGGGAATTACGAACCCAATTCGATCCCCGCCGCCGACCATCTTTACATGGGTTTTTCATGGTTTCCCTCTGTATTTTTTTATAGGCTAATGCCGGGATGGTTCCTACAATAAGTCGGCCATGGCAGCTTCCTTCTCACTATCCTTCCTACTACCCAAGAACCTTCATCTCATCATCCCATCATCTCGTTAATGATCCATCCGACACCATCAGATCTGCGCTATCATAACAATGCGTCGCTAAACCCGATATAAAGAAGAAGAGAAAAAAAACTAAAACCTACTTCCGGTTCGGTGAAAAGCCACTTCGACTTTCGTGGCCGCAAGTATACGCTCTTCACGATACCACAGTTTAGTTCCGGTGTCCCTCAAGGTCGCCGGACACGTAGTCATGGAGACGAGTTGTCAGACCGGAGGTGACTTGTGACGTCATGCCCGCCTACCCGCGCGTTCAACTCCTACCTATACAGCATCACACACGCCCGTTCACGATCAAAATACATCACAAGACTGGAACTAGATTTAATGAAAATGGCGATATTCATTTCGCTAATTTTAGAGAAAAATATAAAGCATCATCTCAGATTCTGAAATGAGAATTATTTTCTTTGTCCACCAGAGACCACGAGTCATGACGTAGACATTATCGATTCGTGTGTAGAAACATGAACAGAAGCGAGTAATGTCTACGTCACGACTTAGAAAAAGGACCGGGTCCTGATAGACAAATAAAACAATTATAATTTCTGAAATAGAGATGATTTCTTTCTGGGAAATTAGGTCATCATTACGTCATTTTTCGTTGAAATCTAGTTTCAGTGTTTGATGTCCTTTTAAACTTGTGTAGTTCGACTTACTAAAATGCTACCTCATTCGACATTCTTGTTACGCCTGATGCCAACTTGTTACAGCTCTATCCATCTGCTGTTACTTGAAAACAAAATGACCCTAAAAATTATGTCCCGAAAGTCTATTGAGAGCGCTTGATTTTTTTTTGGTTCGTTGATAATAGATAATAATATGGGAAATTATAGAATGGATACAGTTTTGAGAATGTAATAATTCATTCACCCAGCATCAACATTGTTTCCAATGTTGCTATCAGTTGTAAACAAACAAAACGCTAGACACATCTCGCCAAAATGGTGGTAGACCCGATTCCTACATTTTCCATTTATTGAGTTTGATGTTTGCAAACTTCTATGTTGCGGAAACTGCTAAGTACCAAGTTTAATGCCATCGTGGACGTACACAAGAAATAGACGAACAATAAATAAGTTTCCAAGTTCAAGGTAAAGTTCAATTCATCGACGCCAATAGATCGTAGTCATCAATACAGAGCGTCGTTAAACCCAATAAAATTTTAAAAAAATATCGACTTGTTTTCCGGGGTCCAATATAAGAAAGAATGTACCTTCTCCACACCCATGTGCGCTCGAGACTTGATAAATTATTCATGCCAGTTTGTTAGAACAATACTCCCCCTCTCTCCTTCCCCTGACTTCAAGTGACGTGGCATGAGTGGCCCCTATTGGCCGGATGCGGAAGAAGCCCCAAGTACGCGTCGAGTGCCTCGCACGGCGTCGAAGTTACCAGCCCCATCCAGGACATATTGGAGGCGGTGGATGATGACAGATAGGTAATGGAAAGGACAGTGTGAGGGAACGGGTCCATACCAAGAAGAACCTCAGTCAGGAGGGTGGGTCATGGAGGGAATAGAACCCAGGACACCTGAATGACGGGTCAGCGCTTTCAGGTTGATGATAGACTAGAAGGTTTGTAGATGATAGAAGTATAATATAACTTTCGAACGGTACGATATATTAAAATTGGAAGGGGACGATGAAGAGTGAATACCGGAATAAAGATACTCGGTCGTGTGACATGGGTTTCGGAGTACTTTTCAATGGAATGTGGTTAGTGTTCAGGTAAGGTTGGACACTCAAGACCATGTCACACAACCGATTATGCTTTATTCCGGTATTCGCCATCCAGGCGCCCCAAAAACATTGTCAGATTAAAACCGTACGATTTCCAAAATACGCCACAATATCATCAAAAGAATCATTTTCAGTAAATCAGTTAGGTCTATATTATGAAAAATCTACTGTCTAGATGAAGTTTCGAGACTGTATTGTTGCAGATCATCAAGCAAACAAGCACGTGAGAGGGTTACAGGATGCTGGCAATCCCTTGATCAGCTCCTTCAGCCTCCCCCCCCCCTTCCCCCTCTTGACATGCCCCATGCCAACATACAGACTTCCGGTGTATTCGATGAGAATTCTGCAAGTCGAATTTTAAAAGAGACTATAAAACAATATTCAAAAATCACAACATTTGTGTAGGTATTATTGTTTCTGTGGTCAAATTTAAAAAAAAAAACTAAACCATAACCCTGTACTCGAGTACACATTCGATAGTTATTTTGTTTAAAAAAAAAAACGTCGTGAGTCGAACCATGGACTCTCAATACAAGAGGCAGCTACGTTACCAGTATCGCCACACCGCCATGTGCTTACCAATCGCTACTCAATCATATCATAGCACGGGTGGGCAACTCAGTCATGACGTCACAAATCTTGGCGTTCCCATTGGTCACTTTTAGTCACATTTATAAACCGATTTGCAGAAAAATTCTCGCAACACACGGAATGCGAGAAGATTTCTGCAAACTGGGTTTCAAATGGGACTAAAAAAGTAACTAATGGGAACACCAAGATTTGTGACATCATGACTCAGTTACCGACCCGTGCTACGATATAATATAGTAGCAGTATTCAGAGCATACGTCGCTGTGGCGCTATTGTTAGTATTGCTGCTTCACAAGTAGGTATACTGCCCATCACGGCTAATGTATCAGATGTCACCCGACTCACGGTCTTCGTGATGCAGTGTCCATTCATGCTCTGACGTCACTACTACCCTCTCTCTCCCTTCCTCCCCCTCTCACCACTCACTTCCTATCAGCTGCTGCCAGTTTGTCGCGGAAGTGAACCATAATGCTAGTGTTTTGTAAAATAACGCAGTTAAAAAGCTACACCCTCTTTGAGTGTCCCGGCCCATATGTCTATAACAACACCTGGACCATCTGACTGACGCTCGAAACACCCGTGCGATAGTGGTGTGGGATAGGGGGGACGGTCGCTCGGAACCTCACCAATCGTGGATCGTGTCTCATCTATATATCGTTACACAAGAGGAGCCGGCTTGAAACACCAGTGTGACAGTGGTGTGGGATAGGGGGGACGGTCGCTCGGAACCTTTACCTCCTTCATCTCTAGTGGATACAAGTTACACACGAGAGATGAAGGCTTGAACCACCCGTGCGCTAGTAGTGTGGGACACGAGGGACGGTCGCTCGGAACCTTCATCCCTCGAGGATACACGTCAAACACAAGAGATGAAGGCTTGAACCTCCCGTACGCTAGTAGTGTGGGATAGGAGGGACGGTCGCTCGGAACCTTCAATCTCTCGAGGATACACGTTAAACACAAGAGATGAAGGCTTGAACCACCCGTGCGCTAGTGGTGTGGGATAGGAGGGACGGTCGCTCGGAACCTTCATCCCTCGAGGATACACGTCAAACACAAGAGATGAAGGCTTGAACCACCCGTGCGCTAGTAGTGTGGGATAGGAGGGACGGTCGCTCGGAACCTTCAATCTCTCGAGGATACACGTCAAACACAAGAGATGAAGGCTTGAACCTCCCGTACGCTAGTAGTGTGGGACACGAGGGACGGTCGCTCGGAACCTTCAATCTCTCGAGGATACACGTTAAACACAAGAGATGAAGGCTTGAACCACCCGTGCGCTAGTAGTGTGGGATAGGAGGGACGGTCGCTCGGAACCTTCATCCCTCGAGGATACACGTTAAACACAAGAGATGAAGGCTTGAACCACCCGTGCGCTAATGGTGTGGGATAGGGGGGACGGTTACACGGAGCTTCATCTCTCGAGGAAGCCTTGCATTATGACAACTGACAAGTGCAGTTAGCTTTCGCAATGCAATTAACGCTCAAGTGTCCCCAACAAGTAGTACATTGCATGGGAATGACAACCCCAACTCAGCGCAATCCGGCTGGGCGGGTTAAACACTGGGAACATAAGGACTGTTTGATTGTCCTGCACTAGCTGAACTGGTTCCTCAGTTCTTGCACTTTCGTGTTTGTTTGTAACCGTGGTGCTGCACCAAAGCCACACTTTCTTGTTTGTTTGTCCCGGTTCACTTGCACTAGTTCAGGTAGTTCTACACCAGCTACGGAGCTGGTGTGCTTAGTTCAGTGCAAGATGGCAGACACCAAAATCAAGTTGTAGGCGGACGCTTTGCAGGCTTACCATAGTTGTTGACGCTTAAATTCGTGTTGATGAGAATGAAAAAATACATAATCGAATAAGGGTTGTCATAATTGAATATTTACTATTCATCCATTTATTCCATATTTAATATCTATTTCTCCATCAACGGGTCTGCTTCCATTTCAAAATTCGCGTCTAGGAATACAAAAATCGGTACTTTCGTGTTTGTTTGTACCAAAACATTTCCTGCACAAAACCCGTAATATGACGCACTTCCTTTTTGCACCAGCTACACTCTAGTCCAGAATGGTGCAACACCAACAAGCCAAGGGTATAGAGAACCTAGGGGGATGGAGACAAGGTCGGCGGCCAACAATTAGGGAGCGCCACATTTTCACCAACCCATTGTAATTGAAAAATACATTATCGTATAAAATTGTATTTATTTAAAAAGACGTGTTCATGTCAATTTCGTGAGAACACTCGTTTCATTTTTTTTCTTATTTTGTGTTATAACAAATCTGTATTTTTATCAATAGTTTCTAAGTAACAGTGGGATTTATAATGGGTCGGTATTTTGCCTTACTATTCATTCATTTGTAAAAGTCATTTATAAAAGTTATTGAAGTTATAGCATAAAAAGTGTTCAATGTCACCCCAGTTGACGTAGATAGTTTTCAACTGGATATCAATTTCAATCTATTTCACGATGACTGGTTATTGTTGTTCATGACTTTAACACACATATCAAACAATTTAAAATAAATGTATATTGAGTTTAACGATGTATACGATCATTCATTGACGTATGATCAATGGAATTATTAAATGATAGGCTATTCTATTACATAGTCTGATTCTATTATAGGTGTTCTAGGATGATCGAAAGTATTTGGTATTAGTACTAACCCAAACGACAGAGGGAAACTAACTATGCACCTCTGTCAGTATGTTTCTTTATGGGTTCCGGTTCCGGTACTAATCAGTGTTAGCTTCCTAACGGTTCCAGTTCTAGAGAGAGTACATATTTTCTGTTTTACCATTTTTTAATAACTAAACAGATGTTTAGAATACCGTTATGAAAGAATAGAAAGTAAGAAAGGAAAACTTCTCATTTATTGTGAATAATAATAATTACAGTTCCATAATTGCATTGCTTCCCAATTCTTGTGATTCATCACTTTGCATGTTGGTGCATCAACCTTATGGTACAGTGTTATAGAATTAGGGAAAAAGTCCCGGTCCTCAGAGAATAAAAACAAATATTCCACTGCCGGTGTTCCAGACAATAAACTGTCGGTACTTTTCGGGTCCCTTCTGTTAAACCTTGCTCCCTAACCCCAGCTAGAGAGTAGTATATAGTAGTGCAGAACACGCAGACCTACAGTACGGAGGGGGGAAGAAGAACGTATACCGGAATAAATTACACTCAGTTGTGTAACATGAGCTAGCGGATACTTTTCAATGCATGGTACAGAGGTTCAGGCACTTTGTATAGTGATAACAACAGATTTTATCATGATATAAAGAAGGTGTACCGACTCCCATACTATAATACCATAGCAGGTATTCGTGATTTCTTGCGGTCAATTCAGAGCCAACGGTCCCATTTGCATTACACGATTTAGCGTATTCCCCTGTAAACTAGATGCTGATAAGAGTGGCTCGGTATTAAAGCGATAGTTGTGCGACAGTCAAATGGGACCATGGCCTCAGATTCTGACCGCGTAAATATTTCACTTAGAAGACGCGAGTGGGTACACCTTCTTTATATCATGATAACTGTTACATAAATACACATTGTGTCATGATAGTTGCCAAACCAGCATGGTACATAGCATGTCAATGGAAACCATGTGCCAGTTACCGACCCAAAAACCATGTCACACAATCGATAGGTATCTTTATTCCATGCCCGGTCCAGCATTCAGCGCGTATTAGTGTAATAAGCGATTGCTCAGTGATAGAGACAGGGGAAGTTCGAATCCGGTCGATTCCCGGCAGGTATTATTTTCCTGAGCCAGGTCACATTGCAGTTCGCGATTTAGTGGTCATACCTCTGGTTCATGTGATCGTGGCCACCGACGAGGAATTTCGCAGACCCGGTCGATTCGGCTATGGTATTATTTATTCCTGCCCGGCACATGCAGCGCGTTTAGGGGTTATAACGCTCTCGCTTCATGTGATCCGGGAGACGAGGGGAATTTCGAACCCGGTTCGATTCCCGGCGCCGTTCATCTTTACAGGGTTTTTCGTGGTTTTCCTCTGTTGTCTAGGCTAATGCCGGGATGGTTCCCACAATAAAGACCACGACCGCTTCCTTCTCACTATCCTTATCATTACCCAAGAAACCTTCATCTCATCATCCCATCCAGCATCCATCCGACGCCAATAGATCGTCGCTATCACTACAGTGCGTAGTTAAACTCAACATATATATATATATATATATATATATATATATATATATATATATATATATATATAATACATTCCGGTATATGATCTTCAGGTGAGCCTCCAGTATACCGCCGTGCGCTACAAACGACAAGTGGGGCAGACATGACATGGTGTGCTATCAGGCCATATCAACAGCTGACAGGTCGTAAATCACGGGTCGTAAACCACGTGAAGCTGCTATCAGCCGAGTCCTGAAGAAAGTTCAGACCGTCAAGTCCGGACGTTAACAGCACAACTAAGATTAGCTGGTCGGTTAATATTCAACTGGAGGTCAACGAACCGACAGGTACACAATTACCTATGCATCATAACGTGGATAATTATAGATTTATGGTGCATGGAAGTATAATTTATTTCATTCTAATTTCTTTAAATTGGGTTTTAATGACGCACTGTAATGATGGTGAAGATTTATTGGCGTCGGATGGATGATTAATGAGATGATGGTTTCTTGGGTAATGGGAAGGAAGCGGTCGTGGCCTGTATTGTGGGTACCATCCCAGCATTCGCCTACACTACAGAGGGAAACCACGAAAAAACCCTGTAAAGATGGTCGGCGGCGGGGATCGAACCGGGTTCGATATTCCTCTCATCTCCCGGATCACATGAAGCGAAACACTGCATGGAAGTCAAGCGTGCTGTCAGGTTACGTTAGTAACTAGAATGGTTGGAGGCGAGGGGTTAACAACTCCTGAAATCAGGTGTACACTTGCCATGAAATCCCCTTGAAATCCCTTGCCATGAAATCCCCTTGAAATCTCTGAAATCCCTTGAAATCACCTGAAATCACCTGGAATCACTTGAAATCCCTCGAAATCCCTGAAATCACCTTAAATCTTGAAATCTGAAATCAGGTGTACACCAAATTTTCGAGTTGTAAACCCCTCGGTTGGAGGCAAACAGGCTGATTCTTTTACTACATTAGGTTTAACGACGCACTGTACTGATGACTAAGACCTATTGGCGTCGGTGAGATAGGCCTACACGATGATGTGACGATGAGATGGAAGGTTATTTTATCATGTGTTTTTGGATAGTGGGATGGAGTCGGTCGGGCCCAGTATTGCCCCGAACAACAGAGGGAAACCAACAAAATCGAGTCAGGATGGTCGACGATGGCGGGAATCGAACCCCGATCTCCTGAATGACGGTTCATTGTGCAGGCTGGAATTGTGATTGGAGGACACAGTTTGGGGCCATTGTTGTCCTCTTGTGACAACAATGTGTGACGTCATTTAGAGAGGCCTGTTCATGAATACATTGCTGATATATGTTCCCCTCGCAGTTAGGTGGTTTACCGATTGAGAACATAACTGTGAATGTGCCTATAGCACGGTAATAGGATTACAGTATTGTCTTCAACAGCGTGGAGAGATAGAGAGAGAGAAGAGGGAGAGAGAGAAGAGAGAGAGAGAGAAGAGAGAGAGAGAGAAGAGAGAGAGAGAGAGAGAGAGAGAGAGACAGTAGCCGACCCCGGTGGCGAAGTCAATTATCGCTAGCGGTAGTAACTGAAGTCACCGTTGGGCGTGGGTTCGAGTCCCGCATAAGGCATGGGTTTTTGTAAACGTTCTTTCACCCATCATCCCTCCATCGTTCCAGTATCATCCGCTCATTCGTACCCCATATAACCTAGCTGTTGGTGGGGTCGTTAAGCAATTCATAAAAAAAAGAGAGAGAGAGAGAGGGAGAGAGAGTGAGGGAGAGAGAGAGAGAGACGAAGGGTGAAAGAGAGAGAGAGAGACGAAGGGTGAAAGAGTTGGAGAGAGATAGAGAGAGACAAGGAGAGAGAGAAAGAGAGACAGACAGAGAGGGAGTGAGAGAGATAGAGGGAGATGGAGAGAGGGATCTAGAAAGTAAGAGAGACAGAGAAAGAGAGAGGTAACGAGCCGCGAGTGCCCGGTGGATATCGCACTTGACGTGGTGTGAAGTAACAGTACCAGGCCGCGAGAGCTTGCAACAGACGAGCAACGTGTTGATTTAGCAACAGCCAGTTATGCAACGACCACACAACTCGACTTGCAATGACTCATGCATTCACAGGCTTTTCTGCACAACACTTGACAATCTAACAGGCAAATGCATGTAAAACGCCCTCGGTACTCTTGTCTTAGCAGCGTGCCGATTACACCGGCAGCTCACGGAGTAGTTTGGTTGATCCTGTAACTAGTGACTTACGATCACCCAACTCAATGGCGTATACCCCCCCCCCCCCCCCGAAACTTAACTGAAGATGGACTGAAATTGCATTATTAGAAAGAAAAGAATAAAGTTTGTGATGAATACAATATTATATATCATTTTATGAAGTTAATAATTGGAATGTGTATGGAATAATTATTGGGAGTGGGCTTCAATAAGGGTCGTTACACTTACACTCCTGAGTTTCGGCCCCCCTCACCGATATATAGTACTGGCTACGCCACTGACACATTATACACATATTATATACGATGTAATAGTCAAGTTATAAAAGCTTGGTCTCGATTGGGATACGAACACCCGGATTCTCGACCCGGATTCAAAAAGAGCCCTATATTTAGGACGTCTTAAGTTAGGAACATTTTACTAAGATGTAGGGCCAATATTGGTCTTATTTGAGGAATTACGGCCAATATTCATGGGGCTAGTTCTATATAAGCCCTAGAGGATTATTTGGGCTTATCAGCCCCGCCAACAGCTATAGATTATCTGATCGTACTATGAGGGACTCGAACCCACGCCCATACTGACTTGATGATTCCTAAAGCAGTGCCATGCAGGATGAGACTCGAGGGGCGACGTCAGGTTATTACTGAAACTATTCGAACAGTCATTTGTAGGCAGCTAAAGTCCATGCCAAGGAGAGATAAATCAGACGTCAGAGCTTTTTTCCCCGCTACGTTACCCCACTACTGACTCCGTTGGGGTGAGAGGTCCGAGACTCTCGACGGGATCGTAGCTAAAAAGATGATATTTATTAGCTGTATTTCACATCAACCATTGACTAAAGAGATACTCAAGACTCAAGACGTCCCATGTAAATTACTTTACGAGATTAAAACCCCTTTCGTTATTAACTGAAGTTACGTCATTCATCACTACACATTCCTGGAGCGCTGCTAGCAGTCAAATTGAGAACTCGGCAAGGATCCGTCTTACAGTCGACGGAACCACAATAGCCGAAACGATTTTCAGCACTCTTAGCGGTGATTATAGGTACTACAGGGTAAGGGGTGTGGGGAGGTTAGAGACAAAGGAGTGGGGATGAATCTTAATTTAACGTTGGGTGAACTGTCTTTGTATATCTTTAGTCCATGTATCGTCGAGGCCAGTAGGGAGGGTAATAACATATCGGGGTAAAAAGCTATGACGTCAGACTCATCTCTACTTGACATGTACTTTAGGCAGCTAGCAACGTATACTGGTTAGACGCTGTCGAGGACAATGCTTTAGACGCAGGCAAATGAGAAGCAAAGGTGTGTAGAACCGTTATGTATGCTTGGAGGAAACACGTTCTGTAAGGGTTGGTGCGAGAGAGAGAGACAGCACAGCGGGACTGGCAGACGGGTAGGGGATGAGCGAGGGGTGGGGGGTGAAGTGTTTTATTTATATTGGGTTGTAATGATAGCCGAGAGCTATTGGCGCGACGGTGAATGATGAATAAGGTGAGGAAATGAGACGAACGGAGGTGTTTTGTAGAGATAATTTGCGGTATAATGAGAAGGTAGCGGTCTGCTCTTATGGAGAAATTTATCTTTACTATTTTTTTTTCCATATTCAAGAACCAGTGTAGGCCCTAACTGAATGAAAAGTTTACAACTCAAAAATAATTTTCTGTTCTTTAATTATTATGACATTCTATTCTAGTGAATTAAATCACTTTCAAGATAATACGTCAATGAATACTAATAATGTGATGAAATTCATTGACGTATTATCTCAATACTGATTGAATTCACATAAATAGAATGTCATATTAATTGTAGAGCATCAAATTATCTTGAAAATGTGACCATAGAAAAACATAGTAAAGATGAACTACGCTATCCCCCCCCCTCCCCCCACCCCCTCCGGTATGTTTCTCGATGTTTCATTTAATTAATTTTAATACTACTTAACGACCCGACCAACAGCTAGGTTATGGGATACGAATGTGCAGGTGATAATAAAACGAAGTGATGATATAGTTGAAAGGACGTTTACAAAAACCCATGTCTTAAGCGGGACTCGAACCACTGACTTGCTCGAACCCACGTCCGACCTGACTTCAGATCCTAACGCAGTAGCGATAGTTAACTGGGCCACGGGGGCGGCTCAGCATTACAGAATGTAGACAAAGAAATACAGAGTGAACCAGAAGTCTTATAGATAACTTAACAACAACAGGTTTCGTTGCGCTCTACTATCAGGAGTTCAGAAATGGAAGCTGTCACGAGCTGCATTCTCATGACCGTAGTTTTTACAATATCAAATTGATTCCCATTTAAATATGTCACTAGATCATAATTCTAGGTTTACGTCAATACAGAATTTCTGAAATCGGGCGCTTGACTGATTCAGCAATCGTTTAGGTTTCGAACGCCTACCCGCTCTTGAGTAAAAATTTCAATGATAATAAAGGTAAGTTCGACGTAAACAAGTACATTTACTGACCCTTTTCATGATACGAAGGTCAAACATGTAGAAAATAACTTAATTAACCATATTATTCCCAATCTACGCACAATAAAGGCAACCATTAGTCCGTTAAAATACGTTAATTCGGTTGTTTGTTTAATGATCATCACAGCAGGTGCTATACTCAGACCGAGTGTTGTTTACACCGTTACGTGTGCATATCATCTTATCGAAACGTGTGTATGTGTGTTAGCAGGGGGAGGGGGAGGGGTCATCCTCCAACAGGTGACAGACACACTCGGTCGTTCACGATAGCAGATACAAGAAACGGTCGCTCGTGTCTACGACAGACGAAGGCTCTCTACCAAACATTATTATCGCCAATACCAATAGCAAAGCTTTCACGGCGTGAACTATCACGCAGGAGTCTGCTACCCCGGGTACACTAACAACACCTAGGGATAGTGTCTGTGTCTCTTCCGTTGGTAGAAGTCTTACTCGAACACACACAATCCCACAGCAAAGTCGACGATTTTATCCTTTTGAAAGATGCAGTTGCGTTCCAACCCTGGTCCTGAACTAGTATAATGCCCTATAATAACCACAACTATACGAATATAACGGTTTTATAATGGTGTTTGGGTACACGATGGAAACAAGACACTTACGAACTGTCACCGTCTTGGGGTTGAAGACAACCACCGCCTGCTCGAGCGCATTAATCCTGGTCCTGAGCCTCCTGGATCTGTCGCACACATCCTGCAGGCTGGTCGTGAGTCCCTGGAAGATGTCGTCAGCGACCAGGACCAGGCAGGCCAGCTGTCGTAGTGCACTCGAGAGGGTGTTGTTGTTGACGGCCTCCAACTCGAAGTCGTCGACGAGAAGCTTGCCGTCGCCATCTCTCAGTGGTTTGCGGCTCAAGAACACTGGCTCTATCACACGCTGCACGAAGGGCATTGTTGCACATTACCACACGGTTACACGGAGTTTACATGATATGGCGCGAGGACTCTGCGCACTTCACGCGACATAACCTCACTCGTTCACGGCACTCGCGCGACTAACTGAATGACCGTTGTTTACAGCGTAGTTCGGGCGAGCGTCGCAGTGTGGCGACGCAGTTCCGACCGGGTGTAGTTCAAGTGGGTCGGAAGCCACTTCACTTTAGACCGTGGATTATCGGTATACGCGGTAATAATTCATTATCATTACATTTTATTACTTTCTTCGTAATGAGCTAGAGCTGAATATAAATAATAATAACGGTACATGTAGTACACTGTGGTTAATAGATCTTCGCTATCATTACAGTGCGTCGTTAAACCAAATATATAAATAGTAATAATAATAGATTCGGCGCACAATGAACTAGATCTCGTTGCACCGTTAAACCCAAACATTCATTCATTTATTAATTGCTCGATAAAATAAACGGAGACATGAACGGCATGCTTTATGCTACGTAGGTCTATTCGGCATGCGTATTGCGTAGAGTCGTAGACCAAGCCACGTTAAATATTATAAAGTCAATGGTTACGCCAAGCCGGCATTGTCATGCCGTCAACAAATGGAGTAAAGTGGCTCCCGACCGAAGTCGGTGAATAATACTGCGTACAACCGTGTCTACTTTGTGACGTCACAGTCACACAGATGACCGGAGGGAAACCCTATTTCAATGATTCTTTTCCACGACCCACTGTCAAAAGCCTAGATAATAAGGTTTGAAACCGAAATAAAGAAATTACACTTGCTGGGAATCGAACCCATGTGACAGGTTACGAGTACGAGACATTCAGATGATAACAACATTGAAAACAAATGAATTCAAACGTCGACCGCTGGAAAAGAATAATCCTGGTTAGAAGCAAAGCGTGAGCAAAGTATGCAAAATGCAATAATTTAATATGGCCGACGAAAGGTTACAAACAGAAAATGCCAATAATCCAATATTTTAATAGGTGGCATTGTTGAAGTACGCGCATCTTGGTGCGCACATACCATTCCAACCTACCTTCGCCAGGTACTTCGTTTTTTGTCTGTGGGGGGGGGGGGGGGAAAGTACATTTACCGCACTCTAGTAGCAAGCCCATGTAGCTTCAAAGGACTCGACACTAATTTTACTTATTGTTGACACCGAGAAAATATGGCTCAGGTCGATGATACGGATCAGGTAGGCCTAAATCTTATTTACTAATTTCCTCATCAATGAAACTCGGTAATTCTATAATATATAGTCATTATTAGTGTTTTCCATATAAAAACCACAGTTTGCGGTCAATATTTTTGCACTATGACATTCTGTTTACACTCTATTTGAGGTTATGGTTTGAAGTAGTTCTTTGGTCCTATATAAGCAAATTACACAATTTGCCCATAAACATATCGATTTCGACTAAAGTTTGGTTTGTGAGGATAGAGAAAGCTTCTCAAATGCAGTTAACTTGATCTGCCAACTAGCAGCTGACAACCAATGGGAATGCAGTAAATTTGTGACACTATGTCTGTCGGTGCTAGTAACTTTGATCTACGGCCTTCTATCTAGCATAGCCTATATATATCTCATTGAACCATCATTATGGAGGCCAGGGTTCGATTCCCACAATGATCGACCATCCTGACAGAGGTGCATCGTGGTTTCCCTCTGTCTCTCAGGTTCATATCGACACAGGGATGTTTCCTTATAAACAGGCTGCGACCGACTCCTTCCCACTGTCCAAAAACACATAATATAATAAAATAACCGTTCATCTCATCATCTCATTCATTATTCCTCGACACCAATATATCCTGGTGATGGAAAACGTATGTCTGTGTTGCAGCTGGATGAGGAGGAGTCGGAAGCGCCGCTGGGCAGTTCGTCGTCCGGCCGCAAGCGCCTGTTCTCCAAGGAGCTGCGCTGCATGATGTACGGCTTCGGGGACGACCAGAACCCGTACACGGAGAGCGTTGACCTGTTGGAAGACCTGGTCAACGAGTTCATCACGGAGATGACCCACAAGGCTATGGAGATCGGGCGGACCGGCCGAGTGCAGGTGGAGGATATCGTTTTTCTCGTGAGGAAGGACCAGCGCAAGTACGCCAGGGTCAAGGACCTGCTGACCATGAACGAAGAGCTCAAGAAAGCAAGGAAGGCTTTCGACGAAGTCAAATACGCAGGTATTTTAAGTATTTTTTTGTTTATTTATTTTGGGTTTAATGACATACTTTAGTGATGACCATCTATTGGCAGCATCGGTGAATGATATATGAGATGATGAGATGAAAGGATTAGGGGTTTTCGGATCTAGTGGGAAGGAGTTGGTCGTGGCCTGTTGTTAAGGAACCATCCCAGTATTGACCTGAACGACAGACGTACTATACGAAAAGCCCATGTCAGGATGGTCGATCATGGCGGGAATCGAACCCCGGTCTCCTGAATGACGGTCCAGTGGGCTAGCCACTCGTCTACTCGTCTCAGTACCATTAGTTACAAATAACACCAACATATTGTGAATATTTATTATGGATGGATAGTATTTTATAAGACACTCAACTGTGAATAGTGTAAAGCAGTTTCACTATTATATGTTTAAACGTAAAGCAACTGCAATAGCTTATGTCTTATAGGCCTACCCGGGACTCGAACACACTCTTGATTTTACCACAGTTTCTAATGAATAACCCGTGTCCTGTTATTTTTCAGTGGCTTCCTGATCTGCTTGGCCAGCTCTACATGGAAGGGATTCTTAACTACGGGAACATATTTGCAGTGAATCAACTGCCGTCTCAAACAATTCACTGTAAATCTTTCAAAGAGAATTTATTTGTTTGAATAGGGCTAATGTCTGTACAAAATATGCAATAAAAACATAATTTATGTGTGAGTTAAATTTAATAAAGTTTTTGTATCAAGTAGAATCTTTGACAGCATTTCTTGCCGACATAATCACATCATTGACTCCCACGCCATCGTAGGAAGCTCCAATAAGAGACAAAGGCAAGCTATTCTTTTTGATATAGTTCCTGATCCTCGCCACCCGGTCCTGATGTCCGACCACATACTGCGGAATACAGTCTTTCAATATGGAAACGTTATGTGTTGTGGGATAAGCACTCACACCCAATATCTCGCTAACTTGAGTTATCGCTGTGTCCAAGATGAAATCTTGCGAAGGGTTTTGTCCAAACTGTTCGTCGAACCATCTCCCACCCATCATTACGGTTAGAACCGTGTTATCACCGCACGGGAAACAACAACTATCGTAGATTACACCAAGAATAGGTATTTTTTCGGAAGGTGGGATAAGAAAACCAAAAGCTTCATTTTTCAAGATCTGTCCCTCGTATTGTAGATTAACGACAGCTACCGACACCATAGGTATTTCTCCCAGTTCATGGCTAAGAGCAGGATGTTGCTTGCGTACAAGTGGGGCTAATGCCTTGGCCGAGAGTGAACAGTATAGATGACTTGCTGCATGTTGCCCATGCGTGGTTAGTAAAAGAACTTTCTCTGTGTCAGGAAATACTACTTGTCGGCATTTCTCATTCAACTTGATTTCACCCCCACGATTCAAAATGCTTCGTCTCATGGTTTGTGGCAGATTTTCCAATCCACCTATCAGCGACCACACACTCCACTTCTCAGCTAGTGCACGTTTAGCCAGTTCGCTTGTCAAGGGCACTTTTGGTTTCTTACGGTCCCTCCACAGGTTACGAAACATTCCTCGGACAATTGACCCGTGTTGCTGTTCAGCATCGAATAGAGACTGCATCAAGAATTTGACACTAATTTCTTTGGCATCACCGGCACATATGCCACAAATCATCGGACTTATTGCATAATCTGCTACTTCCGTACCCAGGCGTCGCTCAACGAAATCGTAGATACTCTCATCGTGCTTCGATTTCTTGGGTGTTTTGAAGTCGTGAACAAGGGAACTTATCAGAGGTTTGGAAAACGGAGGACTTAACTTGAATAAAGAGGTGAGACTTGAGGGAAGAGAGTGCAATTGTTTCTTGACATAAATCATTCGGTTAAGCGCAGCAGGATGGTTGGATCGAATCGGCCTGATCAATGTCGATAATCCTAACTCTTCTACCAGTTCGAGTGTATTTGCACCCTGAGGTCCTCGCGGTCGAATAGTTCGGGGCCCATGTTCAAACACAATGCCATCAGGTGAGGTTGTTGTTGTAATCCATCCTCCCACCCTGTGGGATCCTTCAATTAATTTCACTTTGTGGTGCTTAGCAGCATTCTTCAGCAGATAATGAGCAGCTGCTAAGCCACTCACGCCTCCTCCAAGGACTAGTGACATATTTACACCAATAAAATGCACAAAATAGGCCTATTACTTATAAATTTATTTTCACATTGAAGAATCTAACCTAACGTCAAAAAATGTGCATTTTTGACAGAAACGTAGCTATTTACGTCAGTCATACTGATTGTCGACAGTCGACCTGCTTTTATCGACATTCGTTTCAGTTTTTAAATCATACACTAGAAAGCAGCACTGTGCACTGCTCATCCTTGCTAAAATCAAGGCTAGTAATAATTGCCGTATACGCGTGACAATTATGAGATAAATAGTTATTACTTAGACCATCTTGAAGACATTGAAAACATATGTGTTTCATCTTCATTAGAATTTCTATATCTCATACTGTTCAGAAGTTATCGACTAAAAACAGATAGGTAGAAGTTATATAGACGGTTTTCTTTACCATTCCATATGTCTACAGTTTGCGTGTTAGGACAGTTCATTTATAGTACAGTTGAAACTTGAATCATCCCCGTCACAAGAGCTAGATCATGCAGTCTAATATTTATCTCAAAGTTCTCTGAACAATGTGCTGAGATTGTTTGTTCTTTTTTGAGAGTGAAAATCATCAGGCCTATTTACAATTTTCTTCACCTTCACTGACTTTTTCTTCATCAATCATTGATAAAAATCATGAATTCCATAACCAACTTTTTACAAAAGTAATTTACCGTATGTTTAAAACTTTTACAACACAAAATTGTATGGTGGTGTGGGCTAAAAAATGAATGATCCCAATAAAAACTTAATGTTGAAATCATTGATTGGGTTGTTGCAAATCTCGGTGATACTCATTAGGCTACTCACACAACATGGACTGTATTATATTACTTTCAAAAATCGAGACAGAAAGAAAAACTAGAAAAAACCTAGAAAGAAAAATTGTTGGATTTTTCAATAAAAAACATAATTTTGATTTTTTTATTATCGCTTTATTTCAATCAATGTAAGACTCCGCGATAGAGTGTATCAACCTAATGGGCAATATTCAGTAGGAATATAAAACATATCTAAGATTTCTATTTTTCAAATTGTTGGGAAGTTATTAGAGAGGTCAGACCGATCAGGGTCAAAAACATACCAGATTTGACTTGTGGTTCTATGAGTCGGCGATGAAAAATCACAAAAAAGAATCAGATTTATCGAACACACCATCCGACCTGTGGAGTGCATTTTGTCTCATTTTCGTCCAAAAACATTCAAAGGTGAAAGTTCCGAAGTGGTTGAACCGATTACTCCCCAAAACTATACAGTTCTAAGTTGGAATTAGGTATGAGCGTCCACAAAAAAATCATATTGAATAATCAAAGATTCCGAAATGTGGAGTACATCCAAAAAACACAGAAACAGTGAGATACATCTCGCTTCACTCATCCAATTATTAACCCCCCCCCCCCCCCCCCAACTAGAACCGTGCTTAAACTTCAACATTGTTTCAACATTGTATTCCCCATAAGCGAACTCCAAATCGTGATTGTCGGGGAACCAAATTTTATATCGACACTGGGTGAGCAGTGGTGGATAGATGTCACAGACTACACGCGTGGTGCCAGTTGCGTCAGGAAATGATGTCAGGTTCTCTCGCGAGAGCCAAATCGCGATCCACCGAAGTTGCAAAATTCAATGGCCTAACTCAGGTTAAGAGCGATAACGGGAGAAAGGCGAGTCGGATCGAGACCGGATTGGTACCAGCAGATAGGTATTGACGAAACGAACATTCCGTCGTTACACTCATCTCGTTGTGAATATCCGTTCCTGCACGGCGGAAGAAACAAAAATTCAACATTTTTAACATTGTATTTTCCCCGTAAGCGAACTCCGAATCGTGATTGACGGGGAATGAAGTTTTATATCGACACTGAGTAAGCAGTGGTGGATAGATGGTCACAGACCACACGCGTGGTGCCAGTTGCGTCCGGAACTGATGTCAGGTTCTCTCGCAAGAGCCAAATCGCGATCCACCAAAGTTGCAAAATTCAATGGCCTAACTCAGGTTAAGACCGATAACGGGAGAACGGCGAGTCGGATCGAGACCGGATTGGTACCAGCAGATAGGTATTGACGAGACGAACATTCCGTCGTTACACTCATCTCGTTGTGAATATCCGTTCCTGCACGGCGGCAGAAACAAAAATTCAAAATTTTCATCATTGTATTCCCCGTAAGCGAATTCCGAATCGTGATTGACGAGGAACGAAGTTTTATATCGACACTGAGTAAGCAGTGGTGGATAGATGGTCACAGACCACACGCGTGGTGCCAGTTGCGTCCGGAACTGATGTCAGGTTCTCTCAAAGAGCAAATCCTCCGAATAAAATTAAGGGTTAATCGGTAGTGCGATAACGGGAAGGGTTCGTGCAAGATTGGTGATAGTATTGAGGCACCAAACATGGACGTGACTCATCTGTTATAATACCTTTGCATCGGGGAAGAAAAAAAACTTCAAAACTTGAAACATTGTGGATTTTTCAATAAGCAACTAATCGTTTGAGTTTATTACGAGTTTATTCAATGCACGGGTAAGCTCGGGATAGAGTGTACAACCACTGGGCAGTATTCGTAGGAATATGGAAACAATGCGATCACGATTTGCTATATTTCCAATCGTTGGGATAACGGAGAGGCGACCGATCAACGGGTCAAAAAATACCGAAATTTGACCTCATCTGTTGTTGAATTCGTCCTGCAAAATCAAAAACAAAATCACATTTTTCAACATTGTACCTCCATATGCAAATCGCATTTTGTCGAGCAAATTTATCGCACGAAACATTCAAAGGTGAAGTCCAACGCGTGTGCAATTGCGTTGAATCGATTAGGTTCTCTCGCAAGCCAATATCGATCAGTTCAAATCAAGGACTTAGGTAAGAGCGTACGGGAGAACGCGAGTCGGATCGAGACCGATTGGTAACAGCAGATAGGTATTGACAAGACGAACATCCCGTCGTTACACTCATCTCGTTGTGAATATCCTTTCCTGCACTGCGGCAGATACAAAAATTCAACATTTTTTAACATTGTATTCTCCATGAGCGAATTCCAAATCGTGATTGTCGGGGAACGACATTTTATATCGGCACTGAGTAAGCAGTGATGGATAGATGGCCAAAGACTACACGCGTGGTGCAAATTGCGTCTGGATCTGATGTCAGATTCTCTCGCGAGAGCCAAACCGCGATCGACCGGAGTTGCAAAATTCAATAGCCTAACTCAGGTTAAGAGCGATAACGGGAGAACGGCGAGTTGGATCGAGACCGGATTGGTAACAGCAGATAGGTATTGACGAGACGAACATTCCGTCGTTACACTCATCTCATTGTGAATATCCGTTCCTGCACGGCGAGAGAAACAAAAATTCAACATTTTTAACATTGTATTTTCCCCATAAGCGAACTCCGAATCGTGATTGACGGGGAACGAAGTTTTATATCGACACTGAGTAAGCAGTGGTGGATAGATGGTCACAGACTACACGCGTGGTGCCAGTTGCGTCCGGAACTGATGTCAGGTTCTCTCGCAAGAGCCAAATCGCGATCCACCGAAGTTGCAAAATTCAATGGCCCAACTCAGGTTAGGAGCGATAACGGGAGAACGGCGAGTCGGATCGAGACCGGATTGGTAACAGCAGATAGGTATTGACTAGACGAACATTCCGTCGTTACACTCATCTCGTTGTGAATATCCGTTCCTGCACGGCGAAAGAAACAAAAATTCAACATTTTTCAACATTGTACTCTCCATATGCGAACTCGAAATCGTGATTGTCGGAGAACGAAATCTTATATCGACACTGAGTAAGCAGTGGTGGATAGATGATCACAGACTACACGCGTGGTGCAAATTGCGTCTGGATCTGATGTCAGGTTCTCTCGCGAGAGCCAAATCGCGATCGACCGAAGTTGCAAAATTCAATGACCCAACTCAGGTTAAGAGCGATAACGGGAGAACGGCGAGTCGGATCGAGACCGGATTGGTACCAGCAGATAGGTATTGACTAGACAAACATTCCGTCGTTACACTCATCTCGTTGTGAATATCCGTTCCTGCACGGCGAAAGAAACAAAAATTCAACATTTTTCAACATTGTATTTTCCCCATATGCGAACTCCGAATCGTGATTGACGGGGAACGAAGTTTTATATCGAGACTGAGTAAGCAGTGGTGGATAGATGATCACAGACTACACGCGTGGTGCCAGTTGCGTCCGGAACTGATGTCAGGTTCTCTCGCGAGAGCCAAATCGCGATCCACCGAAGTTGCAAAATTCAATGGCCCAACTCAGGTTAAGAGCGATAACGGGAGAACGGCGAGTCGGATCGAGACCGGATTGGTACCAGCAGATAGGTATTGACGAGACGAACATTCCGTCGTTACACTCATCTCGTTGTGAATATCCGTTCCTGCACGGCGGAAGAAACAAAAATTCAACATTTTTAACATTGTATTTTCCCCGTAAGCGAACTCCGAATCGTGATTGACGGGGAACGAAGTTTTATATCGACACTGAGTAAGCAGTGGTGGATAGATGGTCACAGACTACACGCGTGGTGCCAGTTGCGTCCGGAACTGATGTCAGGTTCTCTCGCAAGAGCCAAATCGCGATCCACCGAAGTTGCAAAATTCAATGGCCTAACTCAGGTTAGGAGCGATAACGGGAGAACGGCGAGTCGGATCGAGACCGGATTGGTACCAGCAGATAGGTATTGACGAGACGAACATTCCGTCGTTACACTCATCTCGTTGTGAATATCCGTTCCTGCACGGCGGAAGAAACAAAAATTCAACATTTTCAACATCGTATTTTCCCCGTAAGCGAACTCCGAATCGTGATTGACGGGGAACGAAGTTTTGTATCGACACTGAGTAAGCAGTGGTGGATAGATGGTCACAGACTTCACGCGTGGTGCAAGTTGCGTCTGGATCTGATGTCAGGTTCTCTCGCAAGAGCCAAATCGCGATCCACCGAAGTTGCAAAATTCAATGGCCTAACTCAGGTTAAGAGCGATAACGGGAGAACGGCGAGTCGGATCGAGACCGGATTGGTACCAGCAGATAGGTATTGACGAGACGAACATTCCGTCGTTACACTCATCTCATTGTGAATATCCGTTCCTGCACGGCGAAAGAAACAAAAATTCAACATTTTTCAACATTGTACTCTCCATATGCGAACTCGAAATCGTGATTGTCGGAGAACGAAATCTTATATCGACACTGAGTAAGCAGTGGTGGATAGATGGCCAAAGACTACACGCGTGGAGCAAATTGCGTCCGGATCTGATGTCAGGTTCTCTCGCGAGAGCCAAATCGCGATCCACCGAAGTTGCAAAATTCAATGGCCTAACTCAGGTTAAGAGCGATAACGGGAGAACGGCGAGTCGGATCGAGACCGGATTGGTACCAGCAGATAGGTATTGACTAGACGAACATTCCGTCGTTACACTCATCTCGTTGTGAATATCCGTTCCTGCACGGCGAAAGAAACAAAAATTCAACATTTTTCAACATTGTACTCTCCATATGCGAACTCGAAATCGTGATTGTCGGAGAGCGAAATCTTATATCGACACTGAGTAAGCAGTGGTGGATAGATGATCACAGAGTTCACGCGTGGTGCAAATTGCGTCTGGATCTGATGTCAGGTTCTCTCGCAAGAGCCAAATCGCGATCCACCGAAGTTGCAAAATTCAATGGCCTAACTCAGGTTAGGTGCGATAACGGGAGAACGGCGAGTCGGATCGAGACCGGATTGGTACCAGCAGATAGGTATTGACGAGACGAACATTCCGTCGTTACACTCATCTCGTTGTGAATATCCGTTCCTGCACTGCGGCAGATACGAAAATTCAACATTTTTCAACATTGTATTCTCCATAAGCGAATTCCAAATCGTGATTGTCGGGGAACGACATTTTATATCGACACTGAGTAAGCAGTGGTGGATAGATGATCACAGAGTTCACGCGTGGTGCAAATTGCGTCTGGATCTGATGTCAGGTTCTCTCGCGAGAGCCAAATCGCGATCCACCGAAGTTGCAAAATTCAATGGCCCAACTCAGGTTAAGAGCGATAACGGGAGAACGGCGAGTCGGATCGAGACCGGATTGGTACCAGCAGATAGGTATTGACGAGACGAACATTCCGTCGTTACACTCATCTCGTTGTGAATATCCGTTCCTGCACTGCGGCAGATACAAAAATTCAACATTTTTCAACATTGTATTCTCCATAAGCGAATTCCAAATCGTGATTGTCGGGGAACGACATTTTATTTCGACACTGAGTAAGCAGTGATAGATAGATGGTCACAGACTTCACGCGTGGTGCAAATTGCGTCTGGATCTGATGTCAGGTTCTCTCGCGAGAGCCAAACCGCGATCGACCAAAGTTGCAAAATTCAATGGCCTAACTCAGGTTAAGAGCGATAACGGGAGAACGGCGAGTCGGATCGAGACCGGATTGGTACCAGCAGATAGGTATTGACGAAACGAACATTCCGTCGTTACACTCATCTCATTGTGAATATCCGTTCCTGCACGGCGGAAGTAACAAAAATACAACATTTTCAACATTGTATTTTCCCCGTAAGCGAACTCCGAATCGTGATTGACGGGGAACGAAGTTTTGTATCGACACTGAGTGAGCAGTGGTGGATAGATGGTCACAGACTTCACGCGTGGTGCCAGTTGCGTCCGGAACTGATGTCAGGTTCTCTCGCGAGAGCCAAACCGCGATCGACCAAAGTTGCAAAATTCAATGGCCTAACTCAGGTTAAGAGCGATAACGGGAGAACGGCGAGTCGGATCAAGACCGGATTGGTACCAGCAGATAGGTGTTGACGAGACGAACATTCCGTCGTTACACTCATCTCATTGTGAATATTTGTTCCTGCACGGCGAAAGAAACAAAAATTCAACATTTTTAACATTGTATTTTCCCCGTAAGCGAACTCCGAATCGTGATTGACGAGATACGAAGTTTTATATCGACACTGAGTAAGCAGTGGTGGATAGATGGTCACAGACTTCACGCGTGGTGCCAGTTGCGTCCGGAACTGATGCCAGGTTCTCTCGCGAGAGCCAAATCGCGATCCACCGAAGTTGCAAAATTCAATGGCCCAACTCAGGTTAAGAGCGATAACGGGAGAACGGCGAGTCGGATCGAGACCGGATTGGTACCAGCAGATAGGTATTGACGAGACGAACATTCCGTCGTTACACTCATCTCGTTGTGAATATCCGTTCCTGCACTGCGGCAGATACAAAAATTCAACATTTTTCAACATTGTATTCTCCATAAGCGAATTCCAAATCGTGATTAACGGGGAACGACATTTTATCTCGACACTGAGTAAGCGGTGATGAATAGATGGTCACAGACTACACGCGTGGTGCAAATTGCGTCTGGATCTGATGTCAGGTTCTCTCGCGAGAGCCAAACCGCGATCGACCAAAGTTGCAAAATTCAATGGCCTAACTCAGGTTAAGAGCGATAACGGGAGAACGGCGAGTCGGATCGAGACCGGATTGGTACCAGCAGATAGGTATTGACGAGACGAACATTCCGTCGTTACACTCATCTCGTTGTGAATATCCGTTCCTGCACTGCGGCAGATACAAAAATTCAACATTTTTCAACATTGTATTCTCCATAAGCGAATTCCAAATCGTGATTGTCGGGAAACGAAATCTTATATCGACACTGAGTAAGCAGTGGTGGATAGATGGTCACAGACTACACGCGTGGTGCAAATTGCGTCTGGATCTGATGTCAGGTTCTCTCGCGAGAGCCAAATCGCGATCCACCGAAGTTGCAAAATTCAATGGCCCAACTCAGGTTAAGAGCGATAACGGGAGAACGGCGAGTCGGATCGAGACCGGATTGGTACCAGCAGATAGGTATTGACTGGACAAACATTCCGTCGTTACACTCATCTCGTTGTGAATATCCGTTCCTGCACGGCGAAAGAAACAAAAATTCAACATTTTTCAATATTGTACTCTCCATATGCGAACTCGAAATCGTGATTGTCGGAGAGCGAAATCTCATATCGACACTGAGTAAGCAGTGGTGGATAGATGATCACAGAGTTCACGCGTGGTGCAAATTGCGTCTGGATCTGATGTCAGGTTCTCTCGCAAGAGCCAAATCGCGATCCACCGAAGTTGCAAAATTCAATGGCTCAACTCAGGTTAAGAGCGATAACGAGAGAACGGCGAGTCGGATCGAGACCGGATTGGTACCAGCAGATAGGTATTGACGAGACGAACATTCCGTCGTTACACTCATCTCGTTGTGAATATCCGTTCCTGCACTGCGGCAGATACAAAAATTCAACATTTTTCAACATTGTATTCTCCATAAGCGAATTCCAAATCGTGATTGTCGGGGAACGACATTTTATATCGACACTGAGTAAGCAGTGGTGGATAGATGATCGCAGACTTCACGCGTGGTGCAAATTGCGTCTGGATCTGATGTCAGGTTCTCTCGCGAGAGCCAAATCGCGATCCACCGAAGTTGCAAAATTCAATGGCCTAACTCAGGTTAGGTGCGATAACGGGAGAACGGCGAGTCGGATCGAGACCGGATTGGTAACAGCAGATAGGTATTGACGAGACGAACATTCCGTCGTTACACTCATCTCGTTGTGAATATCCGTTCCTGCACTGCGGCAGATACAAAAATTCAACATTTTTCAACATTGTATTCTCCATAAGCGAATTCCAAATCGTGATTGACGGGGAACGACATTTTATCTCGACACTGAGTAAGCAGTGGTGGATAGATGGTCACAGACTACACGCGTGGTGCCAGTTGCGTCCAGAACTGATGTCAGGTTCTCTCGCGAGAGCCAAACCGCGATCGACCAAAGTTGCAAAATTCAATGGCCTAACTCAGGTTAAGAGCGATAACGGGAGAACGGCGAGTCGGATCGAGACCGGATTGGTACCAGCAGATAGGTGTTGACGAGACGAACATTCCGTCGTTACACTCATCTCATTGTGAATATCCGTTCCTGCACGGCGGAAGAAACAAAACTTCAACATTTTTAACATTGTATTTTCCCCGTAAGCGAACTCCGAATCGTGATTGACGAGATACGAAGTTTTATATCGACACTGAGTAAGCAGTGGTGGATAGATGGTCACAGACTCCACGCGTGGTGCCAGTTGCGTCCGGAACTGATGCCAGGTTCTCTCGCGAGAGCCAAATCGCGATCCACCGAAGTTGCAAAATTCAATGGCCCAACTCAGGTTAAGAGCGATAACGAGAGAACGGCGAGTCGGATCGAGACTGGATTGGTACCAGCAGATAGGTATTGACGAGACGAACATTGTCTCGTTACACTCATCTCGTTGTGAATATCCGTTCCTGCACTGCGGCAGATACAAAAATTCAACATTTTTCAACATTGTATTCTCCATAAGCGAATTCCAAATCGTGATTAACGGGGAACGACATTTTATCTCGACACTGAGTAAGCGGTGATGAATAGATGGTCACAGACTACACGCGTGGTGCAAATTGCGTCTGGATCTGATGTCAGGTTCTCTCGCGAGAGCCAAACCGCGATCGATCAAAGTTGCAAAATTCAATGGCCTAACTCAGGTTAAGAGCGATAACGGGAGAACGGCGAGTCGGATCGAGACCGGATTGGTACCAGCAGATAGGTGTTGACGAGACGAACATTCCGTCGTTACACTCATCTCGTTGTGAATATCCGTTCCTGCACTGCGGCAGATACAAAAATTCAACATTTTTTAACATT
The DNA here is from genome assembly GCA_907164805.1 of Brachyptera putata. NCBI lineage: Eukaryota > Metazoa > Arthropoda > Insecta > Plecoptera > Taeniopterygidae > Brachyptera > Brachyptera putata. The sequence goes on from OU015473.1 coordinate 6,030,593, forward strand.
GTATTCTCCATAAGCGAATTCCAAATCGTGATTGTCGGGGAACGACATTTTATATCGACACTGAGTAAGCAGTGATGGATAGATGGCCAAAGACTGCACGCGTGGTGCAAATTGCGTCTGGATCTGATGTCAGGTTCTCTCGCGAGAGCCAAACCGCGATCGACCAAAGTTGCAAAATTCAATGGCCTAACTTAGGTTAAGAGCGATAACGGGAGAACGACGAGCTGGATCGAGACCGGATTGGTACCAGCAGATAGGTATTGACGAGACGAACATTCCGTCGTTACACTCATCTCGTTGTGAATATCCGTTCCTGCACGGCGAAAGAAACAAAAATTCAACATTTTTAACATTGTATTTTCCCCGTAAGCGAACTCCGAATCGTGATTGACGGGAACGAAGTTTTATATCGAGACTGAGGAAGCAGTGGTGGATAGATGGTCAAAGACTTCACACGTGGTGCCATTTGCGTCTGGATCTGATGTCAGGTTCTCTCGCAAGAGCCAAATCGCGATCCACCAAAGTTGCAAAAATCAATGGCCTAACTTAGGTTAAGAGCGATAACGGGAGAACGGTGAGTCGGATCGAGACCTGATTTGCAGTAGCAGATAGGTATCAACGAGACGAACATTCCGTCGTTACACCCATCTCATTGTGAATGTTCGTTCCTGCACGGCGAAAGAAACAAAAATGCAAACATTTTTTAACATTGTATTCCCCATATGCGAACTCGAAATCGTGACTGTCGGGGAACGAAATTTTATATCGACAATGAGTAAGCACGATAGACCACGGATAGACTGGGGCAATCAAAATTCACTGAAAAAATTTCCTCCTCTTTTTGGATTAGATTTACTGGAGTAATTTGATGAATAAAAATCATTTGTTAAAGTATTTTTAAGCAATTCTCCTCTTTTCTAGAGTAATTCGATGAATAAAAATCATTTTTGAAATTATTCATAAAATATAAACGGCTGGTCCAAATTGCATACAAATTTGTAATAATGTGTATCATTCATGTGTTTACATTGTTCAAGTGAATATTTGAAGATTTTTGGAAGTGATATGATTTTACAAATCGTACAAGATTTTTATTTTATTCAGCTCAGCCCAATCTTATGGGGAATTAGAAACTTGAAGATGATGTTTCTCAAAATTGGTCGAACCAATTCAACCCAAAAACTTTACACTTCTAAGTTTGATAAGTCTACGTTTACAGAAAAAGTTTCATGTCGATCGGTCAAACCGTGCGACCTGTGCAGTGCTTACAAACAAACAGAAAAAAAATAAGACAAATCTGCGTAAGAGTGGGATGGATGTCTTCGCTATCGCTCTTGGTAATTGTTATTAGTTATTGGTAATTCCAAATCCCCGTGTCTGTATGTAACTTGACTTATTTGCAGTATTCGATCTTTTGAAATCCATTTCTCCTAGATAATATTTTGATAAAGTCTGCGAGTCTAACGTAAACAAACGCGACCCCGTGTCGAGTCGACTGAAGTAGCTTAAAACAAATTAAAAAACCATTTGGTGAATATTTGCATAATAGAGACGTATCACGGCGAACGAAAAGTCTAATAACAGAAGAATAATAAAGAGGGCGGTGAAAGCAAACATACACAGCCTTCTAGATGTAAAATATACAAGGCAGTGGATGCCTCGAGGACATCGTCATACAACAATGAAAACATTAGATTTGCTTATCGTGAGTTTTTAAATCAAAGAACACAGCGGCTGGCTTCAGAGTCTGCATGTATAGAGTCAGTAGGAAGTGTAATTATAGTCTATGGAGATTGCTTTAAAGTTTAAAAATCGCTAAAATAAATTTTAAACGATGGCAATTATACGGGATTGGTTCTAGAAAAATCACTTCACTTCGTCTTCGTCGCATTTCTTCCTTTCTTATTTTTATGTTTTTTTGTTACAATTTTATTGGTTAATTTGTACTCTTACTTTTAGTTTTGTATATTTGTGCATAATACATGACTTTAAACACCAATAAAATAGCTTGAACTTAATTTGGGTTTTTGAATATCAGATTAAATTATGTCACCAGGGCCGGTGGCCGGTTCATTTATTATTTATTCAAAAGACTTTTACAGTATTAATGTAGCAGTATACAAAATGAATAGTCAAAAATCACACAAAATGTAAATACAGCTCTCAAAAACATTGTCAGATTAAAATCGTACAATTTCTACTATATGCCACCGTGCGCTCGATTTCAATCCACGCTAATTCCGTGGGCCACAGTTGTTTGACTTGACTGTACTTTGAATCGGCTCCTCTCGGCTCAGTGCTCGTGAAACATCGGATTAAGAGCGTTAGATGATGATGATCTGCTGATGTTTATCACCAGGGGCGCCACTTGTACTGCGTGACGTCACAGGTGCACGTGAAGTACACTCGCCTGCCGCCAAACGAGCAGCGATCGAACAACTTGCCTGGCAATGTTTATTAGTCATCTTTCTCTACCTCGATTATTAGTATCGTGAAGTTTGTGGTGAATTTCATTCGTACATATATACTAATTATTATCAATCCAAATGTTAAGGAAAACTCGACTTTATACACACGACGAGAGATGAAGGCTTGAACCACCCGTGCGCTAGTGGTGTGGGATAGGGGACACGGTCGCCCGGAACCTTCATCTCTCGTGGATACAAGTTACACACAAGATATGAATGCTCAAACCATCCGTGTGCTAGTGGTGTGGGATAGGGGGATCGGTCGCTTGAAACCTTCAACTTCGTTTATAAACAAAGCAAATCAATATTTTCTTAGAAACTCTATCATATTTTCGTGCATTGATGATTTTAGAGTAGTTTTGTTGATGAGTTTTTTCTCATTCCAGGTAGTAATTTGCCATTTTTCCAATCGATATTGCTCATTTTATCGATATCGAATGACAACCCTATAAATAGCAAGTAGCGACTACAGGATGCAGTAGTCATAGATATATATTACCGAACAGTACATAGATACGTTACTCCTGCGGCCGACTATACCGACATGCTCGTTCCAATCTCGGCGGCCATATTGGACCTTTACAAATTACTTCTAAGCAAGGCCTTCTATATTATTATCACTGATATGTATAATCTATATGTCCGATCTAGGACAATAGATATCTACGATGGATACGCAACTAAGCTCAACATTGTTCTGGTTCTATGAAACCGATTACATAAGCCACTAAGATCGACCACTCAGGCATTCGGCTAATTTGTAGGTGATCTAGGCGGCGATGTTTCAATTTTACATCGACTACTCAGGCCATCAGAGCCCTGTAGAGCCTGAAGCTAGCTTATATAGGCGATGTAGGTGGCGTCGATGGTGTATCTATAGGTGGCGTCGAGGTTTCTTGGCACTGGAGATGATCGTCAGCTGGGAGAACATGGGAGAAGTCAATACAAGTTGCGTTTCAATTGTATAGATAGCTTTTGTCCTAGGTCCAATAGCGTAAACTTCCTGGTTTGCAAAGCAGTGTGAAGTTGCTGCCGAAACACAAATATGTATACGCCTTCTTAACGTTGAGCATAAACTAAAGAGATATACAAAGACAGTTCACCCAACGTTTTAAATTAAGATCCCTACTCCTTTGTCTCCATCCTCCCCACACCCCTTACCCTGGTCAATCACCACTAAGAGTGCTGAAAATCGTTTCGGCGATTGTGCTTCAGTCGACGGATGCTTGCCTGGGTTGTCTGCCAAGTCTTCAACTTGACCGCTAGCAGCGCTCTAGGAATGTGTAGCGATGAATGACGTAACTTCAGGTAATAACGAAAGGGTTTTGAATCTCGTGAAGTAACTTACATGGAACGTCCTGAGTATCTCTTTAGTCAATGCGTCGAGTAACGTATCTCGGTAATACGCAGTAGTTACAGGATAACAGGGACAGAGTGTACAGCATGAAGTAAGCATGTTAATCCTCGTTATCACCATTCAACCATGCTGCCTACTTCACTCCGGCTCGACACCTCCGATTGTCTCGGCTGAGCGGTGGGCCGGGACGGGCGCTCGACCCGGCGCGCTGTGACGTAAGCTACATAAGCCTTGCTGACTCAATGGGAAGTAGTCCACCTGGCAGTGAGTGAGACACATGTGGGTTGCCAGAAGCACGGCCTTCTGAACACTACTGGCCAGAATAGTGACTCACAGACACTAGGTAGTGATACCAATAGATCAAGATGCATTGAGGGTTGCGTTGGTTTGCCGTCTTGAGATGGTGTCTTATCTCCCTATCATTCCCATGCTGAAAATATGTACCAATTTACCAGCCAAATCGTTAGAACTAGCGACTATGAGTACTGCGTAGTGTATAGTACTAGTGAATAGTGATAAAAAGAACTAACTTTGTTTACAAATACACGCAAAATAACGTATACGTTTGCTCAGATGTCTGACACAGTCTCTTATGAAGTAAAACGGATATAGTGAGGTTAAATTGTGCATTATTCAAATTGTGAATAATTCATAATAACTCAAGTTATATTGCGAGTCACTTACATCTGGACGATTTGTTGATGTAATCGAATTCGTGTGTGAAGTCCGTATACCCCAAGCAAATATGTACTTATATTTTATTTTATTGCATTTCACAGTAAATATCCTTTTGAATAATCCTAGTGCAGTTGTTTACTTCCATCACATCTTGGATGGCAATATGCACATCATCTTAGTTGCAAATATTTGAGGTATATAGAAGGCTTGACACCAAGTTTCTACGAAGCAACACTAGGTAGAGGAGCGATCGGTTGTTCTAAGGAAAGAGATCAGGAAATAGAAGGAGATTTAAAGTTGAGTAAAGACACCATATCGAGACGGCAAACCAACGCAACCCTCAATGCATCTTGCAACATACTTTAGCATTATATAAAGAAGGTGCGTGTACCGACTTTCTTCTTCAAAGTGAAATATTTCCGGGGTCAGAATCTTCATCCAGGTTTCAATTGCTGCTAGCGCAACTGTCGCTTTTATATCGAACTATACACGGCTCAGTAGATGATCATGTTAGCAGTGGGATTTGTTTTGCACGAAAATGATAGATTTTTAAAGTTCAGCGATGACACCGGCACCGTAGCACTTTTATCTCCATCTAATTCACAAAGGAGTCGCTAAATTCCAACCAGCAATCGGGAACTCTGGCTCTGATTTGTCCACAATAAACCACAAATACTTGCCATGTTATTAGTATAGGAGTGGGTACACTTTCCATATATTATTAAGTCTGCTGGAATCACTACATCGCGTCACAGAAAACAAAATATCCATGCCGTTGGACCGGCACTGGTAGCTCAGTATTGGCGCGCTTGCTTACAGACCATACCCCTCTATCCGGACACCTTGACGTGGTGTGGGGGCTCGCGTGACCTCGTGATCTCCAGAGCTGTCTCCGGGGGCAATTAATTTGTTCACAGAAGGGTCACCCATGGCGGTAAGGTCTGGAGTGAGGGTCCAGACCAAGTTTGGTCCGTCTCGGTCGAGTGGAAGCCTTTTGGTGACCGAAGTATATGAAGAAAGTACTGAACCTTGCATTTGTATTTTGTATTTTATTTCGTTTTCTCCTCACTTTTCTCCTCATCCATCGTAACTGCTGTTAACAGTTAATGATAGTGTGCACGGAGTATTATAGGCTACTTGACCTATCAGTCAATAACAAGACCCGGGTGACAAGATAATAGCTGATCAACTTTCAACGAACCATCGGCATGACGTCTGCGCTGTCGGAATGTGCGGGTATCGAACCCGTGTCTATTCATCACAAGTGAGCAAACGAGCGTGAACACGTTCAATACGTTATTGTGTGTTTTGTCTGGGTTTACTGCTAGCTCGTAGCCAGTGAAGTGTCGACACACGTGTTCCGGCTCCCACCTTCCCCCCTCCACCCCTCCACCCCCTCACAGCCCCGGAGCGTATTCCGGTCCGGTGACCGCCAACACCCCCCCCCTCCTGCTAGAGCCACCCCCGATGTGTCAAAAGGTGAACACTTTTGTAAATCATGCGCTTGGCCGCCGCCTGCCCACCCCTCAACACGCCTTTCTTCCTCCTTGTTCACGGCAACGCTACAAGGGTGCACGGGGAGAGAGTGAGCGAGAAACTAATAATTAGGTTTTTCAAGATGAAATTAGATTTGATTCGTTTCGTCTCAAACATCATACATATTTATTTATCTAGATCTGCATTTACCAATGAAATAAAACATAGAATGACGTCCAGGGGGTTACGTTCCAATTAATCGAAATCCCAATTCGTCGACTTATGGTAAGATTAATCGAAATTTCCCTCAGTGAAATCCCGAATCAGCATAATCCCGATTCATCTCTTTTAGCCTTTATACGTAGCCGTCCAATTCGTCCACTGGTAAGATTCATCGACTTCCCGATACAGTGAAATCCAGAAATAACGGATTCGTCAAAATCCCAATTCGTCATCTTATTTTACCTCAATTTGAGAAAGTTGACGAATCAGGATTACCAACACACCCGCGCTAGTGATACTATTTCTCTCTCTCTCTTTCTCTTTATCCTGTTCCTCTCCTCTCTTCTCTGTCACCCACCTCTGGTCTTCCAACTCGTCTCTCGCTCTCTCTCGCGTCGTTCTACTCAAACCTCCAACGACGTCTTCAACCGTTTCACATTCCACTTTTACACAGCTTCGAATGAATCCCATTCAGGCCTACTTATCGAAAAGCCTTTGTAGAGACTGAGTAGAACTCTTGAAAAATTAAAAGAAAAAGGTTCATTTTATCCATAAAAAATTAAAAATCCATCTTTTACCTTACATAATAGCAAATTACAGATACAGTCAATGATTGAAAATATACAAGATAAATTTTTAAAATTGTATCCATGATACAATGTACGTACAAGGTGGTATTTAGTATATGAAGATACTCAAGAAAATACGTGTTAAAGATCTATTGGCGTCTGATGGAAGAATAATATTTTTTTATGTAATGGGAAGGAGAGTGGGAAGGACGCAGTCGTTGGTTTGTATAAGCCATCCCGGTATTAACCTAGACTACTGAGGAAAACCACGATGGGCCCCAGAAGATGGACGGTGGTGGGGATCGAACCGAGGCCCGATCTACCAGCAATAGTTGATGTTATTTCACATCTAGGAGTCTAGACTTTAGGACTGTTCAATCGATTCCCTGGTAGTGCGCGACCCGCAATACACGTCCCAACTGTTGGCCAATGTTGCTTTACAATTATTCCAGTCAGCGGTGTAGAGAGAGATAGGAGAGAGAGAGAGAGAGAGAGAGAGAGAGAGAGAGAGAGAGAGAGAGAGAGAGAGAGAGAGAGAGAGGGGGGGGGAGTGAAGTAAATGAGTAATGGATACAGGAATGAGCTAGAGGGGAAGGGAAGGGGGAAACACAGGTAATCCGACGGCAGGACACCAGGAAGCGCGCAACTTAATCCCTGCCCCGTGGAATTAATGACCGGCAACCCGCAATACGTGTCACGTGTCATGTTCTCACGGCCCGCTTGACGCAACAACACAACTCTTGCTGGCTTCGAGCAAAGAAGTGAACAAAGGAAGATATCACACACGTTACATCTTTCTCTCGCTTTCTCTCTCTCTCTCTCTCTCTCTCTCTCTCTCTCTCTCTCTCTCTCTCTGTCTCTCTCTCACACACACTCACACATCGTGTGAATTTAGTTTAGAATATGTTCTAGAAGCGAATCTCACAGGCTGCTGTGTTGGTTAAAAGTTCAGAGTTCGACTGCAGGAACATGATGCTAGCGTCGTGCAGTGGCGTGTAAGACAGGAGTGCAGAACGCACAAATGAACCCTCTATCGCTTTTTCTATTTGTCTTAAGGGGGTGCGTGCACGGTGCTTACATAAATCGAGAAATTTATCTTTACTATTTTTTTCCATTCTCAAAATTCAGTGTATTGAATGAAAAGTTCTCATCTTCAAGATAATTTTATGCTATTTAATAAATGTGACTTTTTATTTTTGTGAATTCAATCAAATTTGAGATAATATCTAAATGAATTGCATCACATTATTTTTATTCATTGACGAATCATGTTAAAACTGATTGAATTCACTGTAATAGAATCAAGAATGTCATACTAATTATAGAGCATGAAATTATTATCTTGGAGATGTGAACTTTTCATTCAATTACCCTGGTTTTTGAAAATGGAAAAAAATGAGTGAATGTGAATTTCTCTATTTTCATAAGCACCGTGCATTAACCCCTTAGAGAGTTATGGAGAGCAATCGATGCCTCTCTATTTTAATTTAATATAAACCAAATTCAAATTTTCTTCTAAAAATATTTTTGTCATTCATTTTATCAACTAACGTAGAATACGTTTTCATTAACATAAATCAATCGAATCATTTCACTTACTCTTTGAGTGCTTTTTAAATCCCTTCGCTTTGCTTTTTTGCTCTGCAAAAATGTTTACATCATCACTAAAACCAATCCGTCTTGCTTTCTATTGTTCTTTCGATAAGGTTTAAAATTCTTCCATTCTTTTCTAAGTCAGCAAATTTCTCAGGTATGACTTGACTAATTTGATTAATTTCGAAAAATTCTTTTCATCACTGGGTACTCTAACGGGCCGTGTAAATATAAAATAACACACGCAGTTTATACGTCAACAAAGTTCGATGAGGCTGAACAACTGCCAACGCGCAAAAAACGAGTACAATTACAGTAAACAATACAAATACAAAAGACAAAATACAAAACTGTATTCAACTATTACGAAACTAGAAGGACCCCTCATGTAAAACATGAACTTGAATGTCATTGTATATTTACGTACTATTATTGTAACCAGGGCTTAATTTGTAAATAAAAAGGAACCGGGTCGCACCTCAGAGTAAACCATTCCTCCTACCCCCCCCCCCCTCCTACCACCAACACAACAACAAAAATAACAATAGAATAATTAATTTGACCTTAAAACGTATTCAAAAGAATGTTTTTGGAATTATTATCATCTTAATTCTTCATTGAACGATAATTATATATATATAACATATAATAATAGAAAAACATTCTCAGAAGAGGAAAATATTTATCAATCTGTGAAAATTAAATCGCATAGCAAAAGTATTAGTGCATGAATAAAAGTCATTGATTTTTTATTATTTTGAAACTGGAACATGCGTACCGGTTTCAAAAAAGGAACCGGAATGCCGTTCCGGTACGTTTAAATTAACCTCTGATTGTAACAAATGGCCAATTTGTGATGTCAATGAATCACACTCTACTCAGCGAAAACAAAAGACGTACTCAGCAGTAAAGAAGAACTGTTGTTTCTGGTGGTGCCTGTACACCGTGCGTGGAGCCATGTGGGGTTAAATGAGAGCATGTTTTGATAACACAACACGTGTTTGCTGCGTGTAAACATACAACAATAACAACAACAACAGGACCCGGATTTACATGACAAAGCCTGGAGTTGCCGGGCAACCAACCGATCACACACTAGCATCGTGCTGCTGACCAGGAGACCAGTGGCTATCAAGCTGAACCGTCCTTCAGGAGACTAAAGTGGCTAGCACGTCGAACCGTACTCCAAGCGACCAGTGGCTATCAAGCTGAACCGTCATTCAGGAGACCAGTGGCTATCAAGCTGAACCGTCCTTCAGGAGACTAAAGTGGCTAGCACGTCGAACCGTACTCCAGGCGACCAGTGGCTATCAAGCTGAACCGTCATTCAGGAGACCAGTGGCTATCAAGCTGAACCGTCATTCAGGAGACCAGTGGCTATCAAGCTGAACCGTCATTCAGGAGTCCAGTGGCTAGCTCACTGAATCGTCCTAACCTAAACAGGAGACAAGGATTACAACAAGTGGAGTCGAGCTCCAACACGTGAGTGACGTCATTGTCTTAAAGGCAGTGTTGACGTTAGGTGGACCTGGACGTGGTGTTATGACGTAACGGCCAGGATTACAACAAGTGGAGTCGAGCTCCAACACGTGAGGTGACGTCACGGTCTTAAAGGCAGTGTTGACGTTAGGTGGACCTGGACGTGGTGTTATGACGTAACGGCCAGGATTACAACAAGTGGAGTCGAGCTCCAACACGTGAGGTGACGTCACGGTCTTAAAGGCAGTGTTGACACTAGGTGGACGTGGTGTTATGACGTAACGGCCAGGATTACAACAAGTGGAGTCGAGCTCTAACACGTGAGGTGACGTCACGGTCTTAAAGGCAGTGTTGACCTTAGGTGGACGTGGTGCTGTGACGTAACGGCCAGGATTACAACAAGTGGAGTCGAGCTCTAACACGTGAGGTGACGTCACGGTCTTAAAGGTAGTGTTGACACTAGGTGGACGTGGTGTTATGACGTAACGGCCAGGATTACAACAAGTGGAGTCGAGCTCTAACACGTGAGGTGACGTCACGGTCTTAAAGGTAGTGTTGACACTAGGTGGACGTGGTGTTATGACGTAACGGCCAGGATTACAACAAGTGGAGTCGAGCTCTAACACGTGAGGTGACGTCACGGTCTTAAAGGCAGTGTTGACCTTAGGTGGACGTGGTGCTGTGACGTAACGGCCAGGATTACAACAAGTGGAGTCGAGCTCTAACACGTGAGGTGACGTCACGGTCTTAAAGGTAGTGTTGACACTAGGTGGACGTGGTGTTATGACGTAACGGCCAGGATTACAACAAGTGGAGTCGAGCTCTAACACGTGAGGTGACGTCACGGTCTTAAAGGCAGTGTTGACCTTAGGTGGACGTGGTGCTGTGACGTAACGGCCAGGATTACAACAAGTGGAGTCGAGCTCTAACACGTGAGGTGACGTCACGGTCTTAAAGGTAGTGTTGACACTAGGTGGACGTGGTGTTATGACGTAACGGCCAGGATTACAACAAGTGGAGTCGAGCTCTAACACGTGAGGTGACGTCACGGTCTTAAAGGTAGTGTTGACACTAGGTGGACGTGGTGTTATGACGACGTAACGACCAGGATTACAACACCGTTTGTTTAGTCGCAGCACACGTCCTGGTCCTGGTCACGTGCCGGCTACAAGTGTCGTGAGGGAACTGGGGGGGAGGGGGGGGTGGCAGTTGCGTACCCATTTGAATAACACAGCAGAAAAAAAAATACGAAAAAAATGAAATTTTGTGTGAAGTTGATTTACATCTTGATACACATTCATGGAAATTTTCATTCTGATCGGGTTAGCCATTTTGAAGAAAAAACATAAAATGTGCCAAATTGGTACCACTCGAAGCAGTTTTTACCCATTTTTACCCATACTATTACTATCCGCTCGTCTAACAACGCATATACGGCGTTTTCCTAGTATTGTATAATAATCCATCCCTATTAATAAATAAAGATGCAAGCTATCTGCTTCGCTTGTATAGTTTGTCTGTATCTAAAGCTATGCATGCATTATCAGGCAAGAAGAGCTAATTGCATGTGTAGCCCCCCTCTCCTCCCCTCGTCTTCACACTGTCAGTGAGAACCTGAGCACATGTTTCCCCACCCCTCTCACTCCCCCTCCTGTTGAAATCAAAAGCTGCCCCTGGGGTAACTTAATTATAGCAGCCGCGCGGCCCACAAAGCAGGAGACGCTCTTATCGACTGCACAGAACTTCTTGCGGTGAGCAAGTCGTTGCCAACTTCATCTCTCTTGCATACTGACGTCATTTGAGAAGGGAGGAGCCTAATGATCTAGTAGGTAGTTACTAAGGGTGCATTCGGAAACATACTGGTCTTACTTGTGATACAGTAGGCTACATACAAGTAGAATTATTTGTATCCAGTAGGCCTCTCAGTAACGGAATGCATGTCCAATACAAATTACAATATGAAAGTAGAAAGATGGATGGCATTATTTTTGGGACGTCTGAAGAGCGAATACCGGAATAAAGTATACTCGATTGTGTGACATGGGTTTGGATGTCCATCCTTACCTGATTCCATTGAAAAGTACCCCGAAGCCCATGTCACACGACAGGGTATCTTTATTCCTAAATTCGCTCTTTAGCGTACCCTTATTGGGGCGATTGTTTATCAATAAAATGTTAGGTTATGAAACAATGTGTACACAAATCTATATGGAAATACATTTTAAGTGAACTGAAATCTTTCCAGCTGCAGTTTCTTTGCCTTATTTACAACCATATTTACACTCCAATTTGTCTCTGAACAAACTAATGTAATCTTGCATCATTCATTGGAGGGCGCCATTACTTTTACTGGGTTTACTGGAACAAAATTTTCCGGTGTTTCTACTATTTACTGGCGTGGTGGGTTTCAGAGCGTCTATAGTAAATTACGCGAAGTAGGTTTCGGGATGCATCCAGTATACGCTTAACGCTTGCAGTAGATTCTGGAGGTTTCGGGAGATCACTCTGGTTAGGTTTCAGGGGGGGATTACTGATCTCTAAACATATGGACAGAGTATAGTCGTGAACTGCCGGAAAGCGAGTGAAGCGGAGAGAAGGCTAATGGCGCTGGTCGGTGGCCTATGGAATCCCCCCGTGAAACCCAACCAGAGTGAAACTAGCCCGAACTAACCATTCGGCCATCTTGAACCTGCAGCTATTACACTATCCGTATACCAAGCAATAAGCGGATATTTTTTTCAAGCTACTCCAGTTGAAACAGGGAAAAAAGCCGATATTGTTGACTGGGGCCAGAAATAATTACTAGAATACTAGAAATAACCAGCAAAATTACATTCGCCCCATTACAGAATTTACTGTAGAATCTCTACTGCGATCTGACATCTGACAGACTTGCGCGCCGATGTTCACGCCCAAGGCCAAACATAATACCTTTCACCAAAGCTCATCACTACTGTGACGGACCAGGTCAAACAAAAGAAAAGATCGCAATGGTCATCTCGCGTCACGCTAACCCCATGATCCATAGACAACTGGCTAACATCTTTGGCAAACATCTTTGGCAGACATATTGGCAGACTTTGGCAGACACTCTTCTTTTAGCTTCAGGTTTCTCTCACTGCATACACTATCCATGTGTTTAGAGATCAGTTCTTATAACGCATATTATGTGTTTGCCCAGTCTATTCAATTGACTGTACAAAAATGGGATTTTGTAAACAAGGTTATTGGATAAGTTATTTTTGTTTTTAAAAACCAAATAAGCGGAGTTCTTCTGAAAACAGCTCATTTCACTCAGGCCTGATCTGCACCTCGATCAAGGCAAGTAAGTTGTTCCCGACCGCTTCACATTACAGTCTAAACGCCTCATCTTATTTCTCTATGCTGCTACCTACACGCAATAAGCCGCTTTACAAGGTATCAAAGCTACAACCTTTGAAAGATTAAATCCCTTCTCGCATCTTGCCTTGTTGCAGCGTGCTTTGATGTCGGCTTACTGCAGGGTGTTTCGCGTCACGTTGGTACGACGCAGTGGGTGGGCGTGGCTTACACTCTGACGCAGCTTGGTTTGTTTGGTTGTTCGCACTGCACGGGTCGCACGGTTTGACGGGGCACGGTGAAGAGCGTATATCGCAATAAATTCGACTCGTTCATGTGACATAGGCTTCGGGGTATTTTTCAATGAAATGTAGTTAGTGTGTTCAGGTAAGGTCGGACATCCGAACTCATGTACGTCATACGACTGATTCGACTTTATTCCGGTATATGCTCTCCAGTACCCCCATTCGGGGATTGGTCAACTGTACTAAAAATCAACTGTACTAAAAATCAACTGACCTAAAAATGAACTGACCTAAACTTATGTTTCTTGAGCAACCTGCACAGAAGTAAAATAGAGGAGTTTGGCTCCTTCCCGTAACAGATTGTTACCACATTCATTCAATGTTCTATAGGCTCTAGATTAGAGTTAGGTGGATTAGGTTTGTGTCCAATGACATTTCTGGAGGAGATTGTTCAAGAAGTAGAAGTTTAGGTCAGTTAGTTTTTAGTACAGTTGGTACCCCCCTCCCCCAATTCACGACAAGTTGATCTTTCTCTATTGTTATTATTGTTAGGGTTCGAAGGCGCGTCGACAGCGAGGTACTTTAGCGCCTATGTTCATGTCCGTGTACTTTGCCATAGTTGTCAACGTTTGTGGATGTTTCAAGCATATGGAGGGAGAGGGGATAGCGAGAGTTAGAAAAGTAAGATAAGATGATATAAAAGAAAATGGAAGAAGAAGATGGATGAAGAGTAAAGTGTCAAGAAAACGAAATGAAATAAAAATACAAACGCGAGATTCAGTACTCCCTCCATATACTCCGGTCGCCTCCACTCGACCGAGAGGGTCCGTACTTGGTCTGGACCCTCCCCCCAGACCTTACCGCTATGGGTGACCCTGCATGGGAGCAAATAAATTGCTCCCGACGACAGCTCTGGAGATCATTGGGTCACGCAAGCTCCCACACCACGTCAAGGTGTCCGGATCCTTTGAGGAGGGGATAATTCTCTACATCTCAGCTGATTGATTGACTGATTGTGTCGGTAAAACAGAGTGATGCTTTTGTCAGCTTCGAGACTCATCAAAGTATTGTTGTTCTGCTGACTCAATCGATGATTCGCCCGCATTTCTTCTCGCTCGTCTGGTAAAGCTACCCTTGAGTACATCTCGCGATAAACCAATTAGAAGCCGTCTCAGGCTTTTCGCTTTACAACACACTTCAGAAGAACTTCAGATAAAAATACAACGTCATTACAAATAAATCTGTTCGTTCGTCAAAGAAGATTAGAAAAGATATAAAAATGTTAATTCTTTTACAATTGAGTTTATTTATTCAGTTTAATTAGAAGAATTATTTTGTGAAACGTCTTCGAGTTATTATTGCTCGAGTTAACTCTCTAATGAGAATCAAGTTGTGTACAGTTGTATACAAAAACTGCGATAGGCCTGCACTCAGGCAAGTGAGTAAAACGGTGAACCGTTATTGGGACCGGGGTTCGATTCCAGCTACGGTTGACCAACCCCACTGATGTGCACCGTAGTTTACCTCTGTCGCTGAGGTGAGTATCTATTTGTTTCCTTTTTGTATACAAAAAAACAGACGGATAACTGAAATCTTACAGGAAATATATGTTTTCACAAATGTCTACATATTATTGAATTTTTCATAACTTCGCACAAAAAAAATATTTTTAAAGAAGGGATAAAAACATATTTCAAAATGATTCCGATTTGAGAGAGTATTCTATCCGAAAAGAGTTGAATGTTAACGCGCTCGCTTCATGTGATCCGGGAGACGAGGAGATTTCGGACTCAGCTCGATCGCCGACCATCTTTACATGGGTTTTTCGTGCATGGCTTCCCTCTGTAGTCTAGGCTAATGCCGGGATGGTTCCTACAATAAGTCAGCCATGACCGTTTCTTTCCCCTATCCTTCCCACTACCCAAAAAACCTTCATCTCGTCATCCCATCATCTCATTAATTATCCATTCGACGCCAATATATTTTCCCTATCATTACAGTGCGTCGTTAAACCCAATAAATATATATTAGGCAATGCAAATATTACAGGAGCCCCCTTAATAACAGGCCACGACTGACCTATTCCCATAATCTAAGGACAGCTGAAGAAATGACCTTTCACCTCATCTTGTCACCAAATTCATCACTCACTGGCGCCAGAAGACCTTGGTCATCAATACAGTGCATCGTGAACCCAATATAAATAAAATATTTCAAAAAATAAAAAGCAGGACGAAACTGAGTCCCCCGCACACTGCAGTCCCCTCGCCCATGTCAACAAGTATAGATATACTGCCAAGACATGTCACTTCCTCTCAGAGCAGAACGAGACTGAGTTCCCCCGCACACTACCACCCCCTCGCCCATGTCTCAAGTAGATATTCTGCCAAGACAGGTCACTCAGCGTGCCACACTCACCCCACGCACAACTTGATGCACGTGGTTGCTGAGTGGAGGGTGAGGGGTTAACGCACACATGTTGAGGGGGGCTGCGTCACGCATTGCACGCGTCCCGCATTACCAGCTATTAGCGAGCGCACGAGGCTCGAACCCAGGACACTCGAGGAGGCGCGTGCAGACGACTTGTTGGTGATCACATGCATCGTTCGTTAATCGTTACTCAACTCAGATAGAATTAGACTGCGCATTTAACGATCTATCGCGTGAAGGAAGCGAATTATTACCATAGACTAAAGAGATCCAACGACAGTTCATTCAACTTTAAATTATTATTCATCTCCACTCCTTTGTCTCTACCCTCCCCACACCCCTTACCCTGTAGTACCGCCAATCACCGCTAAAAGTGCTGAAAATCGTTTCGACGATTGTGCTTCAGTCGACGGTAAGATTGAACTTCCCTGTGGTGTCTGCCAAGTCTTCAACTTGACTGCTAGCAGCGCTCTAGGAATGTGTAGCGATTAATGACGTAACTTCAGGTAGTAATGAAAGGATTTTGAATCTCGTGAAGTAACTTACTTCACCATATGCAAGTTACTTCACGAGATTCAAAACCCTTTCATTATTACCTGAAGTTACGTCAATCATCGCTACACACTCCTAGAGCACTGCTAGCAGTCAAGTTGAGGACTTGGCAGACAGTCCAGGCAAGCATCCATCTTACCGTCATCTGAAGCACAAACGCCGAAGCGATTTTCAGCACTCTCAGCGGTGATTGACGATACTACAGGGTAAGGAGTATGGGGAGGCTAGAGACAAAAGAGTGGAGATGAGAATTTCTTTAGTCAATGTTATTACTATCGATACGGAAAACATCGTACCGAGACGGTACCAACTTTACTAAAAACCAACTGACCTGGACCTGCTAATTCTTGAGCAATTAAAGCAATTGCAGAGTAAAGTGATATCACATTGAATGATTGCATTGATTGAAAACGACAAAAAACAATCAATCAATTAGAAAGTCAATCACTTCAGAAATGAAAGACCAAGTTAAAACCGGCTCAGCTAGCTCAGTGGTAACGCACTTGCTCCATGTGATCGAGAGATGAGGGTAGATCATGCCTCGGTTCGGCACCCTCATGTTATTCATGATTTCTACAATATAAGCCACGACCGCTTCCTTCCCAGATGAAACCTATAAGAAACCATCATTTCATCATCTCAATAATCATTCATCCGACGTCAATAGATCTTAATTGTGATCACAGTGCGTCGTTAAACGTAATGAAATATAAATAAAGCAAGTTTAATTGAATGAGTAATCTGTTTTTTGATAAAGACTTGTTGGGAGCATGTAGTTAGTGTTGGTATCCGTGACAAAGTGGTGTGAGGTACTCGTCAAACAGCCAGGTGGGGAAGGGGGTGGTGGGGGGGGGGAGAGGGGGCAATTGCCTTGCTGCTCTCTGTGGTCCACGAGGGGTGGGGTGAGGGGGGAGCATCGCTTGTAGGGGGCGTGGCCTCATCTGGCCTATCGACTACTTGCTCTCCGCCCGACCGCTCGACCGGCTGTCCCGCTACAAGCCACCATGACGAGCAGTGGTCTCGGTTATTGACGTCATAGCTTTAGGCCTCCAGTCTCTGCATTGTTATCAGTATGTATTCGTGTTATGAAAATTAATATTTATATTGGGTTTAACGACGCATTGTACTGATGATATGAGATCTATTGGCGTCGGTGAACGATGAGTCTTCATATTTGTATTGGGTTTAACAATGAATTGTACTATGATATAAGATCTATTGGCGTCGGTGAATGATAAATAAGATGGGATGATGAGGTGAAAAGTTATTTTAGTTATTCTATCAGTGCCGAGTCTAGGAACACAGCAGCGTTCATAGGCTTGTAAAGCCCTGGTGGAGGTGCCGAGACTAGGAACATAGCAGCGTATAGTTGTGTAAAGCCCTGGTGGAAGTGCCAGGTCTAGGCACACAGCAGCGTACAGAGGTGTGTAAAGCCCTGGTGGAGGTGCCAGGTCTAGGCACACAGCAGCGTACAAGGTGGATATAAAGCCATGGTGAAAGTGCCGGGTAAAGGAACACGGCAACTTGCAGAGGTGTGTAAAGCCCTGATGGAGGTGCCAGGTCTAGGCACACAGCAGCGTACAAGGTGGATATAAAGCCATGGTGAAAGTGCCGGGTAAAGGAACACGGCAACTTGCAGAGGTGTGTAAAGCCCTGGTGGAGGTGCCGGGTCTGGTAACACAGCGGCGTACAGAGGTGTGTTACGCCCTGGTGGAGGTGCCGAACACCAGAACTGCACATGTTGCCACAGTACTGATCTCAAGTAGTAAATATAGAAACCAATCAGGTCTTTGTCTTTCGGAGCTATAGTTTGGCCTAGGACGTTGTTTCGCTGTTTTGTGATGCAGTTATGGCACGGTGTGTAGTGATACTAACAGATTTCATCATAATATAAAGGAGGTGTAGGCCCTATATACTGACCCCCATACTAATAACATGGGAGGCATTTGTGATTTCTTGCGGTCAAATCAGAGCCAACGGTCCGATTTGACTGTCGCGATTTAGCGGATTTCCTTTTGAACTAGATGTAGACAAGAGTGGCTACGGTATCGGTAACATTATTGAAATCAAAAACAAATGCCACCTCTTAACATAATAATTCTACTGAGCCGTGTATATAGCATTGTTGAGAATTGTTGTTTTATATAGTTCGATATAAAAGCGATAATTGCACGACAGGCAAATGGGACCATGAACTCAGATTCTGACTGCGGAAATATTTTACTTGGAAGACGCGAGTGAGATTTGGAGTTCGCTTATGGGGAATCCAATGTTGAAAACAAGACAAATAACAATGTTTTTTTTTTCTCTAGCACAAAATCTAACCATACGATCCGAACTAAACTCAAACAAGAAGGTGTATTTAGTGAACCTCTATCAGCCATCGTTGACCCGGTGTCGATCCAACGAAACTTTCTCCGGCAATCGCGTATCAAATGTCGCTAATGGGAAACAATGTTAAATATTTGTTTCTGCCGCCATGCAGGAACGGAGATCCACAACGAGATGGGTGTCACGAAGAAATGTTCGTCCCGTCAATACCTATCTGCTGGTACCAATCCGGGGGACCCAGACTTGAGATTTGTACATTTTTGTACATTTTTATATTTTTAGTTATTATTCTTCTATGAAGTGTGCTTAAAACGTCAGTATCATTGGTATTCACGTGAGTCAAATAGTTTTTATACAGGAATTATTTCAGACTACTCGCGCTCTCAATTTTGGTATGAATTGAGGCCATTTTTACATTTTTACATTTTTACCTTAACTTTCAACCTGCAATATCTCAAAACTAGTTTATTCTGTACTCATGTTCCTTTTTCTCAGGAACTACTAGACAAAATCTCTTGAAAAAAATTAGAGATGTTTTTGTTACTGTTATGAACATTTTAACACAGCGGATTTTTGATAAGTTGATTATTCACTTTTTGAAAAAATATTTAATATATTAAAGTGTATCAAAATTTGAATAAAATTTGAAATGGAAAAATTAAATATAAATAAGAATAAAAAAAAAAAATCCTGTGACACACGTTAAGTTAAGGTCTGAATGTCATGTGTACCAATTTTCAAGAGATTAGGTCCAGCCACTTTCCAGAAAAAGGTACATGAAATTGGGAAATTTAACATTGCCAGCATAGGCAGCCAGGCCCAAGTCTGGGTCCCCTTATGGGGAATCCAATGTTGAAAACAAGACAAATAACAATGTTTTTTTTTTCTCTAGCACAAAATCTAACCATACGATCCGAACTAAACTCAAACAAGAAGGTGTATTTAGTGAACCTCTATCAGCCATCGTTGACCCGGTGTCGATCCAACGAAACTTTCTCCGGCAATCGCGTATCAAATGTCGCTAATGGGAAACAATGTTAAATATTTGTTTCTGCCGCCATGCAGGAACGGAGATCCACAACGACATGGGTCTAACGACACAATGTTCGTCTCGTCAATACCTATCTGCTGGTACCAATCCGGTCTCGATCCGACTCGCCGTTTTCCCGTTATCGCTCTTAACCTAAGTTAGGCCATCGATTTCTGCAACTTCGATGGATCGCGGTTTGGCTCTCGCGAGAGAACCTGACATCAGATCCGGACGCAACTGGCACCACGCGTGTGGTCTGTGACCATCTATCCACCACTGCTTACCCAGTGTCGATATGTAATTTCATTCCCTGACAATCACGATTCGGAGTTCGCTTATGGGGAATACAATGTTAAAAAAAATGACAAATGAGGGTTCATCCATAATAAAGATTCACATTATTTTCAAAAATTATTACCCTGGTGGGAACTTTTCTCCCTATGGCGACTGGGAACGTCCTGCTCAATCCTCAGATAAAGGAAAGGTTATACGAGAGCCGAGGTATCGACTAGTCTGATGACATGGTCCGAGGTGTTCTGGTGATCACCTGGTGAAAGAAGTCATCTGGTGATATTACCATCTGATGAAATGGTCGAATACACTGGAGATCTTACTCCTGATCCTAGAGCCTCGGCTTCGAGCCCGGGTTAGCTCGGTCCTCTGCCAGTCAGCGTGTAGGCCTGTTGGTACAGGGCACAGCCACCCTCTCTCCTGACCACACTCTCTCCCCCCCTCTCTCTCTCTCCCCCTTCCTACCCTCTCTCTCTCTCTCCCTATCCCTCTCCCTCTCTCTCTCTCTCTCTCTCTCTTCCTTCCTACCCTCTCTCTCTCTCTCTCTCTCTGTCTCTCTCTCTCTCTCTCTCTCTCTCTCTCTCTCTCTCACACTCTCTCACTCCCTCTCATGCGATGCTGTGGCCAGCTGATGTGGTTCCCACACAGCCGAGCTACAAGCCATGCCGAGCTGCTGAGGGGTGGTTGGGGGGTGGTCGGGGGGTGGTCGGGGGAGGACGTCAACTTTAAGAGTGGAGGCGGTGATCTGTCGACCAAACATATCACGTGCTCTAGCTTCGTGATCATTCACCTCCCTCCCCTTTCCTCCCTTCCAGCTTCCAGACTCAGGAGCTATCAAAACTCTCTCAGCATCCTACCAGATAACATCTTGCTGGACCAGCTCATCACAAACACCCGACTGGCCAAACAACTGATTCACTGATTTGTCGAATATTTACTAATGACAAATATTATATAATAATATTACCGCAATGATTAATACATCTGGTGTTTCTTTTCTCTCTCTTTCTATCAAATGAATAGAGTGCTGTACGTTGAAATCAACTGAGTGACTAACGAGAAAGAGAGAGATACAGATAGAGGGAGAGAGTGAGAGAGAGAGCACCACTCTAATCCAAGTTAATCTGTTTGTCGGACAAGAGTGTAATGCGTGTTGCCGGATGTCCAGGGGGAAGCAACAGGCTTGTCTTGTCCACTGTGTGTGCAACAAAGTGTGCGAATAGTGCGTCGTTAAAAGCGTGCGAATAGTGTGTCGTTAAAAGCGTGCAAACAGTGTTTTGAACGCTGATATTAATTATTGTGAATCGTGTACATAGCTGACAAAGTGCTGACAGTTGTTGTTGATCTCGCCGACTCGGTGATGTGGCGATAGAGAGACAGAGATAGGAAGAGAGAGAGAGACAGAGACAGAGATACCACTGCGAGGTGAATGCGGAGAATGGGAACAGGTGAGAATATGAAATGTTATATTTTCCAATTTCCACACACCAGGCAAAAACAGCATGTATGTAACAATACAAGATGAGCGAGATATTTACATGAAATGTACGCGAGAGGTATAAACACCTTGACTCTATACTTTATGACGATCTATATACATATATTGGGGACTGTTATGGCTAGAAATCCATGATTCACCGTCCCATAATTGGGAATAACCATTTTTCTAACCATTTATTCTAAAAGAATATACATAATAAATTATTTCATTCAAAATAACTATATATGTGAGTAAAAATGTGTTAAAATGTGTATCTTTTATGTGTTGACATTGAGTAAAAAATGTGTTATTCTGGAGATTTTTCCCCTATTTTTCTCTCCCGACTTTGATCGCATGTTTTTTTATATAAATTTCGTGATCAGTTTTTCTTTATCTGCGGCGAAGAAGTGTGGTCACAGACAGCGCAGATCTGGTGTCAAAGTTCATTGCTTTCAATTTGAAATAATAATAACATGGGGTGGTAAGATCGCCCTTGTGGTGCCCCGTCTGAACGATCCTACTCTCATCCTTAGCCTTAATAGGGGAACAATGATTTTGTATCAAGTTTCGATGTTATTAAAAAAAAAAAAAAAATCTCAAAGTGTTTCAACCGATTTGACCTAAAACTCTTAGGTTCTGTTTTACGAATAACAAATTTGTTGATTAAGCGATAATAACTTGGATTAACTTGTTATCACCCTTGGTTACCAATGGTATTTTTTTTACCCCAATTAATAATTAGCTAAATTAACACATTTTTACTATTGATAATAATATGGGGTCTTAGCTGGATGCGTCCGCATGTCCAGAAAAAATATCATGCTGATAAGCCACACAACCGTGTGCACAACAAACAAACAAAGCGCCATAAGAGTGGCATGGATGTTTTCGCTAAGTGCTCATCTAATTAATACATAGAATGTCAGAACATTCAACTCTTTTGGAAGATGTAGTCGTGTTTATAATCGTAAATCTCGTCTTGAAAAATCAGTGCTCCTCAAAATACTGTTACAAACAAAGCTCCATAAGAGTGGCATGGATGTTTTCACTAAGCGCTCATCTAATTAATCCATAGAATGTCAGAACATTCAACTCTTTTGGAAGATGTAGTCGAGTTTCTGATCGTAAATCTCGTCTTGAAAAATCAGTGCTCCTCAAAATACTGTTACAAACCAAGCTCCATAAGAGTGGCATGGATGTTTTCGCTAAGCGCTCATCTAATTAATCCATAGAATGTCAGAACATTCAACTCTTTTGGAAGATGTAGTCGTGTTTCTAATCGTAAATCTCGTCTTGAAAAATCAGTGCTCCTCAAAATACTGTTACAAACAAAGCGCCATAAGAGTGGCATGGATGTTTTCGCTAAGCGCTCATCTAATTAATACATAGAATGTCAGAACATTCAACTCTTTTGGAAGATGTAGTCGCGTTTCTAATCGTAAATCTCGTCTAGAAAAATCAGTGCTCCTCAAAATACTATTACAAACAAAGCTCCATAAGAGTGGCATGGATGTTTTCACTAAGCGCTCATCTAATTAATATTTATAGAATGTCAGAACATTCAACTCTTTTGGAAGATGTAGTCGTGTTTCTAATCGTAAATCTCGTCTTGAAAAATCAGTGCTCCTCAAAATACTGTTACAAACAAAGCTCCATAAGAGTGGCATGGATGTTTTCGCTAAGCACCCATCTAATTAATCATCATAGAATGTCAGAACATTCAACTCTTTTGGAAGATGCAGTCGTATTTCTAATCGTAAATCTCGTCTTGAAAAATCAGTGCTCCTCAAAATACCACAGCTAATAGTCAAGGTTCTTCGTGCATTGTTCCTCACAACTCGATTCGGATGTCAGTCACTCTCTTTGGGTCATGCCCGGCTTGTCATGAATAAATAATTATGATTGATTTTCATTTTGAAACTTTAATAGAAATTCAAGTCGTGACAATGAAAAAAAAAATTGAAAATAATTAAGAGCTTTTCAGTCCATTTCAGTGCCTTCGCCAAATGTAGATGATGAGCATACAATCTTATATAAGGTTCTCTAAATTCAAATAATCAATAATGATTTTATATCGGCACCAAATTTATATTTCTTTACTATTTTGTATTTTGTTTTCTGAAATAAAAGACCCGAGTTATTTCAAGCATCTGATTTTACACGGGGCAAAGTAGCAAATACATTCAAACACACATGCAGCGTAGTAGTTAGAGCTCTCGCCTTATGTGATCCGGGAGACGAGGGGACTGTCGGACCCGGTTCGATCTCAGCCGCCGGGTTTTGTCGTGATTTTCCTCTATATAGTCTAGGCCATAATACCGGAATGGTTCCCACAGTAAAGGCCACGACCGCTTCCTTCCCATTATCCTGCCCATTACCCAAGAAACCTTCATCTCATCATCTCATCATCATCCATCCGACGCCAATAAATCTTCGCTATCATTACAGTGCGTCGTTATAACCCAATATAAAAAAGACGTACAATTCCAATGTATATTTCTGTACAATAGTCTACCTTCCTCTATCAAATCTATCACCAATTTAAATGTATTTAAATCCACACTGTAACTTTTCCAAAGGACAATCCATGTCCTTCCATATTACTCGTCCATACACAGATTCTAGCTATTAAATAAATCAACATAAAACATTTCATCTTATATTGTTTTACTTGTTAAAACTCGGAACATGTATCAACACAGTGTCGAGCGTCATGTGCCGAGGGCAAGCAGCCCGAGCAGGACGACTAGAAGACGTAGGCCGGTCAGCGAGTGTGACGCGTTGCATGCTTCGGTGGTGCAATCGCAGACCTCCTGATGGTTGTCCATCACCCACCTCGTGGTGTAGCAGCCGAGCTTGACGGTTTCGTACACCTCGTAGCCGCACTCTCGGATCACGGCCTTCCTCTTGTCCGGCGTGAAGTACAGGATCTGGCAGGAGCATTCAGGACATAGATATAATTATGTTACTCCTGCGGGCGCGACTAAAGCGACATCCTCCTTGGCACAATAATGTTTAGCCAGAGGCTGGTCATCAGCACGTTGATGTAATAAGTACTACAAGACTATAAAGAGATACAAAGACAGTTCATCCGACGTTAAATTAAGATTCATCCCCACTCCTTTGTCTCTAACCTCCCCAAACCCCTTACCCTGTAGTACCGCGTCATAACCGATAAGAGTGGCGAAAATCGTTTCGGCGATTGTGCTACAGTCGACGGTAACATAAATGCTTGCCTGTGTTGTCTGGCAAATCGTTAACGTGACTGCTAGCAGCGCTCTGGGAAAGTGTAGCGATGAATGACGTAACTTCAGATAATAATGGAATAGCTTAAAATCTCGAGGAGTGACTGACATGGGACGTCTTGAGTGTCTTTTTAGTCAATGCAAGTACTAAAGACACCGTATCCACATACTCGGGTTATTCGTGAAACGTCAGAGATCGAGAAACGCCCTCATAATTGTGACAAACGGACTCCACCTGGATGATGCTGCGACAGAAGGGCTGGTCGTCGGTCTAGTTTGAGGTATTAGACGGAGAGACAACGGACCTTTTTTACCTGGTTGATACTGCGACAGAAGACCTGGTATCAGACAGACAAACAACGGACTCTACCTGGTTGATGCTTGGACAGATAACTGGTCGTTGGTTTGGATGTGAGGTATTAGACGGACAGACAACGGAACTCTACCTGGTTTATGCTGCGACAGAAGGCCTGGTATCAGACTGAGGTATCAGAAGGACAGACAACGGACTCTACCTGGTTGATACTCCGACAGAAGGGCTCGTCGTGGCTCACGATGTGGCGTGGCGTCGGGGGACATTCCTTGAGGTGGTTGTCGCTGATGGCGTCCGACTCGCACGTCGTGTCGTTGTCGGTGCGACACTGGTAGCACTTGATGGATGACGTCACACACGCTAGCGTGGCCAACACGAGCAGCGTGAGGAAGCAGTGCATGACGCCCTGAGCGTGACACCTTGGGATTAATCGTAAGAGTTGAACTTCTCAGAGAATTGGAATATTAATATGACAAATCAATTGAACGCGAAGTGAAGTTGGAAACTACCATCCTGTATGTTTTTAGAAAGCCCTGGAATAATCCGTCCCTCAACTAAAACATTGAGTCATAGAACATAGAACATAAGAAAAAAAACGTAGAACTTGAAGTCAGGACATATGAGTGAAAGATGTAGCCGAAAATATCGATTTTGTTCTAAGAAGTAATCCAAATCTGCAATTATTAATGAATCACTCAATATCTATAGCTATCTTGTTCTTGAATTGTTTAATTGACTCAACTATTTGAGTAATTTGGGTACATATTCAATAAGGTTTTATACATACGATATTTTTCAATTTCATTCACTCCAATTCATTTTTTTTTTTTTTCATTTGAGCCAAGTAGTTTGATCAGGGGAGTCTCTTTCTTGTTCACTTTGGGTTAAATCTGGTTTATGAAACTTTGGTACTTTCGTGAAAAAGTTCTCGATTGGATCTACATATAGGTCTCAAATCACTATTTTATTTCATTATAGTGCGTAGGTTAACGATGCACTGTAATGCTAACTAGGATCAATTGGCGTCGCGTGAGTGATTAATGAATAACGGGATGATGAAATCAAGGTTTCTTAGGTAATGGGAAGATCTGTGGTCGTGATATATGGGCTGTAATGTAAAATGTGAAATTCACGTATGGTACAGAGCGAAACTACGAGAAAACCATATATAAAGCTGGACGGTGGCGGGGATCGAACCGAGTTCTGATTGTATCCTCATCTCTCGGCCACATGGAGCTAGTACATTACCAGTGCCGGGGATTTACTATTCTTTATTTAAAAGACTTATGTTGTTTAACTTTTGGATAGATTATAATTTCATACGCAATAAATATTGGTCCAATTATCTATTGGTAGATCAGTCAAATTACATTTAAATCGTTTAGGTTATCCCTTGCCATGCTCAAATGGAGGGAGAAGGGGGGAACACAAAAAGAGGCGTCTAGTTCTAATAAAGATCAACATTGTTACCTGAAAGTTGGCGGTCAACCAAGCCTTATGCAATAACAGACAGATCGAGATTCATTAATGAATAAAGCTAGGAAATATTCAAACAGTTTGACAGAAAACTCACACAATTTAAAGATTGTTTTTTTCAGTGCCTTCTTGATAAAAAGAATCCAAGTGAAAAGTCTGCAAAGTTCGAATCGTCTCATCAATAAATTAGAAGGCAGTGTGAACTAAACATTCGCGAAATGTCAAAAAGCTTTATCGAGTTTTTCCTTTTAAGTTTTATTAAATGATGCGTTGCTTTCCGATAATTAGGTCTGAAACTTTTCAATCCAGAAATCAGCTTCTGGAAAGTTCTTTACATATATTTCCTTCAACTGCGTTTAGAAAGCATTCCTCCCTGTTTTACGGTTGAAGGAACTCGAAAATCCCGCATAATCCCGTATCAGGTTGTGAAAGTTCTGTTCCCGTCATGGTCGGCTATCCCGACTGAGACGGTGGACCAGTGGATAGCATTTTGAACCGTCATTCAGGAGATGTCAGTGTCAGCAAGTTTGGGTGATCGTACAAGTTCGGTGCCCACAACCATCACTATACAATAATATCATGGAAAAAATACAACATATTATATAATTTTGTCTTTGGACGTATTTGATAGAATGTATCGTAATTATTTTAATTTTTACTGAACAATGTATATATAAGCATATAATTATATAACAAATAATAATAAAAAAACATTCTCAGAATATGAAAATATTTATTCATCTGTAAAAATCAAACTGCGTGGCAAAAGTATTAGTGAATGAATAAAAATCTATCCTATCATTGATTTTCATCAAAAAAGGATACGGAACTTCCGGCTCAAATTAACCACTGGTTTCGAGTAATTGTTTGTGTATCGGCGGCAATACGTCAACCCCTGTAGATCATGTGACTGGGGTGCAGGAGACACGATGTTATCGATCGTGTTAAACTAGATTCATTCCTATTAAAGTCTCTTCTGATGGGATTTAAGCAGATCACTTCTAATCACAGATCAGCTGGGAGGGGGATGGGGGTAAGTATCTGTCATTGTGCGACGGGTTTTCAAGTACCCCCCCCCCCCCTCCCCCTGTATTATGATACAGCACGTGATGCTGAATCAACACACCCCTGTTGGCTCTTGCGAGGGATTACCCCCCCACCCCATCCCCTACCCTCCCATGTGACGAGACAAGCGACATGCAACAGGATTACCAACAACTAGACATTAAAAAACGCGTTCGAGTACTTTGAAGTGCTTGAGTTCATTGGATGAGCGTTTAGTGAAGACTTCCACGCTACTTTTACAGATCATTGTATGTGGTTTCTTAGTTAAAGTCACGTTACACGATCAGTTAATTTATGAAATTAATTTCTGGAATGAATTGCAGAAAAGTTGAATACCCATGTTTCCTATGTTGCCCACAAATGAGAAAGGAAATCTTTCAATTGCATGCCACTTTCACTCATCACGATATTTTCTGAAAATTTATTTTGAAAATGAAAAAAATTGATATTTTTTTCTGGGTACTTCTGAGTATTGTGAGTCTGTATAGCCATTCAGTTGTTAGCACTGAGCATTGCGCTGAGCTGAACTATGACTAACACATAACACGAGTAACAAGACAGCACTGCAACAGTGGGTAACATGATAATATACTTGTTTAAAAACTAAGATGACTACCGTACTTAGAAAAAACAATTACTCGGGTATAGTATTTTCAGAAAGCGCGTATTATATCATTAATGAATATTACATTTCTTAAGCAGGATGGTGTGAGTTCTATTTTTTTTTCGAAAGGGTTTCGCAGGGCTCGTTAGAGTCCCGCAGGGCTCTATTCAGGGACCAGCCTCTCTCGAAAAAAAATAACCCTTTCATTGTTCGTATTTTGTTGCATAATAAAAAGTAATTTTGAACGAGTTCAAGGAAAGGAAGTAATTACGATTTATAATTATCAAGTGGAATACATTATATTGTTTCTTATCTTGACATTATGTTTGTTTGTTTGTTTATCTCAGGAGACCGTCTTCTGGATATTCCTTGCAAAGTGTGCGGCGACCGCAGCTCAGGCAAGCACTACGGTATCTACAGCTGTGACGGTAAGTGACTCAGACAAGCACGTTTTATACATCGCCACCAGGTGGTGTTACTGTTGTACAAGGCTTGCTGAAAGACTGTCTGAAGTGCAAGTTCACATGAGGCAAGTAAAGTCACAAGTACACGAGGCACGCCATCAGTCAAGTAACGCGCAACACGTTCTTAATGATGTGCTGCGCTCATAGCGTGAGGTCATTGCTGTTGGAGTTCCGCAGGGCTCTATTCAGGGACCAGTACTATTTCAAGTCTTTTTTTTTACTTCATTTTACTCATCTAGGAAAGTTTCCTGTGTTGTTGTAATAAATAAGGAAGTGAGGTTATAGAGTCCATGTTATTTTGAATCATTCTGCATCAACATTTTGTACATCGCCACTAGCTGGTGTTACTGTTGTATATACGAGACTTGCTGAAAGACTGTCTGAAATGAAAGTTCACACGAAGCAAGTCAAGTCGCATGGAACACGCCCTAAGAACAATGTGTTGTTCCAGGTTGTTCCGGGTTCTTCAAGAGGAGCATCCACCGGAACCGCGTGTACACCTGCAAGGCTGCCGGAGACCTGAAGGCGCGCTGTCCCATCGACAAAACGCACCGGAACCAGTGCCGGGCCTGCCGTCTCAACAAGTGCTTCCAGGCGGCCATGAACAAAGACGGTGAGTCGAATTCACGCCCTCAATCTTCAATACTGTCTCTTCTCGCGTAAATAAATACAGTTGATACTTTTTTAAAGTTCATGGAGGAACCTTACCGGGTGTTTTTTATATTGTTTCAGTTTTGAGAAGACCTCATTTCGTGAATTAATTAAATATTGTTTGTTAACTACCCCATCAATAGTTAGGTTATACGGGGTTACGAATGAGCAGGTGATATTACCAACTTGGGAAATACCAGTGTTTTCACAGAGGCTACTATTTCCGGTGGTTGAATGATGAACTAACCTAAGTATAACCTAATTAACCTAAGTATAAAAAAAGATAACATAAAATTGAATTAGTAAAATAAGGATAAGAAAAGAAAATTCAATTCAATTATACTAGGAGTGTTGAAAGTAAGACGTTGAGTTGTCCCATGGTAGGAATAGCCGTCATCTGCGCTCGTGGAAGGCTATTCCATTGGCGTATGGCTCGACCCAAAATGAAGTATCTGCCAGTGTTGGAATTGTACCGCTTGATGGACTTCAGTTTCTAAAGCAGTGACTTACTGACTTAATAAATGTAAAGAAGATGTATAATAATAATGGAGTATACTACCAAGTGATGTATGTTTACAAGAGGCTGGAATGTGTTGGTCCACTCGTTTAACGGTTTCTTAGCGTTTTTCGAGACACCGTGTTTTATTGGTTGAATAGTTCAACCAATGATAAATGGGGCATCAGCGATAATGCGGGCTTATCGTATCCGATCTTCTTCTTCACTCACTTCCTTATATCTCTCTCGTTCTTGCTCCCTGAGCTCTCGCTCTCTCTCTCTGACATGGTCGGGGCATAATGGACCTCGAGGCGGATCAGCTCGGAGGAAATAGAGCGAAGAAAGCGAGCAGCTCAGATCAAATACAGTGGCGTATCTCCCTGCTCTGTCATGTTTTTCACTTCGCTATTCTTGATATTATTACAACTCTTAAATGTCGTCAGATAACCTTAACGAACCACTCAATCGATATAAATGCCTATACTGCAGTAAATCTTAGCCCAAAAGGGGCGTAATATCAAATAAATTTTAACTGAAAATTTCCTCGTAATTTTGAAATAAAACGTGGAAATGTGATTCACTAACGACGACCAGTGAAAAAAAATTGGTTTCTCATGAAAATTTGATTAAAAACAAAATGGCAGCTCCGATTTGAGCAAACTTTTTTCAATCAGTTCAAAATACTGAGGCAATCAAAATTCACTGAAGAATTTTTCTGATACAATTTGTTTGAGGTTGAAACTTAGTCTGACTGGATAGGCATACTTGTATCCACAATACAGAAGGAAGTCGGTCCACCATTAAAATAATTGTAAAAACGTCGGTAATTATATGAATGTATTTTTGGTGATTTAACGCATTTGAAAGATGCAGTTGCGTTTCTTATCATGACTCTCGTCACGGTTGTGTTTGGTATGGTAGACGACCCATGTATAGGTATGATGATGAGTTTGTCCTATGTAATAGTTCATTGCTCTGTGCCAACAGATAAAAGTAGAGAGACCGTCTTCATAAGTATTAAAACAATCAACAATAAACAGTCAGCACAACTAGAATTGTCTCATTAGTCTGTCAATGAATTTCATCACATTCTTAATTTTTATTGATTAACGTATTATCTTAAAACTGATTGATTCACTGAAATAGAATGCCATATTAATTGAAGAGCACAAAATTATCTTGGAGATGTGAACTTTTCATTCAGTTACACTGGTTTTTGAAAATGGAAAAAAAGGAAAGACAAATTTCTCGATTTGTGTAAGCACAGTGCATGCACCCCCTTAATTAACTATACTCATCTTTTCTTATTAATTAGATTGATTAAATGTATAATTATTATTGGGGGGGGGGATACCCCTGCCTCTTCAGACCTCAGGGGAGGCAGTGCCCCCTATGCCAGCCCGGCTACGCCGCCCCTGCTTCTGTTGTTGTGCTGACTGCAAACTGCTTTATCGACTGAACAGTATACGCACACGCCGCCGGCAAACTAGCGGAAAACATCTCAAAGTTATCAGTTAAAAGTTATATTCCTAGTTGCTTTTTCTTCGTACTCGATCACGAGTATGAAACTTTTCGCCAAAGAGCTTTAGAGAGAAGTTTTTAATCGTGTTTTAACCCCTCGACGCTGATTGGACGAAGAAGAAGAAGCAGAGGGGTAAACCAAGTTTTTATTTGACTTTGGAAATTGCCTATCGTTGATAATTTGATGAAACTGATGGGTGGATGGACTTGAAATCAGTTTTATCAGACGACTGTATATACTATAATTCATGAATATTAAGATCTAAAAATGTGACTTTACTCAATAATCCAAATTGAGTTATATTCATTTTCAACAATCTATTTATTTTTATGTGATTGTATTTTTGTGTGCCTTTCATTCCCATGCAATTGTATGTATGAATGAATAATTGGGTTTCAAGGCGCGTCGACATAAACTGTATAGCTGAAGTACCAAATATTTCAACACGAAACTTGAAATTTACAATGAAACTTTATTGTTAATTGGCAAAAATCTAACAAATGAATAAAATCAAATAAAATTGAGATTCAATGATTACAGATCAAGATTTCAATATTGACAAACAACTTATTTCTAATTGGCTGTTATGTTTTGTGACGTCAAAAGGGGCGGGGAAATGAAAGTCGTTGAATGAATCACGATCTGCGAGTTGTACGGCAGCCATCTTGGCTTCTCGCGAGGCCCGAGTTCGAGCCTCGGCGGAGAGAGGGAGGGACCGTGTGAGGAAATTAATGACGGGTTTTTCTCGCTCCGTGCCGCGGCGTAACGCGGTAGTCGGGTGGAAGCTTATTGAATCATGCCCCCCCTCTCATCCCCCTACTCCTCCCCCCCACCCCTGTGCCGGGGGCGCCGCGACGCATCACGTCATCATTAATGGGGTTCACCGCAAACACCGGCACGGTTCCCACGTCGCACGCCCCGTTCAGAAAACATCACCCCTCACCTTATACGCCGCTGGAAATAACGTGCTAGCACCAGCACACACACTCTTCTTCTTCTTCTTCTGGTTCTTCTTCTTCTTCTGCTCCTTCGTCTTTTTCTTCTTCTTCTTCCAATCAGCGTCGAGGGGTTAAAACACGATTAAAAACTTCACCCAAAACCATGTCACACAGCCGATTATGCTTTATTCCGGTATTCGCTCATCAGGCGCCCCCCTTACATGTTGAGTCCCTTCATTGACCTTTGACCTACCGTCTTAGTTAAAAGCGTTAAAAGCACATTAACATAAGTTGATGTGTATTCTGACATAAGTATAGGTAAACTGTAACTTTGTGAAGGCATAGAGGTGTCAGGTACATTAGTTGGGGCAGGGGTCATTACCCATTTTCCCCCTCCCCCTCCTATGGCTACAAAACATGTCAAGTTTTTGCAGTCTAATCTTTAATTTTAGCATAAATTGAGGCTAGTTTTAGAAAATGTCAAATCCCAAACTTTAACAGTGCATACCGATTGAGCCAATGGAGGCCTACAATACAATAATCTGGAATCGGCGTCGGCGTCGGATCGCATGTTTTTGTCGAGTGTAGTAGCGTCGAGTTGGGAGTTGCGAGTCAGAGGGCGGGAAAACGACGGCTTAGTGATGCTCGAGAGCGAGAGAGAGAGATAGATGGGAGGTGCCATGATACGGACAGAGACAGAGCATGCTGATGGCAAGAGGTGAACAAGAACAGAGAGAGATAGATAGGGGTGGCAACGAGAGCGACAGAGATGGAGAATGATGATGTAGGTGAGGGCAAGAGGTGAACAAATGAGAGCGTGATACACAAAGGGAAGCGAGAGAGAGCGAGAGAGAGAGAGAGAGAGAGAGAGAGAGAGAGAGAGAGGGAGAAGGTGATATGAATCAATAAGACTGGTCCATTGAGCTCGAATGAAGCTAACATATTACTGAGCAAACGGTGGATGACAGCCAACAGTTGTGTTCTCACCCTTGCAAACATCTTAGTTACATCTGCATGATCTCGAGGCTTACTCACCCTTGCAAACATCTTAGTTATATCTGCATCATCCCAAGGCTTACTCATCCTTGCAAACATCTTAGGTACATCTGCATGATCTCGAGGCTTACTCACCCTTGCAAACATCTTAGTTACATCTGCATGATCTCGAGGCTTACTCACCCTTGCAAACATCTTAGTTACATCTGCATGATCTCGAGGCTTACTCACCCTTGCAAACATCTTAGTTAAATCCGCATCATCCCAAGACCACGATGTATATATATATATCTTTTTTTTTATTATATAGTGATACCAACAGACTATCATACATAATAATTATGAAGAAGGTGTACCCAGTCTCACTAATAACAATGTCCGATTGTCCGGTATTTATGATTTCTTGTGGACAAATCAGAGCCAAAGGTTCCATTATGTGATATCTTTTCGGAAGCCGTACCTTCGTCAGACGTTCTCATTGGCTGGAGCCATACCGGGCGCACCAACCTGACCTACTAACCCTAACCTTGATCATCTTTCCGCCCTAGAATGTGTGATGCTCTCGATCCGGGTTGCATGTCGCGATCTAGTGGATTCCCTTGTGAACTATAGATGTAGATAAGAGTGGCCATGGTGCCGGTAACATTGTTGAACTTACAAAATCTGTAGTTTTCGTGACTTACAAATGCCACTGCTAAGATAATTATCTATTTAGCCGTGTATATAGTTCGATATGAAAGCAACAGTTGCGCCACCAGCAATCGGGACCCTGGACGCAGATTTTTACCCCGGAAATACTTCTCTTTGAAGAAGCGTGTGGGTAACACCTTCTTTATATCATGATGAAGTCCGATCACTACATCGTGCCAAGGCTATATCTTAATCCAGCGCATGCGCTGTAATCTACACAACTTCAAGGAAAAAACTATTAATATTATCTCTAGTCCTTATGTATGTCAGGTCACCATAGCAACTAGAGTTGGGGTCAAACAATCGGATACTGAAATTGTGATTGGAAAACACAGCTTGGGTCATTGTTGTCCTCTTGTGATAACAATGTGTGACGTCACTTGAAAGTAGCACACACAACAAAACGTGAAGGGTTGAGGACGGGTGCGTCTGTTGTCACAAGGATAATGGTGGGGCAGAGCCGAAGTGAAGTCGTATGGCTATTCGAATATTTTGTCAGGAATTTTCGACTTGATAATGTTAGTTCGAATGTTCGAGGATAAAAAAAAATTGACCATAACCTATAGCTAGAACTTTTATATAATATTTTAAAAAAAAAGTAGATGTGACAGTATCCGAAACAAGTCTCCGAATCATTAAAACCAGGCGCCTCATCCACTGACATGCGAGTTAAAAAAAAATAATGTACTCTCGTTTCTGCGGTTGGTACATGTGGAGAGATCGGGTACAATCGGGAGCTCATGTGACTAGACTTCGGGTCTGTATTAGCACCGCCCCTACCGTTATACTTGTGACGACAGTTTTACCTTTCTTTCAATATACAGAGCCGTCTTGATTCAAGAACTTACGCGGTGTTCCGCAAGCCCGAAGTCTTGATCGTAACGTTGATTATTTAAATCACTGATTCTAATTGTAATGAATGAATAGAGAATGAAATGAGAATTGGAATTTAGAGACGCGACAACGACGTGGTTAACTGAAGCTCGAGTTGTGACGTTAAACCACACAATTCACTCATTCAAAATTTCAAATAATAGCAAAATAACTCAATACAGTATCGAACAATTTAGAACTAGACGATGGTATAAAAAGTACTAACATTCAATTATTAACTTGAGTCAATAATTCTATTATTTTTCATAGTATCTAAAATATCGGATCTTGTGAAATAATAAGATATATACCCTGTATATAAATCAAACACAAAAGTGTTACATTTATACAATATAAATATAGCCTATAAATTTGTGGACCAATGACATCCTATAAATCAATTCATTGTGAGAAAATATATTGCCTCCTTCATCCCTCCTCCTCTGTCTAGCTCTTCTCTCTCTCTCTCTCTCTCTCTCTCTCTCTCTCTCTCTCATTATAAACAAATCGCATTACCACAGCCCCCGCTGTTAGCAACAACAATGGCAGCGAGCGATCATGTAACGGATCGACAAGGCGGTGACAAATGAGCCGTGCGATTCGATTGCAATCGCTGCGTGACGTTCCATATTCAAACCTGACAATGGCTCTCACGTGACTGGCTATTGTGCTGCCACCTGGCGAGCGACCACGGTGCGAGCTGATTGGCTCATGTTTTACGGCACTTTAAGGGTTAATTAATTGTGTATTGAATGTGAAGCAAGGGGAGAAATAATAATAGGATTGTCACATAAGTTGATATAACCACTTATCTTCAACCCACGAGAGGTTAGGGGTAGATATTTCATGTAACACCAAGGATCCTCACTTAAGGGGGTTCATGCACGGTGCTTATAAAAAAAATTAAAAAATTAAGTGTTCAAAAACTAGTGTAATTAGTGAAAAATTCACATCTCCAAGATAATTTTATGCTCTTCAATATAAGATAGTATAACATTCTATTTAAGTGAATTCAATCAGTTCTAAGATAACACGCGTCAATGAATAAACATAATGTGATGAAATTAATTGACTATTATCTCAAATATGATTGAATTCACAAAAATAAAATAATATGGTAGGCCTATATCAGTCAATATTCGATAGAAAATATTCGACATAGTTTGAAATTTGGATTGAATGACCAGCCTACTAATAGGCCACGCCTAACGCTGGTCGCCAATATCCATAAATCCTTGTACTGGAGAGTGAGGTCGTTAAACATGTGTTTGTCAATTTCTAGATATCCTTGTACTGGATAGTGATGTCGTTAAACATGTTTTGGCCAATATCTAGATATCCTTGTACTGAATAGTGATGTCGTTAAACATGTTTGGCAAATATCCAGATGTCATTGTACTAAATAGTGAGGTCGTTAAACATGTTTGTCTAAAAGTGCTTGTCTGTTTGTCTGTTGTGTTTAGCAGTGCAGCACGAGCGGGGGCCCCGCAAGCCGAAACACCACCACCTCCCCCCTTCCACCGCCACCAAGCTCTCCTTCCCCTCCCACTCCGCGCACAAACCAGACGGCCTGCCGCCCCCCGCAGTGTTCCCACCCCCGCCTCCCCCGCAGCAGCCGCCCCCGCCCCTCATGCAGATACTCGTCACGGCAGAGAAGTGCCAGGTAAGAACAAGCCATTGTCATAGTCAAAATAGTCATAATCATGAGCATGGTTTATCTATTCTTTCATAGTAGACCATATCCATACTAAAGAGTCACGGGGATTGGTTACTACTAAAAATCAACTGTACTAGAAACTAACTGACCTAAAAAAACGACCAACTATACTAAATACCAACTGTACTAACTGTTAGGTTTCACGGGGGGATCCATAGGCCACCGACCAGCGCCATTGGCTTTCTCTCGGCTTCACTCGCTTACTGGCAGTTCGCTACTATACGCTATCCATGTATATAGAGATCAGTAGACCGTATAGGCCAACTTCTTCGACATCTGCATTGGAAACCGTGTGAATCCCGGAGCAGAGCCGCGTGTCAAGGTCACTCGAAGGTCAACATGTGTCTGTTGTTGCAGGAGTATATATGGAGCAGCAAGGCGCAGTCTGACGGGAACAACTTGCAGCAGCCGAGTCAGCTGCCGCTGGCTCTCTCGCCCACCTGGGAGGTGCTGCAGGTAGGCTCGGCTCACAGAAATACACACATTATCTGCATACATGCACATATATATATATATATATATATATATATATATATATATATATATATATATATATATGTATATATATCTTATATAAATAGCTCGTGTCGCATGTCAGAGGATAAACTCCTCCGAAACGGCTCGACCGAGTGGCGTGACATTCCTCACGCACATTCGATAGGGATGGTAGAAGGTCCTAAAGTATACAAGATCTTCAGCCGAGCTTTCTCCTATATGAGCATTATCCAAAAAATTGGCACTTCAAGGACAACACCAGTAATGGCGTTGTTCAATGACATTGACGGCGTTACTCAATGTCCGCCGCGCTCGGCGACATTTTGCGGATTGCCCTTCCGTGAAACAGTTGGTGGACCGACTTTTCGGCCAGCTGCGGCTGACCATCTTCACGGAGTCGTCTCGTTCAAGAACTATCGATTCCAGTTCAATTTATTCAATAATTGAATAAAGTTTTCACGCTGAACCGTGGTTCAGAAGACCGGGGTTCTATTCCCGCCACGACCATCCTGACTGAGCCCGATGGATCAGTGGCTAGCACGTTGAACCGTCACTCAGGAGACTGAGGTTCTATTCCCGCCACGGTCGACCATCCCGACTGAGACCTATGGATCAGTGGCTAGCACGTTGAACCGTCACTCAGATGACCGGGGTTTCATTCTCGCTCCAGTCGACCACCCTGCCAAAGACGGGTGGTCTAGTGGGTAGGACGTTGAACCGTCACTCAGGAGACTGAGGTTCGATTCCCGCCATGGTCGACCATCCTGACAGAGGTGCATCGTGATTTCTCTCTGTCGTTGAATTGAATACTGAGATGGTTCATTAACCCAAAATAACCTTCCATCTCATCACCCCATCATCTCACTCATCATTCACCGACGCCAATAGATCTTCCGACAGTGCGTCGTTAAACGCGATATGAATAAAAGATTGAATACATTAGAACTAGTGATAGCTGTATAGCAACCTCATCTCTTGACAGTCAAAGTCAGCTGCGTCGAGTGGGAGGTGGGGGTGGGGGGAAGGGGGTGACGTCGCAACGCTCGCCTCTGATTGGACGCCTCCTCCACCAACCACCCACACAAGTCAACACGCCAACCAATGGCAAGCGATGCTGCGCCAACAAGCCAACATGTCAACCAATCAGGGCACAGATGCTGGCCAATGAACGCGAGCAATTAACATCAAGAAGCTGGCCTCTCAGCCAATCAGCAACACCCTACTATTGGAATCGGTTGGTGTTCACACAACTCTGGCTTAGACTTTGGAGGTAGACCGTAATACGAACAGATTGACTAAGACCACGTTTTTCGAAAAATTAGAATACGTAAATTTTTAGCTAATTATTCATCAAGATATAGTTGAGGGTTCAACAACTAACAAGATAACCTATACTGACTGTCGCTAATGTAACAAACGTATCCGTAATGCCGAACCAAAGAGGAGAAGGGGAACCCATCCCCTATAGCGTAACATTTTCGGTATCAACATAACATATAAACGATCGCAGTGACTTCCCAATGAACATGTAGTAGTAAAACCGCTCGACACAATGCAGAGAAGTATTTTCTAAAATAATGTGGATCCATAATAAACATTCACAATATGTTACATGGTATTTGTATAACGTTTCTCTGTGCAGGTAAAAATCGATGACAAAAATATCGAGTGTTACTGTTACATATAGGCCTACAAGTGATCTTTCCAACTTTGTTATCATAAAATTCGAGTCATTATAGCATTATCAACAAATATTGAAAGCGTAAAAGGCCTATTGCTCTCAAATATTGCACTCAAGGTGCATACTAGATCGCTTTCCATACATTTCATATAGACCCTTATATAAATATGTCTATCGCTCATCCAACGAAACATATGTTGCGTTTTCCTATAGCATACATATATGGACAGAAATACAATAATATCAAGAGAATGTGACTCGATAGATATTCATACTTCAATGAGTTCTATTTCATGAATGAAAATATATGTATTTGCTTTTTTTGTGACGAATTAGGATATGTTTGAAAAAGTATAGCTCCTATGGGGCACTTTGACACGTTGTTTGACAGTTAACCAACTATCGGTTCACTCGAATGAATTAATATTTTGGTTTTACGGCGCATCAACGACGAGGTTATAATATAGCGCAGGGTTCACTCGATTTTTCTATTAGATTTTTCTAGGAAAACGACGATCTTGTGGATCTATGAAAACGTCCTAATTGTTGGTATTGTTGCAGGAGACAACCGCTCGTCTGTTGTTCATGGCCGTGCGCTGGGTCCGCTGTCTTGCACCGTTCCAGACGCTCTCCAAGCGAGACCAGGTAGGCCTTGTAATGTTTCCTACACTCAGGGATGTAATTGTTGACGTGAAACGTCAACATAAAACATTCATTTGATTTAAGTTTATTTCTTTGTCGAAGATGAAATACAAATTACTGTCACACGCGTACGTGTGAACAGTTTGAGCTTCTAAAATGAACTAACCAACTTGGGGTGCCGTACCACCAAAACAGACCACAGCCTCAAAATACACCCCCTTCCACTCCAAGGTGGCGCCGTGGCTATGGTCACCCTCCAAACATATTCGTACAATTTAACACATCTCAAACAGGGTGGTCAGGCGGGTGGTAAGCAGGGGGGAGGGGGGTGAGTAGGGGGTCTATCATCTCAGCCTATACAGTGCACACGAACAGGTGCGTGGGAACCTAAGAGGATTGGTCAACTGGACTAAAAATCAACTGTAGCCTACTAAAAACCAAGTGTCCTAAAAAAAGACCAGCTTTACTAAAAACAAAGTCTACTAAAAACCAACTGGCCTAAAACCAACTGACCTAAACTTCTATTTCTTGAGCAACCTGTACAGAAGTAAAATTGAGAGGTTGAGCCCCTTCACAGATTGTTACCAACTATCAAATGTTCTATAGGATCTAGTGATAGTTAAGGTTAGGTGGGTGAGGTTTGTGTCCAATAGCATCTCTAAACAGCAGAAGTCAAACCTACCTCTTTTACTTTTGTACGTTGCTCAAGAAGTCGAAGTTTAGGTCAGTTTGTTTTTAGTACGGTACAGTTTGTTTTTAGGTCAGTTTGTTTTTAGTACAGTTGGTTTTTAGGTCAGTTGGTTTCTAGTGGGTTGAATATTAGGACAATTGGTTTTTAGTACAGTTGGTACCTTCTCCCTGAACTCTATTCTTCACCCCTTGAGGAAAACATGGCTAACTTCCCCTGACACTTGATCGCCGTCAGAGTCCAAATTCGACAAGACTGCGACTGAGGTACTTCAAGGTCTCAAGAAGATTTTCTTCTTCATGAAGAAGAATCGTGTGGTATATGGTATACGTGTGGAAGATCGGTGGTATATTCCCTGGGACCTGACAGCTACATGGTGTGTTTGTTCCAGCTACTTCTGCTGCAGGAGTCCTACAAGGAGCTGTTCTAGCTCCACCTTGCTCAGTGGTCTATTATATACTTGTCAGCTACATGGTGTGTTTGTTCCAGCTACTTCTGCTGCAGGAGTTCTACAAGGAGCTGTTCTAGCTCCACCTTGCTCAGTGGTCTATTCTATACCTAACAGCTACATGGTGTGTTTATTACAGCTACTACTGCTACAGGAGTCCTGGAAGGAGCTCTTCTTGCTCCACCTTGCTCAGTGGTCCATCCCCTGGGACCTGTCAGCCTTGTTCGGATGCAGCAAGGCACGTGATAGGCTACCTCACGATGACGTCACGATTTACGAGGTTAAAATTATTCAGGTACATCAAGTCTTCACTCTCTCCTTTGATTAACATTTTGTAAATTTACCAAAGCTTTCATGTTTCACCAAATAAATACGGAAAATACAACATTACAAATAAGAACACAGAGTAATGAGAAAGCCACGATTGATACGTGAGGTGGGCCACGAAACATTTCAGGGTTTTGTTCTCCAAAAGACCGTGAATCCATTGTTATTTGTTACATGTTATTTAGTAACTATAAGTCGCAGTGAGTGACCTCTCACCTAATAAATAACGCTAGCTGGCTGTGGTTCGAAGCGAATAAAACTTTTATTGGATTGGATAGTGTTCATTGGCAGAGCTACCAACTATGGCAACAAGTCTGGTCTATGTGTAGTTTCCTTGTTGCTAGCAAAATGACCTAAAACTGCCTATTAGGTACGAAATAGCTCATGGCTACGAAATATAAAGCATTATTTCATTTCAAGGGACCGTGAATTTGTAATTATATTGTGTCGCCATGTTAGATCGTTCTGCTGAACCCCTTGTCTCTTGGAGATAGCTATAGTGCTAGCATAGAATTTAGAGTGATGTATCAGGTAAAGATCCTGAATCCTGACTGCCGTCTCGACGACTGGAACGACTGGAATACTGCGCCTCTTGTTCCATATTATCTGCTCATGTGTGTTCCAGGAAATCATGGGGAGGTTCCGTCAGCTGTCACCAGATGGCAGTGAATGCGGCTGCATGAAAGCCGTCATATTGTTCACACCTGGTGAGTGCATTACTGACCTACTGATCTACTGACCTACTGGCCCACTGACGCCCTAAACACAATTCCTCACATTGATAATGTAGGGGCTGCATGTAGGCCTATATCTTCCTTGTTTCGTAGGAATACAAATCTCATGGACCATTAGGAATTGGCATGCACACTAGCGAAGTGTCTAGGAAAACACTGAGACGCCTATCCCAAATAACAATGTGAAAATAAATATATCTCCATTCTTATCTCTGAAGTCTAAATTGATTCAAAGTCTTCGATGGCGGTGGTATTTAATATTACCCAAGTATAGTTCTTCCTCGTGGATTGTGCGCAAGCTCGTCCGTGCATCACTCTCTCGCATTCAATCCTGCAGACCGTCTCTTCCCGAGCCCCATCTCGTACGTTTATTGGGTCGTGCGCATGCTCCCCTCTCCCTTTCCACGCATATTACAGAGACTATAGTGCACGGTCTGGAATAGGAAAGGTTTTGTATCGAAGCTATTTCGGCTGGTACCAACAGTGCTGCTAGTTCCACCAAAATCCGTGCGGAACGCTAAGTGAAAAGAGGCCAGTAGTTGGTCACGCTCTGCGCATGCGCACACAAATTCGTCGTTGGGGGCAAAACGTCAACTGGATCATGTGACTGGCCTCCTGTCACCTAGCGTTCCGCACGGATTTTGGTGGAACTAGCAGCACTGTTGGTACCAGTCTTCCAACGCACGGAGATACCCCTATACAAGACCTATCTATTGTAGACCGTGGACGAGTGTGACGCGCCTCCAAGCAAGCTGACAGTCCACACGTGCTCTAGATGTTCTCTGCTGTTCTCGACCTCACGACTGTGTCCTCTCGTTCCAGAAACCGCCGGCTTGTGCGACGTCCAACCCGTCGAGATGCTCCAGGACCAAGCCCAGTGCATCCTGGGGGACTACGTGCGAACCCGGTATCCCCGACAACCGACCAGGTTCGGCCGTCTCCTGTTGCTCCTGCCCAGCCTCCGCGCCGTGCGCCAGACCACCGTCGAACAGTTGTTCTTCAGGGAGACGATCGGCGAGATCCCCATCCAGAGGCTGCTCGGGGATATGTACCACATGGAGAGGTACACGTAGGCTGAGCAGGAGCGCTCATCTGAAGCTGACGGTAGACTGATGTCGCTGTCGAACACTGTATGACAGACGGAGGCAGAGGGAGAGGGAGGGAGGGGTAGGGAGAGAGAGAGAAAGAGAGAAAACATGAAATTACCAAAATCGCGAACCAATTTCATTAACGCTCGCATGACTGTCAAATATAGTGTGACGAATTGATACAAATAATAAACTCTTCGAGATACAGACGGGTTCGAGATTGAAATATATGATTTAGATATCAACACTATAAGATAGACTTTAGCAAAAAACAGATGACAACAATAAAATTGTAACAACATAAAAAGTCCGGTTATGCAAATTGAGGATCGCGCAGTTAAAAGACCGGTCTCCGGGTACCCGGTGTTATTACTAATATACATATATATATTTAAAAAAAAAAAAAAATATATATATATATATATATATATATATATACCTCTTTGATCTACATATTATACTCTTGAGAAATATATAAAGAAATATTTTTGTGATATTTCGAGTTCCGTGTTTTCAACGGTTCGTTGAAGTTTAATTCAACTATATATATATATATATATATATATAGCCGCCTTCGTTAGCTCAGTGAGCTGAGGTACGCTTCAGACACTGAAGCGAACCGTTGGGCGTGGGTTCGAGTCCCGCATAAGGCATGGGTTTTTGTAAACGTCCTTTCACTCATCATCACTTCATAGTTTCATAATCACCCGCTCATTCGTACCCCCATATAACCTAGCTGTTGGTGGGGTCGTTAAGCAAACAATAATCATTATATATATATATATATATATATATATATATATATATGTGTATATTTATATATAAATATGTCTCTCTCTTTCTCTCATCTCTGTGCAGCACGAAGTCTTGTAATAATAACAGGTCTTGACTGTCGCTTCTTAGAACAACTCGTTAACTTGCCGCTTTGAGCGCTGTCATAGCGTAGAAGCGCAATTACTTCCCCCTCCCCCTCCCACTCACCCCCTCCCACTGAGTGGTGCGGTCTACTTGTTATCACACCTGTTGCTCTGCGCTGCGATAAGACACGGCTAGATTGGTTCCAAGTAATGTAAGGTAAACACTTACCCATCTTACCTAGCTTGATTAATAAGACGTCAGAGAAAGAGAGAGAGAGAGAGAGAGAGAGCCCGCTAGCGAGAATATTACTGCAAGTCGGTTTTTAAATGGCACTTAAAACAATAATTAAAAATCACAACATTTTTGTTTCTGTGGTCAGATTGCAAAAAAAGAACGTAACCCTGCGCTCGAGTCATCATTTGATAGTTATTTTGATAAAAAAGAAGTAAAGTCATCGGGAGTCGAAACATGGACCCTCAAGACGTGAGGCAACAATGCTAACATTAGCGCCACACCGACATGCTACCTTATATTATCATAGCACGGGTCGGAAACTGAGTCGTGACGTCATAAATCGTGGCGTTCCCATTGGTCACTTTCAGTTCCATTGAAAAACCGAGATGCAGAAAAATCCTCTCAGCCCGCCAGCTTCAAGCAGATGTAGGCCTACAAACAGGGCTTGATTATTAATTTGTACAAATAAAGGAACCGGAACGCAAAAATAGTTTCTCAACTCCCAACTCTCTCCCCACCTATGGGTAACGCATGTCGTCAAGACATTGACTAAAGATATACTGAAGACGTCCCATGAAAATCACTTGACGAGAATGGAATTTTTTTCGTCATAACCTGAAGTTACGTCGTTCGTCGCTCTCATTCTTAAAGCGCTGCTAGCAGTCAAGT
Organism: Brachyptera putata; assembly: GCA_907164805.1. Classification (NCBI taxonomy): domain Eukaryota; kingdom Metazoa; phylum Arthropoda; class Insecta; order Plecoptera; family Taeniopterygidae; genus Brachyptera; species Brachyptera putata. The sequence goes on from OU015473.1 coordinate 6,075,026, forward strand.
TGAAGACTTGGTTTCCGCCCTCGTTAGCTCAGTCAGCTGAGGCACGTTTCAGACATTGAAGTAACCGTTGGGCGTGGGTTCGAGTCCCGCATAAGTCATGTTTTTTTTAAAAAGTCCTCGTACGTATCATCACTTCATCGTTTCATCATCATCCGCTCATTCGTACTCCGGTATAACCTAATTGTTGGTGGGGTCGTTGAGCAACAGCAACAAAAAATTGGCGAACAACCAAGCAAGCATCCATCTTACCGTCGACTGAAGCACAATCGCGGAAACGATTTGCAGCACTCTTAGCGGTGAACGACGGATAAAATGAGAGTGATGATGAATCTTGGTACAACGTTGTGTGAACTGTCTGATTATTGTTTGCTTAACGACCCCACCAACAGCTAGGTTATACGGGGGTACGAATGAGCAGGTGATTATGAAACTATGAAGTGATGATGAGTGAAGGAACGTTTACAAAAACCCATGCCTTATGCGGAGTTCGAGCCCATGCCCAACGGTTCGCTACAGTGTCTGAAGCGTGCCTCAGATGACTGAGCTAACGAGGGCGGCCTTTGTATATCTCTAGTCCATGGTCAAGAGAAGCTTTTATCGATTTTTGTTTTCCTCTACCCTGAAAGATATGTGCTTTGCGGGTTGCTTGTTCACGGTCGACATCAGGCCTATACTGTCTCACAACCTGCTCTCCTGTTACTCGCATGACGGCGAACTCTACCGCAACCCTACCGCAACATGACGCATGCGGTGCGGAATTGCAGACTCGAACTGAACCTTTGCAGATAACATCTGGCAATAACGTCATCTGTTGGCGCCGAGTTTCCCTTCAGCCTGGAAGCTTTTATCTCGTTGTCCCCTTTTTCTACTTTTAGTATTTCTACTCGGTCGAAACTGCATTCTTCTGTTATTCCGTCATATTACTCTACACGTCAGTACTCGTCAGTACATTATTATTGTCTTTACCCTTGACCGCTTCACTGATTTTCACATCATCCCTTCAGTTGCAATCTCGGTTTGGTCGGAACTAGACGTGTAGTTCTTGTTTTCGTCCCGGTTTCGGACACCCATTCGTCAGTGGCTTTTTTCGTTTATGCAAGTCGCATTAGTTTTTCTACACGATATTCTGTGAAGATTTATTTAGTTAAATCACGCAGTATTATTCCGTTTCGTATCGTTTTCGTTCTTTACCGCAACCCAACCTAAACCTTACGTACATATTTCTCCCTCTTACCCTCGTCTTCGCACTTAGTGCATTCCTTTCAAGTGCATCGTGACGACGCATCAAGACACGCCGCCCAGGAGAAACTCAGGTATCGTGCTTTATATTTCAAACCGTATGCAGTCCACTTACATCAACTCCAGTCGCCAATGGTCGTAGGATTATTACCATCCCGTGCCGCAAATAAATCCTGTTGGATTTGTCACGGCGCAAACATCATCTTATAACACTGCTGGCGATCTTGTATAACCGGCAATAACAGTCACAATAGATTATACATGTTATTTGTATGAACGGTCAGAGATGGGCAGTATCTTAGATACATGTATCTTTTGAAGTATCTTAAGATACTGATATTATCTTGTAGCATAGTGTATCTCATTGTATATCATTGTATATTTCCAATAATTTGAATGTATCTGAATCTTTCTCATCAATCAGAATACAAGATAGATTTTTGTGGAGAAAATGAAGATTTTTCAGTAATTATGTCATACTGATAATCTCTACCGATTTTTTTACTTTTCTACTTTTTCAAAATTTATATGTAAAGGATTTTGGCCACGGCAATTATTATCGATTATTATTAATATCGAATCGATCGAAAATATCGAAGTTGAATGGCAACCCACACCAGCAGATTTGCTATAATATTTGGAGAAAAAATAGCTATTGGAAAAATATTGCGGTGTTAGTATCTTGTATCTTAAGATACTTATTGAAAGAATCTTGTTTGCGGGTTAAGTATCTTGTATCTTAAGATACTTATTGAAAGAATCTTGTATCTTTTGAGTTTTTGGAACTGTATCTTGAATCTTTTAGCATTTCAAGAGAGTATCTTGTATTCTGTATCTAAGATACATTTTGTTATTATCTTTGCCCATCTCTGGTAACGGTAGCGGTAAATGGTTGGTGAACATTTCGAGTGTTACTGTTACACAGGCCACAACTGATCTAAATATATTCCACACCTGCCATTATAACATTTGACTCATTCGCATTTTTTTTTTTAATAACATCGAAACTCGATGCAAAATCATTGTTCCCCTATTAAGGCTTAGGATGAAAGTAGGATCGTTTGGACGGGGTACCACAAGGGCGATCTCATAACCCCATTTTATTATAAATTTAAATTGAAATAATTTCGTATTTTGAACAATTGTCTGCATTTTGTTGCATATAGGCCTATTTGTTGATTTCACATCTTGCACTGTTGATGTATTATGACAGTTTATATCTGTGAAAACCTCTGGCGGGAAATTCTTACCCTCTGGGTAAATTTAATATCCCTCATTTATCCCTCAAGAGTCCATGGGAGTCGATTTAGTGGAATCAGTATTTTGGTGATAACTTTTGCGCGGTATGAGATATCGAAATTCTAATATGGAGGAAACACAGATGCCGCCCTCGGTAGCTCAGTCAGCTGAGACACGCTTCAGAAGCTGAAGTTTGAAGCAGAATCTGATGACAGACACAGATATTTTCAGAAGCTGGGCTTCTGAAAATATCTGGGCTTTCAGAAGAAGCTGGGCTTTCAGAAGCTTCTATAAACCCGCATGGGTTTAGGAGCTGAAGTTACCATTGGGCGTGGGTTCGAGTCCCGCATAAGGCATAGGTTTTTGTAAAAGTCCTTTCATCTATCATCACTTCATCGTTTCATTATCACACGCTCATTCGTACCCCCGTGTAACCTAGCTGTTGGTGGGGTCGTTAAGCAAACAATAATCATCATCAAACACAGATATTTCCAACCTCCAAGGCGATATATGTAATAATCATTTATTCATTTCATATCAAATAATTGTCACGCGTATACAGTTAACAATGTATTCCTTAACCGTATACGCGTGACAATCAGGCGATTTGAGGTAAATAGTTATTACTCGCACCATCTTGAAGGTATTGAAAATTTTTGTGTTTCCTTGTTCTCAGAATTTCGATATCTCATACCATTCAAAAGTTATCACCAAAAAACTGATATCCCGCTAAATCGACTCCCGTGGACTTTTAATATTTCTAGTTTTCTGAAAAACGTTTCAACTGGTCGATCGAACAGCGCACACTGTAAGCACCTTGCATTCAGGCTGTGATCACTCCTGTTAGAGATAAAGTTCCACATTGTAAATATATTGTATGACTGTTTGTATTGTAGATACGTTGTTCATAGCTGTATTGTATTGTGTTAGCCTATATTGTATTATAGCGAGTGTGTACAGCAAGATTCAAGAGTTATAATCAGTTGAATGGTAGTAATTTATAAGTTATGTTAGACAATAGAGATCACTTTATGTTGTCCATGACTGTACTGCACTGACACTGAATAAAATCTTGTCCACATACAGAAAGTATTTTATTAGTTTATTTAAATTGAGCACTTAACTCAAAGTTGATTAAGTGATAATTAATATGATCAACTTCGTAATTTATACTTTGGTTAATATGCGATAGTTTTGAGCCGATTTAACGGAATATCAGTTTTTTGGTGATAGCTTTTGAACGGTATGAGATATTGGAATTCTGAAAATAAGGAAACAAAGATATTTTCAATACCTTCAATATGGTGTAAGTAATAACTCTTCACCTCAAATTGCCTGATTGTCAGGCGTATTCGGTTAAAAAAACATTTTTCAAACCGTATACGCCTGACAATTATGTAACAGGTTATCATAAACACTGATGTTTCGCTAAATCGACTCCCATGGACTCTTAATTAATACAGAAAGTATTTTAATTAGGTTTACGAGAAAAGTGGTAAGGTTATGTGATGATGTTATAATTTTGTTGAGATAATTTATATGAAGCTCTTGAAGACGATCTGGTAAAGTTGTGAGTACATGGAATTATTTACTTCTTCATTCCTCGTCCAAGGGGACAAATGGGAGATTCTTCTCTGTAGGGCTAAACTTAATCCACGTGCCTAGCTGTAGACGTACTCTGTTCCCCTACCAGAAGGCAACTCTTGCGACACCACTGAAGAGCAGGCAGCCTACTTTCCTGCTGCAGGGGCGAGATCAGTGTACAGTGGGGGAACGTGGGCAGGGTACACGGCTAACGTAATATGTAGGAAGTTAGCAAACCCATGGAGAAATTTTAAATTGTATAAATAAATTGACGAAAAAATTGAACCAGAGTACACGGCAGACATGATATGTAGGAAGTTAGCTACAAGACCGTGCAGGCAGCTTTTAAATTGAGCAAATTGATTAAAAATCCAATTTCCTATAAGCTTGACTAACGCTACTTCATCATATGATGTCACAAATGGTGGCGGTCCCATTGGTCACTTTTAGTCCCGTTTAAAAACCGGCTTGCAGAAAAATTCTCCCACCCAGACACCCACCCAGATTGCATGCCTACAAAACTTACCTAAAAACCTGAGAAAAACAACTAAAGGCGGATTTTCAGGAACATTCAGCAGAGAGTACCAAAACATATACATACTAGTTTATTTGGTAATATTTGATAATTTGAAGAAACTGCACAGAGTTTGTATACAACTGTTGCCACATTTACAGCAATACCACAAAAACAGGGAAATATTGGTCACTTGCATCAGTAAGGCAAACCCAACAGAGACACTAACAAAAAAATACTCTCATAAAAAACACACAGTGAAAATAGGGATCAACTTGGGTATTTTTCCCAAATACCAAAAGCTCTGAAAAAAACAATTACCGTATTTACTCGCATATAAGTCGCATGTATATTTAAAATTTTGAGAGCTCAAAACAGGGGTGCGACTAATACGCGGGTGCGACTAATATGCGCGTACAAAATCTCCAAAATTGAAATTCAATGCATCAATTCACCTTTATTCATGAAAAGAAGCGTCATTTTCCTCAATTCAATCATCACTTTATAGAGCAACAGGACCTCTACTCTCAAGGCTTGGAAGCACACTGAGTCACTGACAAGAATGTTGCAATAGCAGGGACATCAATAACAGCTGATCATGGGTGGGAGGCTCCTTAGGGGGGGCTAGGCAAGACTGGCATGAGCGCATTCTTTATGGTGACAAAAAATAATTTCAAATTGAAAGTACAGTATTCTAAAAAGGCAATAAAGAAGTCAAATGTGATTTAAATAATATTTCCTCTCTTAACAGCAACAGGGAAACAAACAAATGTCAATAGCACATTCAAAGGAATGTGACACTAGCACATCTGGACAGTGTCTCTTGGTTGCTATGGGCAGGGCAATGCGTGTGTGACAAAGGCACAGCAGTGGAGCTACCAAGGTCACCTGCATGCTGTAGTTGAGGCCCCTCACAAAGGTTTCTCACATCTTATGTGTCTCTGGCTGTATTGAGGCACCTCACAATAGTTTCTTACTCTCATATAGGTCTGGAATAGAGCACTAGTCATTGAAATGTTTAGCTAAACATTTCAATCACCATGTATTTTTCACCTTGCATTTTTCACCTTGCTGGAGACTGCAGGTGCGACTTATACGACCATACAAAGGGTTTTTCAAAAAATGACTGTCAAAAACAGGGGTGCGACTTATACGCGGGTGCGACTTATATGCGAGTAAATACGGTAGTCTAGCTTTTTCTCAACCGTATACATACTATATTCATGCGTGTGAAAACACATTTGATTTCTGTTCATTAAAACTAAATAATATGGCATAAAAACAAGGTTCAACTCGTCTTTTTATTCCCACGTCAGCCGTCGAACAGGATAAATAGAAGACGCGCAGTTGAGCGTCAGCTGATTATATGGTGCGTTGAAATGTTACGATTAAGTACGGACCAATCACAGAGCTCTGATACGGTGGCAGTCAACGAAACCGACGTCCACGCGAGAAAGTCGCCTACAAACTTCGCTCCGACGCTTCGACAGCTGTGCTATTTTCGGAGTCAATGAAAACACAATCACGTGTTTCAAAAGCGTTAAATGTTTTTTTCTTTTTGCAACTTTCAAAGTATTTAAGAGTTATTCAGTTGGTAGGCAACTTTCCCACGTGAATGCAACGAGTAAGTCTGTCCAATGGAAGGAGGCGAGGTCTCAACCACGGTCTACAATAGATAGGTCTTGTATCGGGCTATCTCCATGCACTGGTACCAACAGTGCTGCTAGTAACATCAAAATCTGTGCAGAACGCTTGGTGAAAAGAGTCCAGTAACGTGGTCCAGTTGATGTTTGACAGCTGACGTCTAGCCGCATCCAATTACGTACATTTGGTGCGCGCATGCGTAGAGCGTGGCCCATCGGCCTCTTTTCATCTAGCGATCCGCACGGATTTTTGTGGAACTAGCAACACTGTTGGTCCAGCCGAATCAGCTTCGATACAAGACCTATACTATTCTAGACCGTGGTCTCAAAACGAGACAAAGTATCGTTTCCATGTTCCGTTAGACAGCGTCGTTGCCCTCATCAGAGGTCACCGAGGTCGACAGGTTCGTCGCAGATGGGGTCGACGGGTGGGGGCTTGGGCAAGGCGGGGGCGGGCTTCTTGGGGGCGGCCCGGGGGATGCTGAGGTTGGACCACGAGCCGGGCTCGGCCTTCTTCAGCTTCACCTCGACCTTTGTCTGGAACATCTGCGCCGTACTCTCCGGCACGCTGACGACCTGCGACAAACGACACTCTCGTCAACATTAGTTGGTAGAGAAGGTACCGACTGTACTAGATACAGACTGTCCAAAGAATCAGCTGTACTGAAATCCAACTGAACTAAACTTCAACTTCTTGAGAAATCTATACGGCAGTCAAAATGGGAGGTTTGGCTCCTCCCCTTCAGTAATTCCATTGGACACAAAAACCTTACCCACCTAACCGTAACCATCACTAGAGCCTATAGAACATTCAATAAGTGATGACAATTTGTAAAGGGGAGGAGTCGAACTCCTTAATTTTACTTTTGTATAGATTGCTCAAGAAATAGAAGTTTGAGTCAGTTAGTTTTCAGGTCAGTTGGTTTTCAGTACAGTTGTGTTTTAGTACATTTGACCAATCTCCCAATTAGTACATACCTACGGGTCGCAGATTCTTTTTTCAAATTTATATTGTCGAGCTTACACTAGACATAATCAATCATTAAATGTAGAAGCCACGTTGATATTTAGCGAAATAGCAAGCACGTGAAAAAAGTACGGAAAAGTATAAAAACTGTAGAGTTTCTTCCCGACTTACTCCTCTGAGCTCCTCATCCAGATCGAAGCAGCAGTCCTCCTCGGGGAAGAACAGGTGCACCTTGATCCGGACCGGACTCAGCTGGACGCTGGAACGCTCCGGGTCGTACTTCTTGGCGAAGATGGACACGACCACGTGGCCTCCCGTCTGGTGCCAGTCGTACCGGCAGTCCAAGGTCGCGCCGCCCTCTCTCTCTTTCACCCATACGTGGCTACCCACCTTGCAGCCCTGGGGACATAAGCAGCCAGTTAGCCATTAGAAGAGCATTTTTTTTTTACTGATGCTCAACGACCCCACTACCAGCGAGGTTATACGGGGGTACGAATGAGCGGTTGATAATGAAACGATGAAGTGATGATAGGTGAAAGGACGTTCATAAAAACCCATGCTTTATGCGGGACTTGAACCCACGCCCAACGTTGATCTCAGTTTCTACCGCTAGCGATAGCTGACTGAGTCACCGGGGCGGCTAGCATCACTCTCTATACCTTTTGCAGTGCCTCTCGACATTTTCTTGACAATTATCAAAATGGGTCTCTCTCTCTCTCTCTCTCTCTCCCTCTCCCTATCTGTCTGTCTGTCTTTCTCCCTGTCTGTCTGTCTGTCTCCCTCTCTCTCTCTCTCTCTCTCTCACCACTTGGTCCAGGAAGGTGTTGAAGTCGGAGGTCTTCCTGTTGCAGCAGGTCCAGAACTTGAGTCCCTCATGGAAGACGGGATAACCAGGATGATGCGTGCAGGTCATGTCCGTGTCTGGACCCTCGTACGTGGCCTTGCAGCCTCCGCTCTTGCACGACGTGCCGATGGCTACGTTGCCAGACGTGCTCTGCTCCTTCGTCGAGCCTCCGACCAGGGCCTTGACTTGCTGGACCAGCGCAGGGGACACGGACGCAACCAGCGACACCTGCAACACGTCACCTCACGTCATCTCATGTCATCTATGACTGCCGTTCAATTCCACTTTTGTAGGATTTTGATTCAATATAAAATAAGAATATTTGATATTCGATTAAATCGATATAGGTAAAAAAAAATGTGTCCTGGAAGTGTTTTTTGGTACTGAGACGTGTGGCCGAGTGGTTAATACACTGAACCGTCATTCAGGACACCGGGGTTCAATTCATGTCACGTGGTCGACCATCCTGACCTTTTTTTCGTGGTTTCCCCTGTCGTTCAGGTCAATACTGGGATGGTTCCTTAACAACAGGTCACGACCGACTACTTTCTACTAGGTATCAAAAAAAAAAAAAAATTACATCTCATTATCCATATATATCATATATATCATATAGGCCCTATATTGTATCATTATTCATGAATATATCATTCACTGACTCCAATAGATGGTAGTCATCAGTGCAGAGTGTCGTTAAACCCAATAAAAATAAATGAATAAAAATAAATGAATACGTTTTTTGGTTTGCGCTTCTCAGATCAAACAGAATAAATTTAATTGATGAAACTTGGCAAGCTGCAAGCATATATTTTATAATCTGACTATATACGGTAAATTGTATAGGGCCTACTTTTGAGGCACAATCGGTTGAATCACTTTTGAGAAAAAAAATCGAAATTTTGGAACACCTAGTTAAGATAGCTCAGGTGGAAAAGTATGGAAAAATTTCTCTGAAAAATTCAAATTTCTACAGAAATTAAGCATAAGGATGATACACATTTTCAAGAAAAGAATTATAATATGTATATATTTTTAAATCAAATAATGCTATTAAGAAAGCTCAAACATGATCAACAGGTAAAACCAATTGGATCGTAAAGGAAATTAATTCTCAATAAGTGAATCAGTACGGTAAGGCAATGAGTTTATAGATTCAAAATTAAGGTGTTTGTATAGCTATCCAGTGGGCCTACATTTCAAATATAATTCTTTCATCTCACAAAGCAAGTGCTGTGTTTTCCTAATACTAGGCAAACGCAGCAAATATGCGTTGCAAGATAAGCAAAATTTGTATATGGAAATTGTGAAATTGTACGAGTTCGAAAACTATATACACCTAGACTTCAAGTCTATCCATCAAACCAATCAAGTCTAGAAAGCCTTGAATCACGGTGCCATGGTTTGACACGACGTAGTGGTACCAACAGACTTCATCACTATAAAGTCGGTGCGGTGTATTGTACTCATCGCTCATCCAACAAGATACTTGACGCGGGCTTACCAAGGGCGAGGAGTACGCGGGTCTGGCCATGGACACCGGAACCGGTGCTTTATACTCGATCATCTCGTCAGCTCCAAGTTTCTCCACGACCGGCTTCTCTGGCTCCGCGGGCTTGACGTTCGTGTGGTAGGAAGATGCGCATCCCTGCAGCAGCCAATCAACATG
>OU015473.1:6084821-6316742 GCA_907164805.1 Brachyptera putata
GTATTTGGTTAAAGAAGAAAAAAATAAATTTTAAATGATAGCACTATAAAATGAAAGGTCATAGTTAATCTTAATTTCATCATTTTATTAAGAATCTTCTTCCTCTGTTTACAATTTAGAATTAACAAATTTGTTCAAAATCGGAATTATTTGACCCTCTTAAATTGCAAAATTGGATTTGTCCTATAATTACTCAAAAGATATTGATTCTCAAAGTTAGAAATTATTGGAATCAAACTTCCTAATTAGCGCAAAGTATATTTGCTTGAATAGGGAATTCTTTTATACCAATATAAACCTTCACATCGAATATTGCAAAGAGTAATTAAGTTTTAGAAAATAACTTAGTTACCACAGGATCTTATATAAATTCTGGATCCTTCAATCTTGTTGCTATAGCAAATTTCAAGGAATAGTCTTCGAAATCCTCGTTCTACAAAATTTTAGCGAAAAAATTATTTATGTCTAAAGTGGCTAAGTCTTTGGGAAATTCAAACTTTTCGATTAAAATCCGATAACATTTTGGATTTCAGGACATATTATACTCATAAAAAATACTAGAACTATTCACCAGTTCATAATATAATTGGAATTCAAAATACTTGAAACCGTACTTTGTTCAAAATTTTTATTCTAATTATTGTTGATTTACTCAAGTTTGTTATTACCATAGGTTGAATTAAACAATTCTGGTCTCCGTTTCAAAATCTTTAATTAAGATTTTAGCAAAATTTATCTAATATCTTTTGATTGTCATGCTTTATATCTGAATTTAATACTTTCATTACATTATTACAAGATTTTAAGGATAACATTGAAATTCTCTAGTTTCTAAAATTTAGCCAATCAAAAATGGATCTTTATATTCTGAAGTGCTGGAACATATTTGGAAATCAGACACTTTTTCTTGCAAAGTGATTGCGAGAGCCAATTGCGAGTTTGGGACCATCAAATTCATAAAAAAATTTAGAAAATTCACTCAGTTCATAGAAATGAATTGCAAGGATCCAAATACCTAGTTAACCGAATTCAAGTCAAAATTTTACCTAAATCTGCTTAGATTTCTCAGATTGTGTTATTTATCCTGAAGTTATTGAAATTGACAAATCCGCTCTCCGTTTCAAAATCTGTTTGAAATTAAAGATTTTACAAAAACACTTTGTCCACTATGTGACTATGTTGAATTCTGAATCTTTAATTACTCTTTGAATATTAGCAAATTAGATAATCTGTTAGAAATTCCGGTCTTCTCAAAAATTTTCCAATTCCATAAAATATGATGAATTTTTTATGACATTGAAAAGTGGCTGAAATTGCATTTTTGGAAATTCGAACCTTTTTTTGAAATGGTTGGGATTGAACAATTTCTGGATTGGGACATCAAGTTATACTATAAATAAAATTTAACAAATCAATAGTTAACAGTCAAAAATTAATCGAAAGCCAAAAGTACCTATTTACCAGTCCAATACTGTAAAAATTTCTGTCTAAAATTTTTTTCTCAATTTGTTGATTTTCATATGGTTATAATTGAAAAATCGGTCTCCGTTCAAATCGAGTTAATTAAAGATTTTAGAGCAAAAATCAACTTAGTGTACTCACCATGGTGGAGCTAGTCCTATATAGAATTCTGGAATCCTTCTAATTACTTTTCCATTAGCATTATTAGCAAAATTTCAACGGAATAACTCTTTTGAAATGTCCTCTCGTCTTCCTACAAAATTTTAGCCGAATCAAAATGATGATTTTTATGACTCTGAAAAGTGGCTGGAAATTGCAGTTTTTGGGAAATTCAGACACCTTTTTTCTTGGAAATGGCTGATGCGAGTATAGCCAAATTTGCTGAGGATTTAGGGACCATCAAGTTATACTCATAAAAAATACTAGAACATCATAGCTCTCACCAGTTCATAGAAATTAATTGCGAAAGGTCCAAAGTACCTTAGTTAACCCTGTACATTTCGGTCAAAAATTTTTGTCCTCTGAAATTCATTGTTGAATTTCTCAGTTCTGTTGTTATTTATCCATATGGTTATGAAATTTGAACACAAATCCGGTCTCCGTTTCAAATCGAGTTTAATTTAAAGATTTTAGAGCAAAAATCAACTTAGTGTACTCACCATGGTGGAGCTAGTCCTATATAGAATTCTGGAATCCTTCTAATTACTTTTCCATTAGCATTATTAGCAAAATTTCAACGGAATAACTCTTTTGAAATGTCCTCTCGTCTTCCTACAAAATTTTAGCCGAATCAAAAATGATGATTTTTATGACTCTGAAAAGTGGCTGGAAATTGCAGTTTTTGGGAAATTCAGACACCTTTTTCTTGGAAATGGCTGATGCGAGTATAGCCAAATTTGCTGAGGATTTAGGGACCATCAAGTTATACTCATAAAAAAATACTAGAACATCATAGCTCTCACCAGTTCGTAGAAATTAATTGCGAAAGGTCCAAAAGTACCTTATTTAACCCTGTACATTTCGGTCAAAAATTTTTGTCCTCTGAAATTCATTGTTGAATTTCTCAGTTCTGTTGTTATTTATCCATATGGTTATGAAATTTGAACACAAATCCGGTCTCCGTTTCAAAATCGAGTTTAATTTGAAGATTTTAGAGCAAAAATCAACTTAGTGTACTCACCATGGTGGAGGTAGTCCTATATAGAATTCTGGAATCCTTCTAATTACTTTTCCATTAGCATTATTAGCAAAATTTCAACGGAGTAACTCTTTTGAAATGTCCTCTCGTCTTCCTACAAAATTTTAGCCGAATCAAAAATGATGATTTTTTATGACTCTGAAAAGTGGCTGGAAATTGCAGTTTTGGGATATTCAGACACCTTTTTCTTGGAAATGGCTGATGCGAGTATAGCCAAATTTGCTGAGGATTTAGGGACCATCAAGTTATACTCATAAAAAAATATTAGAACATCATAGCTCTCACCAGTTCATAGAAATTAATTGCGAAAGGTCCAAAAGTACCTTAGTTAACCCTGTACATTTCGGTCAAAAATTTTTGTCCTCTGAAATTAATTGTTGAATTTCTCAGTTCTGTTGTTATTTATCCATATGGTTATGAAATTTGAACACAAATCCGGTCTCCGTTTCAAAATCGAGTTTAATTTAAAGATTTTAGAGCAAAAATCAACTTAGTATACTCACCATGGTAGGGTCCTATATAGAATTCTGGAATCCTTCTAATTACTTTTCCATTAGCATTATTAGCAAAATTTCAACGGAATAACTCTTTTGAAATGTCCTCTCGTCTTCCTACAAAATTTTAGCCGAATCAAAAATGATGATTTTTTATGACTCTGAAAAGTGGCTGGAAATTGCAGTTTTTGGGAAATTCATACACCTTTTTCTTGGAAATGGCTGATGCGAGTATAGCCAAATTGCTGAGGATTTAGGGACCATCAAGTTATACTCATAAAAAAATACTAGAACATCATAGCTCTCACCAGTTCATAGAAATTAATTGCGAAAGGTCCAAAAGTACCTTAGTTAACCCTGTACATTTCAGTCAAAAATTTTTGTCCTCTGAAATTCATTGTTGAATTTCTCAGTTCTGTTGTTATTTATCCATATGGTTATGAAATTTGAACACAAATCCGGTCTCCGTTTCAAAATCGAGTTTAATTTGAAGATTTTAGAGCAAAAATCAACTTAGTGTACTCACCATGGTGGAGCTAGTCCTATATAGAATTCTGGAATCCTTCTAATTACTTTTCCATTAGCTTTATTAGCAAAATTTTAACGGAATAACTCTTTTGAAATGTCCTCTCGTCTTCCTACAAAATTTTAGCCGAATCAAAAATGATGATTTTTTATGACTCTGAAAAGTGGCTGGAAATTGCAGTTTTGGGGAAATTCAGACACCTTTTTCTTGGAAATGGCTGATGCGAGTATAGCCAATTTTGCTGAGGATTTAGGGACCATCAAGTTATACTCATAAAAAAATACTAGAACATCATAGCTCTCACCAGTTCATAGAAATTAATTGCGAAAGGTCCAAAAGTACCTTAGTTAACCCTGTACATTTCGGTCAAAAATTTTTGTCCTCTGAAATTCATTGTTGAATTTCTCAGTTCTGTTGTTATTTATCCATATGGTTATGAAATTTGAACACAAATCCGGTCTCCGTTTCAAAATCGAGTTTAATTTGAAGATTTTAGAGCAAAAATCAACTTAGTATACTCACCATGGTAGGGTCCTATATAGAATTCTGGAATCCTTCTAATTACTTCTCCATTAGCATTATTAGCAAAATTTCAACGGAATAACTCTTTTGAAATGTCCTCTCGTCTTCCTACAAAATTTTAGCCGAATCAAAAATGATGATTTTTTATGACTCTGAAAAGTGGCTGGAAATTGCAGTTTTTGGGAAATTCAGACACCTTTTTCTTGGAAATGGCTGATGCGAGTATAGCCAAATTCGCTGAGGATTTAGGGACCATCAAGTTATACTCATAAAAAAATACTAGAACATCATAGCTCTCACCAGTTCATAGAAATTAATGCGAAAGGTCCAAAAGTACCTTAGTTAACCCTGTACATTTCAGTCAAAAATTTTTGTCCTCTGAAATTCATTGTTGAATTTCTCAGTTCTGTTGTTATTTATCCATATGGTTATGAAATTTGAACACAAATCCGGTCTCCGTTTCAAAATCGAGTTTAATTTAAAGATTTTAGAGCAAAAATCAACTTAGTGTACTCACCATGGTGGAGCTAGTCCTATATAGAATTCTGGAATCCTTCTAATTACTTTTCCATTAGCATTATTAGCAAAATTTCAACGGAATAACTCTTTTGAAATGTCCTCTCGTCTTCCTACAAAATTTTAGCCGAATCAAAAATGATGATTTTTTATGACTCTGAAAAGTGGCTGGAAATTGCAGTTTTTGGGAAATTCAGACACCTTTTTCTTGGAAATGGCTGATGCGAGTATAGCCAAATTTGCTGAGGATTTAGGGACCATCAAGTTATACTCATAAAAAATACTAGAACATCATAGCTCTCACCAGTTCATAGAAATTAATTGCGAAAGGTCCAAAAGTACCTTAGTTAACCCTGTACATTTCGGTCAAAAATTTTTGTCCTCTGAAATTCATTGTTGAATTTCTCAGTTCTGTTGTTATTTATCCATATGGTTATGAAATTTGAACACAAATCCGGTCTCCGTTTCAAAATCGAGTTTAATTCAAAGATTTTAGAGCAAAAATCAACTTAGTATACTCACCATGGTAGGGTCCTATATAGAATTCTGGAATCCTTCTAATTACTTCTCCATTAGCATTATTAGCAAAATTTCAACGGAATAACTCTTTTGAAATGTCCTCTCGTCTTCCTACAAAATTTTAGCCGAATCAAAAATGATGATTTTTTATGACTCTGAAAAGTGGCTGGAAATTGCAGTTTTTGGGAAATTCAGACACCTTTTTCTTGGAAATGGCTGATGCGAGTATAGCCAAATTTGCTGAGGATTTAGGGACCATCAAGTTATACTCATAAAAAAATACTAGAACATCATAGCTCTCACCAGTTCATAGAAATTAATTGCGAAAGGTCCAAAAGTACCTTAGTTAACCCTGTACATTTCAGTCAAAAATTTTTGTCCTCTGAAATTCATTGTTGAATTTCTCAGTTCTGTTGTTATTTATCCATATGGTTATGAAATTTGAACACAAATCCGGTCTCCGTTTCAAAATCGAGTTTAATTTAAAGATTTTAGAGCAAAAATCAACTTAGTGTACTCACCATGGTGGAGCTAGTCCTATATAGAATTCTGGAATCCTTCTAATTACTTTTCCATTAGCATTATTAGCAAAATTTCAACGGAATAACTCTTTTGAAATGTCCTCTCGTCTTCCTACAAAATTTTAGCCGAATCAAAAATGATGATTTTTTATGACTCTGAAAAGTGGCTGGAAATTGCAGTTTTTGGGAAATTCAGACACCTTTTTCTTGGAAATGGCTGATGCGAGTATAGCCAAATTTGCTGAGGATTTAGGGACCATCAAGTTATACTCATAAAAAAATACTAGAACATCATAGCTCTCACCAGTTCATAGAAATTAATTGCGAAAGGTCCAAAAGTACCTTAGTTAACCCTGTACATTTCGGTCAAAAATTTTTGTCCTCTGAAATCCATTGTTGAATTTCTCAGTTCTGTTGTTATTTATCCATATGGTTATGAAATTTGAACACAAATCCGGTCTCCGTTTCAAAATCGAGTTTAATCTAAAGATTTTAGAGCAAAAATCAACTTAGTGTACCCACCATGGTAGGGCCTGTATTGAATCCTTTGAATTACTTCTTCAATCAGTTATATTAATAAGAGCACTTTTCTGTTTGCAGGCTGCAGCTCACCATGAAGACTCAGTCCTCGGAGAATCTTTGCAATCAAGAGATAGTAGGTAAAGAGTGGTAAATGTAGTTAGATGCACCGTTATGTGGGTAAACTGACCTCAGTGCAGCCCGCACAAAGGTATGATTCAGCCTATTGTGAAACTGATCCCCGAGCCGGGTAGGCCAGACCAGTGTGGTTTGATCAGCCCAGTGTCTTTTACCAACTCGATCAAAGCTCAGAATGGTGGAGTTTCCGGCCTAGAGTCCAACAACTGGCAAGTGACCAAGCAAAGTCATAGTAAATAAACTACTGCTCCGAGTAGGGATCTTGTTGCCCTGAGCTAAAAGAAACCTGATAACCATGAGCACTGGTGCCTGTTCTCACCTGGACCGTGGCTAAAAGTCTGACCCCACGTAAGCTGTGGATAAAGTGCCTGCACCTGAGCCGTGGGTAAAGGGTTCACTGGGGGTCAGGGGTTGGATCTGCAAAGCTATTGGGCGAGACATTCTATTCTTGCGTGTGGGATAGACTCGTAATAGCCTGTCCTGCATTCAAGGGTGCATCGTCATGCGTCCAATCACTATGTAAGATTTGCTGGAGAGTGTGGTGGAGACCTTGTATTCGAACGTTCAAGAGAGACTTGCGTAGCTTCCTCGGAAGCTACATGAGCCGCTCTTGCACGCAAGGGTTCAAGGTCAAGCCCCCCCACTCTTCATCAACCCCTGACCCCCTCCCTTGCGGGCTGCATTGGGGATACTAGGACTCATGGGATATTTACAAGTGCGAACACGTCATATGTCATTGTAATTCATAAATTTATTATCACTTTTTCTGTACAAGTTATATCAATAAATCATGTAATCACAAGTTATTTGTTTGTCTTGATGCATTCACATGTTATAATACCAATGCAGAAAGTTATCCAATCCCAATCCAATTGCTTGACTGGCTGAAGTCACAGCTCTGATAGCTGCAATAGGCGGACGGAACTTCAACATGTTCCTGAAGTCGGCAACGGTATGAAGTGTCTTGTACTGCAGACTGGAACCAATGCACCCACGTGTTGTAACAGCTGGGACAACCTGCAACAGTGGGAAAGAAGTTTGTGTTAGTCCTCCCATCTATAAATCAGCAGTCAAAAAGTACTCCAGAAACTCTCAGTACTCTCAGTTCAGTTCTTAAGAGGCCGTGGAATTCGATTAAGCAAAATATCATTTTTTGGTAATAACTTTCGAACGATATAGGATATCGGAATTCAGAAAACAAGGAGACAGATATATTCAATACCTTCAAGATGGTGTGAGTAATAACTATTTACCTTGAATCGCCCGACTGTCAGGCGTGTACGCTTGAAAATACACATTTCCTAAGCGTATACGCCTGACAATCATGCGAATCAAGATAAATGGCTATTACTCACACTATCTTGAAAGTATTGAAAGTATCTGTTTCCTCGTTTTCAGAATTTCGATATCTTATACTCCTAGAAAGTCATCATGAAAAAAATGATATTCCGTTAAATCGACTCCCATGGACTCTTCAATTTCTTCACACTGTGTGTATCTAATTTGCATTTTGTGGTCAAGTTCTTATTTCCAATGATACTTTGAAATTGAAAGTTTGAAACTAAGCATTGACATGGAATACGTAGAATGTATACAGTGCACCGATAGTATAAGTACAGAGATGAACGGATTCGGCATTAATGAAATAGACTATCAAATCAAGATATTTCACACGAATATATATATATATTATTCTGTTACATGGTATTTTGATTCATTCAACGTATTCCATTTCAATATTTTTCACAGTAAATGTCTTTTTCGTAGCATCCAGGTACATTTGCTTGATTTCCAAGATATTGAGCTGTATTTTATGAGAAGTGTATTCAAATATGAAATTACGGGAGAAGCAGAAGGTCAAGTTGGATAGAAGCGTTAACGTTATCTTTCCCCTAATACCCATCGTATATTTTAGATTCAGCTGAAATTTTGTAGGATGACGAGAAGACACTTCAAAAGAGTTATTCCGTTGAAATTTTGCTAATAATGCTAATGGAAAAGTGATAAGAAGGATTCCAGAATTCTATATAGGACTAGCTCCACCATGGTGAGTACACCAAGTTGATTTTTGCTCTAAAATCTTTAAATTAAACTCCATTTTGAAACGGAGACCGGATTTGTGTTCAAATTTCATAACCATATGGATAAATAACAACAGAACTGAGAAATTCAACAATGAATTTCAGAGGACAAAAATTTTTGACCGAAATGTACAGGGTTAACTAAGGTACTTTTGGACCTTTCGCAATTAATTTCTATGAACTGGTGAGAGCTATGATGTTCTAGTATTTTTTTATGAGTATAACTTGATGGTCCCTAAATCCTCAGCAAATTTGGCTATACTCGCATCAGCCATTTCCAAGAAAAAGGTGTCTGAATTTCCCAAAAACTGCAATTTCCAGCCACTTTTCAGAGTCATAAAAAATCATCATTTTTGATTCGGCTAAAATTTTGTAGGAAGACGAGAGGACATTTCAAAAGAGTTATTCCGTTGAAATTTTGCTAATAATGCTAATGGAAAAGTAATTAGAAGGATTCCAGAATTCTATATAGGACCCTACCATGGTGAGTATACCAAGTTGATTTTTGCTCTAAAATCTTTAAATTAAACTCGATTTTGAAACGGAGACCGGATTTGTGTTCAAATTTCATAACCATATGGATAAATAACAACAGAACTGAGAAATTCAACAATGAATTTCAGAGGACAAAAATTTTTGACCGAAATGTACAGGGTTAACTAAGGTACTTTTGGACCTTTCGCAATTAATTTCTATGAACTGGTGAGAGCTATGATGTTCTAGTATTTTTTTATGAGTATAACTTGATGGTCCCTAAATCCTCAGCAAATTTGGCTATACTCGCATCAGCCATTTCCAAGAAAAAGGTGTCTGAATTTCCCAAAAACTGCAATTTCCAGCCACTTTTCAGAGTCATAAAAAATCATCATTTTTGATTCGGCTAAAATTTTGTAGGAAGACGAGAGGACATTTCAAAAGAGTTATTCCGTTGAAATTTTGCTAATAATGCTAATGGAAAAGTAATTAGAAGGATTCCAGAATTCTATATAGGACAAGCTCCACCATGGTGAGTATACTAAGTTGATTTTTGCTCTAAAATCTTTAAATTAAACTCGATTTTGAAACGGAGACCGGATTTGTGTTCAAATTTCATAACCATATGGATAAATAACAACAGAACTGAGAAATTCAACAATGAATTTCAGAGGACAAAAATTTTTGACCGAAATGTACAGGGTTAACTAAGGTACTTTTGGACCTTTCGCAATTAATTTCTATGAACTGGTGAGAGCTATGATGTTCTAGTATTTTTTTATGAGTATAACTTGATGGTCCCTAAATCCTCAGCAAATTTGGCTATACTCGCATCAGCCATTTCCAAGAAAAAGGTGTCTGAATTTCCCAAAAACTGCAATTTCCAGCCACTTTTCAGAGTCATAAAAAATCATCATTTTTGATTCGGCTAAAATTTTGTAGGAAGACGAGAGGACATTTCAAAAGAGTTATTCCGTTGAAATTTTGCTAATAATGCTAATGGAAAAGTAATTAGAAGGATTCCAGAATTCTATATAGGACCCTCACCATGGTGAGTACACCAAGTTGATTTTTGCTCTGAAAATCTTTAAATTAAACTCGATTTTGAAACGGAGACCGGATTTGTGTTCAAATTTCATAACCATATGGATAAATAACAACAGAACTGAGAAATTCAACAATGAATTTCAGAGGACAAGAATTTTTGACCGAAATGTACAGGGTTAACTAAGGTACTTTTGGACCTTTCGCAATTAATTTCTATGAACTGGTGAGAGCTATGATGTTCTAGTATTTTTTTATGAGTATAACTTGATGGTCCCTAAATCCTCAGCAAATTTGGCTATACTCGCATCAGCCATTTCCAAGAAAAAGGTGTCTGAATTTCCCAAAAACTGCAATTTCCAGCCACTTTTCAGAGTCATAAAAAATCATCATTTTTGATTCGGCTAAAATTTTGTAGGAAGACGAGAGGACATTTCAAAAGAGTTATTCCGTTGAAATTTTGCTAATAATGCTAATGGAAAAGTAATTGGAAGGATTCCAGAATTCTATATAGGACCCTACCATGGTGAGTACACCAAGTTGATTTTTGACTTGAAAAACTTTAAATTAAACTCGATTTTGAAACGGAGACCGGATTTGTGTTCAAATTTCATAACCATATGGATAAATAACAACAGAACTGAGAAATTCAACAATGAATTTCAGAGAACAAGAATTTTTGACCGAAATGTACAGGGTTAACTAAGGTACTTTTGGACCTTTCGCAATTAATTTCTATGAACTGGTGAGAGCTATGATGTTCTAGTATTTTTTTATGGGTATAACTTGATGGTCCCTAAATCCTCAGCAAATTTGGCTATACTCGCATCAGCCATTTCCAAGAAAAAGGTGTCTGAATTACCCAAAAACTGCAATTTCCAGCCACTTTTCAGAGTCATAAAAAATCATCATTTTTGATTCGGCTAAAATTTTGTAGGAAGACGAGAGGACAATTCAAAAGAGTTATTCCGTTGAAATTTTGCTAATAATGCTAATGGAAAAGTAATTAGAAGGATTCCAGAATTCTATATAGGACCCTACCATGGTGACTACACTAAGTAGATTTTTGCTCTAAAATCTTTAAATTGAACTCGATTTTTAACGGAGACCAAATTTGTGTTCAAATTTGATAACCATATGAATAAATAACTACAGAACTGAGAAATTCAACGATGAATTTCAGAGGACAAAATTTCTTGACCGAAATGTACACGGTTAACCAAGGTACATTTTACCCATGTAACCCATGTAGCCATGTACATTTTCTGTTAACAAGTGGTACCAGTACACTGTTTGTGCCTGAATTTCCAACGTACTAGTACCTAGCTCTAACACCACGGTCAACCATACTATTTTTTTTTCGACAACTTTCAGATAAAGGCTAGAAGTAGACTTGGTGATACTGGACCTTAGTATGATATCATTATTATTCAAAGTTTGTTAAATGTCTTGGGCGTACATTGAAATTAATTATTGGTGAGATCGCCCTTGTGGTGCCCCGAGAGGTAAGTATCACTGCAGGCCCTTTCACTGAGAGACTTTTAAAAGAGTCCTTTCCCTCATACATGTAACTTATCTCATTTATTCATGTCAACTTTAACGATGAACTGTACTGATTACTGGGATCTATTGGCGTCAGTGATAAGAAAATGGGAAGACGAGACAAAAGGTTATGTTATTACGTGTTTTTTTTGGACAGTGAGAAGGGGATGGCCGTAGGAACCATCCCAGTATGAACTTGAACGGCGAAGGGTAATTATGAAAAGCGAACATGACAAGAATCGAACCCCGGTCTCCTGAATGACGGGTCAGCGTGTGTAGATCATATTCTCACCTCTTGGTAATACCTTTCACAATCACTCATTCTTTAGGCCTAGTATAGATTCATCTCGAGAATTATTTCAAACAGATGCCATAGACCTTGGTCCTCAGTACAGTGCATTGTGAAAAGCAATATAAATAATTCAAACAGAATGAACTGACTCAAACTTTGGTCATGATGGATCGACTATGGTTAGAATCGAAGCACTGTCTCCTGAATGACAGTTTAGCGCATTACTAAGTCATCTGCCAGTCTCAGTAACACCCTTCTAACCCATATTCAGCACACCCTTTTAACCTATGCCTATTTTCAACTGTCAAATGATGATTATAGACTACAATGCTTTCTATTATGTCGAAATAAATTGATGGACAAGGAGAGCTTTTTTGAAACAAGATTTTGATTGACACCGAATGTCATTCATGACGATTGCCCGAGAGAGAAATAGAGAGGATTCGGATTAAGCTTATTAATTGACATAGAAATACCTACAACTACAGCCAGGGACCGATTTCTAGTTCCAAATATGTTACATTTTGGTTTGACCGGGTTTGATCTGACTAGGGTTTATACGAAAAAATTAATCTCCCTAAAAAACTAAGCATTATAACAAGTATTTGCCAATAACATTTGCTACAAGCACATGGGAGTCGATTTAGCGAAATATCACTTCTTTCGTGCAACTACCGAACAGTATGAAATATCAAAATAATGAAAATACTGATACGAAACACTGAATTGATGAATTGGCGTGGGATGAATTATTAATGCTGATGACGGCATGAAGGTTTCGTGGGTTACGGGACGGAAGCGGTTGGGACCCGTATGGTAGAATTCATCCCGGCATAAGGCCCACACTTCAAAAATGTGAATATGGACGATGGCGGGGATCAAACCACGTCCAAAAACACCCCACCCGTAACACCTGAAGCGAGCGCATAAGCAACTAAGCTACATGTGTCGGTCCCATTTACCGTAGTTATGAGTTTATTTTCACTGTCATTACCTGAACATGGTATCCATGTGAGATTCCGTAGTGTGAACGGTAGAGTCGGTTGGACTCGTCAGCATACGGCTCGCATCCTTGGAGAGCTGAAGTCGACGCTACCTGAAGTCGGCACCGGTGATACTTCTCGCTCGGACCAACAAGCTACTAGACGTGTGGTAGGTACTTCCAGCCGCTGCAATAATAGAAAACACATTTTTATCAATTACTTATTACACAAAGCTGACTAGAGTATCGATAATGCTGTTATTTAGGTACGGTAGTTGAATTCAAAAAAAGATTTGGATCTAAAAGATTCCATTATTTAGATCAATGTTTGATTCTATAAATTTGATTCAATATCGAATGGACCTCATGAATTTTAATATTTTTCATAAGTATTGAATAAATATTACGATGAATATATATATGAATATATAATTATAAGCCTACTATATATATATATTGGATAAATAATTTCATGAATGTCATCATCATTTACGAATTCTCGGCTGAATAACAAACTTGGGTAAACCTGAACATGTTCATGACGTGCATTTGAAAATATATGCCTAGGCCCACTGTACAATCGTGATCCAATTTTTGTACCATGTTTTTGTACTTTTTGTAATCTGTTTTGAGCCTGGTTCATAACTCATCAATATATATATATATATACATAACACGGGCGTAAAATGATCTCACTGTTGACGCGTCTCAAAATCCTGACATCCGTTTCATAAATTATCAACATATATGAGTAATGGAGCGTATTAAAATTATGTAAACTAGTAAATACTGATATTTGGCACATCTACATTTCATTGACATTTGATATTTATTGGCAGCAGCATAATTGTCCATTTTCTGTTAACAAGTGGTACTACAGTTTGTGCCTGAATTACCAACGTAGTAGTACCCAGCTCTACCACCACGGTCAACCATATTATTTTTTTTACCAACTTTCAGATAAAGGCTAGAAGTAGACTTGATGATACTGGGCCTTAGTATAATATCATTATTATTCAAAGTTTGTTGAATGCCTTGGGCGTACATTGAAATGAATTATTTGTGAAATCGCCCTTGCGGTGCCCTGAGACGTAACTATCACTTTGGGCCCTTCCTCGTAAGACTTTAGAAAGGGTCCTTCCCCTTAAATGTGTAACTTATTTCATTCATTTATATCGACTATCACGATGTACTGTAAGGGGGATCTATTGGCGTCAGTGATGAGAAAATGGGAAGATGAGACGAAAGGTTATTTTATTATATTTTTTTAGACAGTGGGAGGGGGATGGCCGTAGGAACCATCCCAGTGTGAACTTGAACGACGAAGGGAAATTATGAAAAGCCAACATGACTGGAATCGAACCCTGGTCTGGGTTATTCCATGGTAACTCACATATCATTTAGAACAATTTTATTGAATACAAATGCTTCCCAAGTCTCAATATTTCAAGCTGCAGTAAAAATTACAGAGACACTGAGCACGCTTACTTGTGTTTTTTTCCCAACCTCCCCCACTAACCTACCGAACATATTACACCCTCTAGCGCCCCCCCCCCCTCCCTTGCCCAACCACGGCATCAACCTACCCACTAACCTAACCAACAAAAATTACCCCCTCCAGCACCACCCCTATCAAACAACATGCAAAAACCATCAGATTCAAGGGAGTTTAAAAACTTTAAAAAACAACAATTCTCAACCTCTCGCAACTTTTTCTGAATGATATAAACAAGATCTTTCATTAAACACACAAAAAAAAAATCAAACACCAATTGGCGATGCTCAGTGTCACAGTAAAATTACCACCGCATCAGCCTTACCAGTAGGCCCAGGCCCTGACATCAAGTTTCCGCTCTCTATTCTTGAACTTACTTGAGGTAGACCGATATATTCATAGCTGCTCTATCAGAACAGCTGTGCTTGTATAACTTCTTCAAACATAGGTTGTGAGTCTTGGTTGCTTCCTGCAGGGCAGGGGTGCGCAAGCTTCCTCGTCAGTCCCACTATCTCTCATTCTTCTATTCCTGGTGAGGCCAAAGTCAACATGAACCTGAAAAAAGTTGACATTGTAAACTCATAGCTCAGCTACACCGTCACCATTTGATTGAATGTTCTGAATACCCACTGCGATCTATAATAACTCATTGCCCACTATTTGGGGCACTACCTGTAGGACTGGGCTTCAAAGGGGCTAGGCCTAAGCCTAGGCCCTACTCAAAATATGCCCCCAAGTCAATATTCTTAGTGAACGAACTAAGCTGAGGCTATAATATGGCTTTTACATTGGTTCTTCATGATAAAAATGAGTATTGAACTTGAATTCAATCATATAATTCCAATTAAATGAAGAAATAAGTTCCGGCACAACGTGGTCAAAATAGGCCTAGGGCCTAGCTTTTATGTCCGTCGTGAACAAACTAAGCAGGAGGCTGATTTTGCAAGTTTCATCGTGCCTACTTCTTTAGAAAATAAGTATTGGCCTAGAATTCAATCGTAACAAGTAAATTGAGCAATTAAATCACCCAAACTGTCCACATTCCAGCATTAAGCCAGCACTACAAAAATATGAATTTGGACGATGGCGGGAATTGAAACACGTCCAAAAATAACCCCACCCGTAACACCTGAAGCGAGCGCATAAGCAACTAAGCTACATGTGTCGGTCCCATTTACCGTAGTTATACGTTTATTTTCACTGTCATTACCTGAACATGGTATCCATGTGAGATTCCGTAGTGTGAACGGTAGAGTCGGTTGGACTCGTCAGCATACGGCTCGCATCCTTGGAGAGCTGAAGTCGACGCTACCCGAAGTCGGCACCGGTGATACTTCTCGCTCGGACCAACATGCTATTCGACGTGATAGGTTCTTCCAACGTCTGCAACAATAGAAAACACATTTTCATCCAATACTTATTACACAAAGTTGACTGAAGTATCGATAATGCTGTTATTTAAATAGTTAAATACAAAAAATGATTTGGATCTAAAAGATTCAATAATTTTGATCAATGTTTGATTCCATAAATTTGATTCAATATAGAATGGACCTCCTGATTTTTTAATATTTTTCATAAGTATTGAATAAATATTATGATGAATACATATTTATATATAAATATAAGCCTACTGTATATATATATATATATATATATTGGATGAATATTTTCATGAATGTCATCATCATTTACAAATTCTCGGTTGAATAACAAACTTGGGTAAACCTAAAAATGTTTATGACATGCATTTTGAAATACAGGCCTAGGCCCGCTGTATAATCGTGATACAATTTTTGTACTGTGGATCTGTTTTGGGCTCAGTTCATAACTCATCAATATATATATATATATATATATATAAAACATGGGCGTAAAATGATCTCACTGTTGACACGTCTCAAAACCCTAACATCCATTTCATCCATTATTAATGCGTAATGGAGCGTATCAAATTCATGAAAACTAGTAAATACTGATATTTGGCACATCTACATTTCATTGATATTTGATATTTTATTGGGAGCAGCATAATTGTTCAAATTGTACATTTTCTGTTAACAAGTGGTACCGGTACACTGTTTGTGCCTGAATTACTAACGTAGAGTTACCTAAATCTTACACCACGGTCACCCATATTATTTTTTTCGCCAACTTTCAGATTAAGGCTAGAAGTAGACTCGGTGATACTGGGCCTTAGTATATCATTATAAGTTTGTTAAATGCCTTGGGCGTACATTGAAATGAATTATTGGTGAGATCGCCCTTGTGGTGCCCTGAGACGTAACTATCACTACAGGCCCTTCCACCAAGAGACTTTTAAAATAGTCCTTCCCCTTATATGTGAAACTTATTTCATTTATTAATATCGACTTCAACGATGTACCTACTGTAAGCCTACTGATGACTGGGATATATTGGCGTCAGTGATGATAAAATGGGAAGATGCGACGAAAGGTTATTTCATTAGGTTTTTTTTAGACAGTGGGAAGGGGACAGCCGTAGGAACCATCCCAGTGTGAACTTGAACGACGAAGGGAAACTACGAAAAGTCAACATGATGGGAATCGAGCCCCGGTCTCCTGAATGACAGTTCAGCGTGAATAGATTGTATTCTTACCTCTTAGAAATACCTCTCATTATTACTCATTCTTAAGCATGGATTCATCTTGAGATTAATTCAAACAGACGCCAATAGATCTTAGTCATCAGTACAGTGCGTTGTCGAAACCAATATAAATTATATAATTAAAACAGAAGGAATTAACTCAAACTTTGGTCAAGATGGTTGACTCTATGGCAATCACTCCCAATGACTCAGAATGAGAGTATAGCGCACTAGAGAGTCATCTGCCAGTCTCCGTAACACCCTTCCAACCCACATTCAAAATACCTTTTTAACCCACGCTTATTTTCAATTGCCAAATAATGATTCTAGACTAGAATACATTTTTTCAGGTCAAAATAAATTGATGAACAAGGAGAGCTTTTTTGGAACAAGGAGATTTTGATTGACACCAAATGTCATTCATGATGACTGCCAGAGAGAGAAATAGAGAGATCTATTAGAGAGAACTAAAATTTAAAAGCGAGATAAAATGAAACCCAACTGGAAGTGGACAACAACAGCATCAACGGTAACATTACTGAGACACTGAGCACGCCTATTTGTGTTTTTTTTCCTCAACATCCCCCACTACCTGAAGTAAACGACATATTACACCCTCCAGAAGCCATCCCCCCTCCCCAACTAATGGCATCAACCTACCCCCCTAACCTAACCAACAAAAATCACCCCCTCCCAAACAACATGCACACATCACATTCAAGTGAGTTTAAAAACTGTAACGGTACATTTGTCATACTCGGTACCATCCCTAATTCTGCACATTTTCCCCTAAAAATGGTGTTTTCTAATAGATAAACATCAAATCTATCGGAAAAAAGCCACCTGACGCATAAAATTGCTGTCCTAAAATTAAATAACACTCCTAAAAAGTATGAAATTAAACGGACATTGATCATAGTCAGCCATCTTTGGAGGTGAGGGCACCAACCTTGACCACTTGGGCCCCAACCATTTGGTACCGAGTAATACAAAATTACCAAAAGATGGAAATCAAACACCAATTGGCAATGCTCAGTGTCACAGTAAAATAACCACATCGACCTTACCAGTACGCCCTACACTAAGTTACGGTACCGCTCTCTATTCTTGAACTTACTTGAAGGTAGACCATGATCGAAATATTCATAGCTCTATCAGAACAGCTGTAGCGCTTGTATAACTTCTTCAAACATAGGTTGTGAGTCTTGGTTGCTTCCTGCAGGGGAGTGGTGCGCAAGCTTCCTCGTCAGTCCCACCATCTCTCATCGTTCTATTCCTGGTGTGGTCCAAGTCAACATTAACCTGAAAAAAGTTGACATTGTAGAATCATAGCTTAGCTACACCATTTGATTGAATGTTCTGATTACCCACTGCGATCTATAATAGCTCATTGCCCACTATTTGGGGCACTACCTATAGGACTAGGCTTCGAAGGGGCTAGGCTTAAGCCTAGGCCCTACTCAAAATATTCCCCTAAGTCAATATTCTTAGTGAACGAACTAAGCTGAGGCTATAATATGGCTTTTACATTGGTTGTTCATAGTAAAAATGAGTATTGAACTTGAATTTAATCATATAATTCCAATTAAATGAAGAAATAAGTTCCGGCACAACGTGGTCAAAATAGGCCTAGGGTCTAGCTTTTATGTCCGACGTGAACAAACTAAGCAGGAGGCTGATTTTGCAAGTTTCAATGTGCCTACTTCTTTAGAAAATAAGTATTGCCTAGAATTCAATCGTAACAAGTAAATTGAGCAATTAATCCGGTAAAAGAATACGCCTAAAGCATATTTTGATGAATAAAATTACCTTCAACTTGTGTCTCGTAGACGCCATCTTCTCGAAAGTAGTGCCTAAATCGAGATTCACCCCCGGCGCCCTCTACGTTCAAACATGTCTGCTGCGGGACCTACGACATATGACGAAAAGGCGAACTTTGGTGTAAATATTTTTCCGAAGTGGCTATTAGTCTTACTTTGGATTAAGTTTTGTTAGCTTTAGGCTATATTCAATTAGGTCAGGTTAAGTTAGCTCAATTAGGTTAGTTAAAATCAGGTAATCTTTATAAATTCATATTACTCGTAACAACAACAACAACGCCCACCACGGATACCCACCATGGACATACCATAGAATAAAGACATACCCAAGTCATTGAGTTTGTGAGCCCATAGATCTTGCTATATTCTTTGTGATTTTCTGAGATCACTGTGCTTAATATCAGAAAGTTGTTTCATACACTGATTTTAATGCATCTGACAATTACTATATTCAGTCTCTGGAGTCTAGGCATTTGTAATTCTGTATTATAGAATTCTTTAATAATGTGTAGGTATGACAAAAGTTGCATTTCCCCCCAGAATAGACAAATTTCAAGAAATACTCGAGTACTATATTTGAGTCGTAGTACTATATTATATGTGGCTACGCTGAAAATGTTCCAACGAATGCTGGGAATGTATCCTTATGCAAACAGTCCATAGTTTGGATTCACGTAAAGATGATCTCGATTTTAAATTTTGGTACGGGTACTTTATGAGTTTGAAAAAATGCTGTCATCTTTCAGTCTGTTGTATAAGAAGGGTGATAATGGTGAATGGATAGATCTGAATACTAGAACATCATAGGTATCACCAGATTTTATGGAGATTGATTGCAATGGGCTGAAAACTAGCGTGCCTTTGTTTTTTGGCCAAATTTTCAAGTGTCACAAAACTCTTTGTTGAATTTCTCAGTTCTGTACGTGACGAGTAAACAAATTAAAACTCGGGTCTCAGTTTTAAAATGAAGTGCAATTTAAAGATTTCATAGCAAAAATAACTAAGTAGACCCTACAGTTATATGAATGTTGAATTTTGAGTCGTCCCAAGTGACGGAGTTTTTTCTTTCAGAATTTCTCTGATCTGTTACGTATGTGTAGAATATTCATATCAGAACTAAGATCCGGGTTCATTTCCTCAATTGAGATTTATACAAAGATTTAGAGCAAAAATCATCTTACAGTATATTAGTCATCTATAAGCTGGATTCCTTGTAAATTCTGGATAATTTTGAAGAGGTTTCGTTTGTTCTTAATTATCCTGTCTTTGACCTACAAAATTTCAATCGAATCGATAGATGTTTTTTCCATCAAATTTGATTTTGTGACTTCATTTTTGGTTTGCAAATTGTGTGAAATATTAATTCTGTTTCTGATTAAATCATTCATCTGAATATCTAAACATAACAATTATGTTTAGATATGTTTATTTATGTTTCTGGGGAATTGTACAATTATTGTACAATTGTCGTCTATTCAAAAGTTTATTTTGAAAAAACTTATAATTGCAGTTTTTTGATAATTCATTAACGTTTTCCACAGAAATGACAGGTGCGATCTCAAAAAAACTTTCTGAGAATTTCGAAACGATTCAGTAATACTATTGAAAAATTCCTCTTTCTTACCAGTTTGTAGAAATTGATTGTGAAAAGTCAAATACCGAATGATACCGGTACTGTTCTTTCCAAGTGTTGCTTCGACGAAATTTCATCAGTCTTCTCCAGATCATCTTGGAACATGAACTAGCAACCTCAGAACTCTCTTCACCATGGACCACTCTCATCACTAGACACTAATTATTTACAAAAAAAAATACCTTTCTTCAACTATAAAAATTACTCTACCTTGAAAAATGAACAAATCACACGGAGTAGGCCTACACCATGGAAGAATCGAACAACTAACTAGCTACATTGCGTCCACAGAAAACTGTAAACTAAAAGATCATAATTACATGTGAGCTTTAATAATACTTGAATAATAACTAATGTGTCGGTAGTATGAATTTGGATAATAAAACTCGATGAACTTGACACTTGAATACAGTAATTCGGAATGCCGACTATAGCGCCTAAACTTAATAACCCAGAAGCGCTTCTGGGGAATAGCAGAATCTCTATGGCTGGCTATTCCCAGGAACGAACTCACGAAGCGCACACCGCTGCATCACGTAGTTCATTTGATCGTCGTGAGAGGGCTCTGGACTCACTCAAAGCGGACTCGGGCGGGAAATGGGACTGAAATTGTAGGCATATAGGCCTAGAAGGTGCCACTTTCTTTTTTATGTTAATGCTGCTTAAGGACCCCACCAACAGCTAGATTATACGGGGTACAAATGAGGGTGATAATGAAACGATGAAGAAATTTAAGGTGGAAGGACGTTTACAAAAACCCAAGTCCTGGAAAATTTCGAAACAAAGGAGTGGTAAAGTGGCTAGCATACTGAATCGTCATTCAGGAGATCGGGGTTCAATTCCCGCGGTAGTCGACCATCCTGATAGGGCTTTTCCGTGGTTTGCCTCTGTCGTTCTGGTTAATACTGGGATGGCTCCTCAGCAACAGGTCACGACTAAACAACAGGTCCCACTATCTAAAAATACATAATGAAGTAACCTTTCATCGTATCTTCCCACCTTCTCATTCATCATTTGCCGACGCCAATAGATCTTGGTCATCAGTACACTGTGTCATTAGACCCTATATAAATTAAATGAATAAATAAATAAATATAATCAAAATGTCAATGCCTCAAATATACCACAGTCATACAAATAGAACGGTATTGTTTGTGACAGTGAGGTTGGTTGGCGACCTACTTCTTTCCTGGAAACAAGTATACAAAAAAGAATGGGAACATCAGCAATAAACTGAATAGTCATTATAATAATTTACACAACTCATATTTAAGATTCATTTTTTTCTCTAATTACGTAGACAAACAAAAGTTGAAGACAATCTAAACAACATTGCAGTCTAGATGTTATTCTAAAAATATTTACAAATATATTACAATTTAATACTTAAAATATGAGATCACAATTTTGTTGTACTAAAAATGATACAATTTTAAAAGAGAGCAAATGCATGCAAACATTAAGACATATTTGTACACTCGTGTTTACTTAGTTTCACAAACGTAACACCAAAATGATGTTCGATAATTCTTCTTCTCCTTCAAACGCAAAATACAATAGTGTAAACAAAAATAAAAAACAAAAGAGTAAGCAATAGGCTTACTGGAATCAATTCCTAGCATTATCAATTTCCTGAATTATAATACCATACTCAAAAGTACCGGCCCAAAACGGCACCAAAACAATATTTACAATATATTCTACAATAGTGATACAATTTTCGAGAACATTGTCAAACATACTTCTTAGTATGAATTAGATTATAAAAAAAGCACACGTCATAAACACTGAAATAAAGCCTATAAGGACGGAAGACAATTGCTATATAATTCCTACCCCACTTGTATCGACATCTCTAACCGCACTTATATCGACACCTCTAACCGCACTTGGTTCACGTCCTTGGTTTGAATCGGGACATATAGAAGTGACAGTCGGTACAGTAAACCGCCGGGGCAACTACGGGCTTCTTGCGGCACAAGTGGCACGGCGCAGCTTTAGCAGCTGGGTCAAGGGTGCGTGGGGGAGGAGGGTGCTGGTAGGGGGGGTACGATGTAGCGGGGGGAGGCACTCGCTGGTACACTCCCTGTTGCTGCTGTTTCCCTGGTAACGTCTGACCCGGCTGCTGGGGCAACTGTTGGTAGATTTGGGGTGGTTGAGTTTGTTGTGGCAACTGATGGTTCGGCATCGATTGTTGGTGATTTTGCGACATTTGTTGGTGGTTCTGCAGCAATTGTTGATGACTTTGTGGCAATTGTTGATGGTTTTGTGGCAATTGTTGATGATTTTGTGACAATTGCTGATGGTTTTGAGGCAATTGTTGATGGGTTTGTGGCAATTGTTGATGATTTTGTGACAATTGTTGATGGTTTTGTGACAATTGTTGATGGTTTTGTGACAATTGTTGATGATTTTGTGACGATTGTTGATGATTTTGTGGCAATTGTTGGTGACTTTGTGGCAATTGTTGGTGACTTTGTGGCAATTGTTGATGGTTTTGTGGCAATAGTTGGTGATTTTGTGGCAATTGTTGATGGTTTTGTGGCAATTGTTGATGGTTTTGTGGCAATTGTTGATGGTTTTGTGGCAATTGTTGATGCTGTTGTGGTAATTGCTGATGCTGTTGTGGTAATTGCTGATGCTGTTGTGGTAATTGCTGATACACTTGCGACACCTGTTGGCCACTCGGCGGGGATTTCTGCTGATTCTGTTGCGGCACATGTTGGTACGTCTGCTGCGGCAGCGACTGTTGATACTGTTGTTGACCGTAGCCGACCGGCTTCTGTTGCTGGGACAACAGTTGAGGCACTTGCTGATACGTTGGCTGGACACCAGCAGCCAGCTGAGGAACACTCTTCGTAGAATACTGATACTGTGGGTTTTGCAACGCCCTTGTCGCTGGCTGTTGCGCGTATTGTGGCTGCTTTTGCTGTTGATAATGCAACTGTTGATGGGATATTGGTGGTTGTTGTTGTTGTTGTTGTTGCAGAGGCTGCTGTGGTTGATGAGATGCCTGGTAAAGTTGTTGCGTTGACGGGACGTAAGCAGACTGCGGCGAACTCGAGAGGTATTGAGATGCGTTCGTTTGGTAACCGTTGACGATCGGCCTCACGTTTGATTGCAGATAACTGCGGTTAGGATCACCGAGCATCGGGCTGCGGCCGTCCGACTGGGGTCGAAGGTCGGGGGACAGCGCACCTCGAGGATCGTTCTGTGCCTGGGGTTGAACTACGTTCCTAGGATCAGCAGCCATTTGGGTTCTAGGGTCCGAAGCCATTTGGGTTCTAGGGTCGGGAGACATTTGTATTCTAGGGTCGGGAGACATTTGACTTCTTGGATCTGGAAGTATTTGGGTTCTAGGTTCAGATGCCATTTGAAATCTAGGATCAGGTTGGGTTTGTAATCTAGGATCAGGCTGCAGTTGTGTCCTATTTGGTTCCACCGTTCTGTTATACACTTGTTGCGTTTGTACTTGTTGGTAAAAACCACTTTGCTGGTCAGGAGGCTGGTAATACCTGTCAGCATCCGCGTTCCTTAATTCTAATTGTTTGTACATCGATCTCGTCTCTTCGATCACCCTCGCATCGTTGGCAGCTTGCCATTCCGCTTGACTCGCCTTGCCGTCAGCTAGACTCGTCCTACCGTCAACCTGGCTCGTCCTGCCGTCGGCGGCCTCATGCTTGAAAGCCGACCGTAAAACTCGTTCAAGAATCGGGTTCGGAATGAAACTGTCGTCCTCTTCGTCCTCGGCGGTCGCCACGAGGATAACTTCGTCGCAGAACGTCACATTCTTCTTCTTCCCGCTCTTGCGTTTCACGTCAGATGTGTCGAACTTGAGGGGAATCTTCCGGATGTCCGGAGGATTGCTCCGCCTCACCTCGTCCGTTTCGTCGCGCGACGAATTGTAACCGGGCGCTGGCGCTTGTCTCTGATCTTCTTGGGGACTGTTTCGAACAACTTCCTCGAATTGGTTCTTCTCTCGGGGAATACTGTTCGTCTCGTAAGTTCTCGTGACCATTTCGAGGTTCTCGTTTGTACGATTGATTGTTTCGGTGTTCATTCTGTTGGGGACAGTGCTGGGAGAGATGGTATTGGGAGAGACGGTAGCAGGGCTAGTTCGAATGTTCTCGAAGCGCGAAGCAAGGTCGCGGACCGAAGCGAGGTTATCGGAAGCGGCGTCAGGTTTTGATTGGCTGGCGGCGTTACCTTGAGCGGAAGACGCGGACTTCTTGAGACGGCGTTCGGCTTGCTTCGCTTGCAGTTCTTTCAGCCATTGTTCCCCTGATTTAGCCGACGTCGGTTCAGCATCAGGCTTGTTCACCAGACACTCCTTGTCCAGGATCTGAAATCAGGTAAAAATGAAACGTCAGTCATGTAATTAAAAAAAATATATATATACAGATAACTTTCAAGAAGATGAATACATTCTGAATTTGAAATTCATTACAGTTTGTAGGGCTAGTCCAAGTAGAGAGTTATCTTGAAGATTTCTAACATGTTAGATAACCTTCAGAGAACGTTAATTCGATCACCAAACTTAATACCTTCGTCGTCACCTTCTTTGCCCATCACAATTCACTCCATTACTGTCCTGTTTATTATGTCAACCTAACTTAAATAACTACAATATCATCAAAACCTTACATTTTATAAGACATTTGTTTCAGTTATTGAGTAAAGCTCGAAATAAATATTGACCATACCTCAAGTAAAAATCTGACTGACAATATTCAATTTGATTATTTTACACCCGTTGATCAAATCTTCAAGAAGAGTATTGAAGTACCATTGCGGTTAAAACATATATATTTGGAATTTACCCTTGACATGAATGCGTAAGTATTACCGTGAACTAAAAAAATCTCGCATGTTAGCCCTCAAACTGGTTCGTTACACATTTTTTCACCAGTCAACGTCTATAATGGTGAACTTCGAACAAATGACCGTATATCGAGATACCAAAAACGAATACAACCAAACCTAAACATCAAGTAAACCGTTCCGTTTCTCTCACCTGTTGCCTCTTGGTCTGCAGCTGCGCCAGCAGGCCGCCATCTGGCGCGGGCGGTGCCATGTCTAGCGGTGGCGGCGGCGGAGGGAACTCCTCGCTCGGCTGCCGGCTGTGGTTCGCAGAAGTTACCACCGTCGGGTACGGGGGCAGCACCAGGTTTTGTATCGAGTCGCCATGCTGCATCGCACCTTCCAGCAAGATCCCTCCGTTCGCGTACGTTACCTCGGGCGGATACTGACCCTCGTGTCCCGAATAACGCTCCCCCGTTTGGTACGGGTTCGACAGCAGATCGCTTCTGGGAACGTTGGGAACAGTTTCCAAATTCGTAGAGTAATTCTGAGGGAAATTATCCGTACGAGGATACGATCCGTTACCTTGGTAAAACGGTTCTGGGTTGTTCGGTTGGTACGCGTTGGGATACGAATCCGATTTGTTTACGTTACTATTCTGGTAGATGTTCGGGGATTCTGAAGAAGCCCGGTATGGGTTAAGGTAAGACGACTCGGACTGGTACGAGGAATTCGGAGAGTTGCCGTAAGAATTCTCCGACTGGACGTACGAGTTGTTGAAACCGTCCGGTAGCGGATACTGCGGCCGATCTTCCTTCAAGGTAAGCTGTGAAGTGGTGCGTAGCGGAGGAAGTGGTGGAACTTTGGGCGGTAGAACGCCTGCTCGCTCCTTGTGAGACGTCCGCCGCATCAGCTTGCTCTTCTCCATGTTGGTGCACGTGTACTCGAGGTGGCCCTCGGAGAGGTAGCCGCTGAGCGAGGCTTGTTTCGAGATCAGCGCGCTGTCGTCCTGGGAGAGCTTCTCCTGCGGGACGATCACCTCCCCGGGAGCATCCTCACCTTCACGCAGGTCCGGCATCGATCGGTTCTTCCTCCGGATCAGGCCGCCCATCAACAGCTTCCTCCTGATCTTGTGCTGTTTCTTCCCATCTTTCTGTTTCTTCTCCTCTTTCGGTTTCTCCTTCTTCGGCAACGGTTTCTCCTCCTTCTTGTTCGTGGCGGCGTCTTTCGATAGGCTCGACAGACTCAGCATCGAGTAGTCTCTCGAGTTTTTGCTTCGTTCTTCGCTTCTCGCTCGTTTCTCTTTCGTCGTCTTCTCCTCTTCTCGCTTCTTACCGGCACGCGAGTAGAGGCTCCGTCCGGGACGGTCGTACATGTATTCCGCGTCTTCGATCACGTTCTCGGCCGGCTTGTTGCGGGAGAGTTTCTTGCGCGGAAGCGTCGCGTAGATCTCGATGTTCTTGGTGGGTTTGTCGCAGGGCGGGAGGACGGGCAGGGGGAGGGGGGCCAGTTCGCGCGAGCTCTGACGCGAGTGTTGCGCGGAGAGGGTTTTGTCGCGCGAGTTTTGGCGCGAGTGGTTCGCGCTGCGACTGCTGCTGCTGCTGTTCTCGCGGCTGTGGCGAATGTCGAGAAGCGGATCTGTAATGTGAATGACCGAGATGAGAAGATGTTGCCAACACAACATGTATTGGTGTATTTAATATTATGAAAATTTGATAAGAACAGTCTTTCCATAAAAATAGAACGTTTGCAAAGAAAAAAAATTGGAATATATTCTTTGAAAACTGAAATAACCCAAATTGAGTCTGAAACGTCTATTTTGTGAACAAAAAAAGAAACGATCAAGGAGTAAATATATCTTTATGAATTTAAAACTTCTTCAGAACACTGCGCTATTTCTGATGAATTACAAATAAAATGTCTTTCAATCTTCTGTTTCAGTGCATAATCAAAACAATTACAGTAGAACCTCTGTAGAAAGTTTCTCTTTAGTACATTTTTCACCTCGGTAAGTTTAATTTTTTGATACATTATATACGCTCCCACATGTTAAATAGTTTCAAGTTGATATATTTTTTTGTCTGGTCCCCTGAAAAACATACTAAAGAGGTTTCACTGTACCTCTACATTTAATTACAGTTACCATAAGAGCTGTATCCGGAGATTTTTATTCCGAACATGTAAAAACCTCGACTCTCAACAGTGACGCTTGAGGCCGATAATTACCTTCTTTGTACGCTTGCGCCTGTAGCTGCATGTGAACGAGCCTCCTGTGAAGGCTCCGGGACCTCATCACGCAAGCGTTGTGCTTCATCCGAGCAAACGTCAACGTCTGGAACAACGCAATCGATGGTCAACATTCGTTCCGAGACCAAAACGTACAAAAAGTTGTGTGTTGGGACAGTATTTTTGAAACAATATTTAGGGGATTCGAAAGATATCAACGTAATATTTTCAGCGTCAATGAATATATAATTCATCGCAGTGACTTTCCGTCTGAACATATTGTAGTGAAACACCATTCGGAGAAGTATCTTATAAAACCATGTCGATCTATAATAAACATTCAAATGCAGTTATATGAGTCCAGGTACATAGGCCTATATATATATTACGATCCGTGGTGAGGTAAAGTTGGCAAAATATCTGGTTTCTCTATAGGCCTACTATAGGCCTACACGTATTCTTTCTAAGAACGGTTTTTCCAAATCAAAATCAACCATTTTCTTCAACAACATAGCAATACCCTATTCTGTTACAATACACTGACAGCAAAGAGAAATTTTATAAATCGTAAGATAATTTTGTTACTGTACTTGGTTTATTTTCATTTGATTCATTCACAATTTTCTCGTCCTCGACTGACCTGTGGGTTGTTGTACGGCGCCTCCATGGCGGCGCGGGTCTTGCCGGCCGCCGCTTGGCACACTGCCAGCGCCGTCTCAAGGTCACAGCTGTCTTCCAGCGCCAGGCACTTCTCCAGCAAGTTGTCCGCCTCGACGCACAGGCGCTCGCACTCGTCGACGCTGGACGAGAGCGCAGCCGGCGCTACCGCCTGGTGGTTCTCCGGGATCTGAGACAACTGAGACACGATACGGTTAGACGTCATCGAGGTAAGCTGTTGGGCGGTAGAACTGAGTCGACACGATTAGAAATGTCATTGAGGAAAGCCGTTGGGCGATAGACAACTCAGACACGATACGGTTAGATGTCATCGAGGTAAGCTGTTGGGCGGTAGTCAACCGAGACACGACCATGCTTTAGAATAGGAGTGGTCTTGTATCGGGCTATCTCGGTACGCTGGAAGGCTGATACCAACAGTGCTGCTAGTTCCAACAAAGCCGAAGGAATCGATGACGTATGGATATGTTACAAAAAAAACATGCATTGTGCGGGACTCGAACCCACGCTGACTCGACTTGATACCATATTTACACACAAATAAGTAGCAATCCTACTTTTCAAATCCATTTTTAGAAAGCTTCTTGTATAAAATTCTTGTTTGACGGTCTCGTGAATCACGTTTTCACCTGTGAATATATATTTATATGTGTGATATACTGTCTGGTATTCTTTTCATTTTCAGTTCTAATCCAGGTTTCTCTTTTCTCTCTCTTATTATTATCCACATTATTGGAAAGTCCAAAGAGATCGAAACATGTCCTTATTTTTAATTTAATTTCTAATGTTTCCATGATTTTAGCCTGGTGGTTCTTTCCTTCGGAGTCCGTGGGAAAGGTAGTAGGAAACTTGAGTTTGTTGACTCTTGTGAAACTACCTCCCAGCACTCATGTCCAGTCCATTTTGTGTGTGTGTTTTTGTGCTCTGTCTTATGTTTCTCCTCCAACCTGTAGTCACCTCATTGTTCCTCATATCACTAACTTCTCCTACAATGTATCATCATCTGTCATCCATCTCTCACATCGTCCATCACAAAAATATATCTAAATATATATATAAATATAGTATATTCTCACTATTATCCACTCATCATACCTGTAGGTTATGCTTGAGTCCCTGCTGCAGGGGGAGGCTGTCGTTGGACGAGAGCGAGTACGAGTCGTAGCCCATGTCGGGTGGCGCGGGCGGCGCGGCTTGCTGGCGCTGGTGGTGCAGCTTCAGGTACAGGTACGGGTTCTCCAGGCTGGACGACGAGGAGGCGCTGTTCCGGTCGCCGCTCCAGTTCCCGGAGTCCCGGCGACGAGGCACGTTCAGGTGGTCCGGGATCAGGATGCCGTCGGGGTAGCGAGCCGTTCCGGAGCCAGGGGCTGGAAGAAAACGACCGGGGGGGGGGTTGTTAAAGTGGAGTTCACGACTCGAAGGTGACGGTAATTGTAACTAGACCGGATTCAATTCCAAACTTGAAATGATTTTGAAAGGCAATTTTGAATGATCTTGATTCATTTTCATTTTATCTCATTCTTATTATTCAATGTTTTTCATATGAATAGATAGCATCAATACATAAATATCATTATAATAAGCTTAGCAAGCATGATTATGATATAAAAGTACATAACCAATTGGTCTGAGATCACTCGATTAGTTCACAATAATAATAACTAGAATTAAATACTTGAAAATGTGATAATTCATTTTAATTATGGTATTTCATATTGTATTATTGACAAACAGAACCACATGAATAAATAAAATGAATGAATAAATGAATAGGCCCACATGAATAAGCCCTAATATGTAAATAAAGATAAATGAATAAATAATCAATGAAGAACAATATAAATAAATGAATAAAATGAATAAATAAATTGAATGAATTGGATTGATGAAATTGGCCCATTTTCTTCTTGTTCCGATCATGTATGCTCCGACATCTTCGTCGCGTTTTTATTTCGTTAGTAGTTGAAGAATAAGGGCCCGGGATTTCAACCTATCGACTCACTGAGCACGTTAGCGCTTGAAGGGAGGCGTGACTCACCGTAAGCGCTGTTAGCGCGTTGAAGAGGGTTCTGGTAATTGACGGCAGGGTCAGCGAAGATGGACGCTTGTATGTGGCTGAGATTCTGGTAGTCGGCATTTGAAGCGGGCGGCTTCTGTAAACGTCACGCGACAACGTTAGAACAATTCACATAACATATCAATACAGCGTATCATATCAATTAACCTCTATGCAACGTTCCCGGATACATCGTTGTCCTGCTTATATAATTCATTCAACCCCACTCCCATAGAGTCAATGCTAAATTTCCTGGATGAATCGTTTTCCTGCATGGATGGTTCTCTTTTAATGGTCCCTTGAAAGACGATGGATAGAGTATACATTGAGTATACACTGTATACATTAAAACGATCCATCCGGGAAAATTTACCATCGGTAATATGGGAGTCAAGGTTTGACAAAATAAATGATAGAAGCAAGAAAGAGAATCCGGGAAAAATCAATGTTTCTCTGTACTTCGTTTTCCTCTGCACTTATATTTACAATCACTCTGACCGTACCTGATAATGTTCCGTCGAGGCATTGGGCGACGCGCCGGGGTTGGGCGTGATTGCTCGACGCGGGGACGTTGAACTCCGCGTCTTCTCCGGACTCGGAGTCACGGATCTCCGCGTCGGCTGACGTGCGTCGCGCACTTCGCCCGACCGCCTGACGGCCTGTTGCACGTCGTTGGTCGGGATCACGACACCGCGTCTGATCGGTGGCTTGGTGTCGACGATGTCGCCCGTCGGCTTGATGATGGAGCGCCTGATTGGCTGGAGCTTATCTCCGCTGTGATTGGCCGGTTTCATGACGACGGTCTTCGGCGCTCCTTCCGTCGACACTGGGGTGCCACCTATGGGGCACGGAGAGAACCGTTACATAGGATCGAGATTCTGAATATTATCTCTTGACAATGTTTATTTATTACTTCACAACTACTTTAGAAAAAGATTCAATGCAATAATCATTTCCGATATCATACCGGTACTTCCGAATATTTTCCCCTTTCATAAAACAACATTATTTCAGTCGATTTAACATTGAGTGGATCTGGTTGGTACCACTCATGAGTAATGATGAGTCGAGTGAGCAATGAAATATATAATTAAAGAGACCTAATCGGCTCAACTATTTTAAAAATTCAGAAAATTTGATGAGTAAATATAATTATGGAGAAGCGCTGACCATAAAATGTGTTATGAAAATAGAATTGGTCTAATAGAAATAGAAGCAGCTAATGACCAAAGACTGTGGACAATTGTAATACCATTCGGAAACCAGAATTAGGCATCGTTAGATATTGTTCAACGTAGTCTGATTAAAATCCTTCAGTGCACCAGTCATATTCAGACCAGCTATTAGATTATTTATATCCATTATTAAATAAACTGCTTCCCACTAAGAAGTAATATTTTTTTGGCTGTTGTTAAACTTGTAATTAATGTATCCCATTTCAGAAATACACTTTCCCGATGTGCCCGATATGTCCAGATTGACCAATGTGCCCAGCATGCCTAATGTACCCAGCATGCCCAATGTGTCCAGTATGCCCAATGTGGTCAACATGCCCGATGTGCCTAGTATGCCTAATGTGCCCAGTATACGCGATATGCCCAGTATGTCCAATGTGCCCGATGTGCCTACCTTGCACCGTGTAGAGCAGCAGCAGGGGCTGATACCTGCCGCGTCGACACTTCTCCACGACCTGAGTGAAGTGCGGACCGATCTCGCGCACCGTCGCGTCGTCGAAGTAGATCCAGACGCGCAGCTTGGTGTGGAAGAAGAACGTGGAGTAGTGTTTGCCGTAGTATGTCACCACGCCCACCTGTAGGACAACGACAAGACTCGTTAGCGACAGTACGACGACTTACTCTCATCTGACGGTGACTTGCTCACAGACATTTGGGCTTGAAATATCTAAAGATACTAAAATTATGAACAATATTCAAATGAAAAATAAATATGATACTAGGATAGAACCAGAAAAAAAGGATTTTTAACGATTCCCCAGCACAAGATTTTTCTCATTGAGGAATTCAAACTTTTATAACTTTTGTTGCCTGTAGGCCTATTATTTGTAAACAACTAGTAGATCAATAGAAATAAATGAGTGAAAACAGAATCAGAGAACATGTTTTGATAAAAATGGATTTTCCTGGAAATGAATAAACTCTTATATTTTTCAACACCGTAAACGGTCCCATAACAGTCACTGAACGACCACTAAACAGTCACTGAATGGTCACTGAACAACTACTAAATGGCCAGTGAACAACTACTGAATGGCCAGTGAACGTCCATTGAATGGCCACTGAGCGTCTACTGAACGGCCAATAAACGGATACTCACGAGTGAGTGCGTGGTGTTGGCGGCCCAGCGCTGGTCCATGACGCTGTGGAACACGTCCGACAGCCTGAGCGAGGTGCCGATCGTGGCGAATACGGCCATGATGTGGTCCAGCGTCGGACGTTCAGAGTCCCACACGACGCCGACCGATACGATCTCCGGACGGTTCATCAGCACGCGGCAGATCTGGATCTTGGAGCCGCACAAACTCTGCGGGAGAGAGAACAAGTTTAGACTCGACAAAAGTTTGTTTTCGAACAATAATAATGTGATGAATGAATAAAAATTGCATTTAAAAAATAATAACAATGCTACATTCGAAATCGCTTCACTTGTATTCACGAAAGAAAGTCGTCGAATGAGTAAATAATTGTAAGAACTTCGGTAATTAGATCACCTTGTTGCAATGTCGGGGATCTAGGATTTCCACTGTAAATCTCATCTATGACAGCTTTAAAATTCTACAGCTATAAAAATATAAAGGCCTTAAGTATGTGTTTGTTATGTTGGTAATACAATCAAGCATACAGATACAATCAATCACGGTGCAAGTTTGGCAAAAGACTGTTTCGGAAAGAAAAGCACCGAAAATTCAAGACTTTCTATGATTTCAATGTTGAAAGATGAAACATCTGTTATATACCATATCATTTCATTATATCTTGAAATCTTACCGGAAAAAAAAATCAATTGATTACTGTAGGCCAAACTGAAAAATTTGTTAGAATCAATTTTCCGATGTTATGCAACTACCACTGTGAATAATTCCATGCAAGTTCCTCGATATTACGGCATTACACTTCCACAAAACGTGCAAACTATGACAACAGAAATGCGGCCAGATGCGTTGTATGAAATGAACGACGGTTATGCTTACCGGACAGTCCCGGATATCTCCCATTCCTCCAGCCTTGCGCAGCAGCTGACCGAACATGGCGGCCGGCTGCCCGGACTTGGCAGACTGACCCGCCTGGCTTGTCAACGCGGACGCGGAAACATAGTGGACCATCTGGAACAAACGTCATGGCGGAATGAGTAATGATCAATACTGTATAACCTAATACATATGAAGTTAGTTTCTCAATGTAGTGTAATCATTCTTTTGACTTCGAATTCAAATTAATCTTCAATATTAGAAGAACTTGCGTGCTGCAATCGACTGGTGCAAGTTGCGTTCGACAGATGTGTGTCGTACTCAACTGATGAAAACAAATGATGCGTGTTGTGCTAAAAAGATGCGTGTCAAACTCACCTGCGTGTAGGAGAGCGGCTCTGACGTGACATGACACGTCTCGCACACGCTCTGCTCGACCAGCGTCATGGCGAACTTCTGGTGGGGGATACAGTGACGCGCGTTACACATGTCTTCCACCTCGCTGCTTGCGATGTGGTAGTGGATCCGCAGCAATATGTTCTCCTGCGCAGTCAAAACAAACATCGTGTTACATTCGTACAATAGACTTGAGGGACATTATACGATGTTCAAATTTAATAAAATGGAATTTGCTTCTTTACCATAACCACAGGTAAATAAGTTCAGTATGAACGCAGACCATCGTAGCCACTTTGAGTTTGAATATATTATGGTGAAATTACTTCATACCACTCTGAAAAGTATCTTATGAAATTCTAGTGACATATCCATTCATATTAGCTCACAATACGTACTAGATTACGATCTGTGGTGGGTTAAAAATAATTGGCAAAAATATTTGTGTTTACTATTTATATACAATTGAACTTTCCAGATGTGTTAACAAAATCAACTGTGCCACTGCACCGCTTGCACCGGCAATTATTACGCCACTGTAGATAGGTAGATACAGCGAGCAAATAAACTAGTGATTGTACAAAAGTACGTCACTTCGCCTGACAGGCAGCCCGGCGTCACTCGTAACACTAACACAACAGTACTGGCACTACGCCAGGTCGGCACTGGACACTTACGAAGCACTCTGCGGCGTCGTCCATGAAGCCGAGCTGGAAGCGCTGTTGGTCGAAGAAGCTCTCGGCTAGCGCCCGCCTCAGCGCGTCCGGTGGCAGCGCACTCTCCTGGCTGAACTGAAGCTGACCAAACAACTCCTGGAAACAAACAAGACACGGTCGTTAGTTTACATACTTCATATTACCGGCGCGTCATTCTTTTGTAATACATATTACTCGGCTATGGTACATGGTACATGTACTTCCGTTTTTTTTAAAATCAAGTTCAACGACGCACTGTAATGATAACAAAGATCTATTGGCGTTGGAAGGATGATTAATGAGATGATGGGATGAAGATTTGTTGGGTATTGGGAAGGATAGTGGGTAGGAA
Organism: Brachyptera putata; assembly: GCA_907164805.1. Classification (NCBI taxonomy): domain Eukaryota; kingdom Metazoa; phylum Arthropoda; class Insecta; order Plecoptera; family Taeniopterygidae; genus Brachyptera; species Brachyptera putata. Next base: position 6,119,612 of record OU015473.1, read on the forward strand.
GCGGCCCATGGCCCATATTGTGGGAATGCCAAAATCACGTCGACATGTTGTGCCCTTGTGAAAAGTACTTACCTAACTTTGTTAGAAAAAATAGTGACAAATAAAAAAAATTGCAAATATGATGAGACAAAATGTGTCACTGCATTTCGTTCAACATGCGATAGGTTAAATGAAATCTAAAAAACATGAAGATCATATTTTTAACGTCTGGAAAGTAAAAAAGAGATGATCATGATGATTGTCCTAGAAGAATGTAACTCCTAAATCAAGTTATTCTAACAAAGTGAAATAGAATATGTAGCAATTACTGCATCGGTAGGTCTCAATTAGCCAGTATACACAATGACTTGCCCGACATTCTTCATCTACTGATTGGAATTCAAGAATTCCAAAACAAACTAATTATTTATCTCCAACTTTCCTACAACAATCTGTTGAATGTTCCCCACTCGCCCTTCAAAACAACATTTTCCACACTCGTAGCGCAGTGAAGAGTGGCCATTATCACGAGGGTAGCAATTAACTCGAGAAACTTCTCCGCGCGCCAGGACCAGATAATACGCGCGCTATTAATTATTAGTTCAGTTGGATGTGGAGATCGAACATGTTATTAGTATGTTGCTGGAGGCAAGGCGCAGTGGTGTAGTGCTGGAGAAAGCCTGGAGGTAATACACAGTCCAGTTGGTTGAAAAACAAGATCAAATATGCTTTGTTGAAAATAACAATTTATATCAATTTGATAAGTTTTTTCCTGAAGTACGTTAATACCGAGGGGTTAACAACTCGCAAATTTGGTGTACACCTGATTTCAGGTGATTTCAGAGTTTTCATGTGATTTCGGGTGATTTCAAGAGATTTCAGGGGATTTGAAGAGATTTCATACGGATTTTAAGGGGATTTCAAGTGATTTCAAGGAGATTTTAATGGTATTTCATGGCAAGTTTACACCTGATTTCAGGAGTTGTTAACCCCTCGGTTAATACGGAATGTGTATAAAATACATATAGTGAACTCGGCATATGATACGCGAACAATAGAATGTCGTTTTGTTGACCTGATGGCATTGTCATTAGAAGCTCAGGAAGTCGAGATGTCACGCCATTTTTAATATCAATTTGATATTGGATATTCACCCAGTTTTCGAAATATAAATTTTATGTTTTTTCGTTTAGTCACTGAAGAAAATGACCAGTTTTAGGCAAATGCATTCTTTTTGGTAAAATAAGTATTGATACTACTTCCCGGTAGATTGCAATAGATTCGTATTTAATATTACTCAGCACTCCACCACTGGAGTATCCAGTGATATCTTCCCCAGAATACCTGGAGGGTAAAAATACCTCCAAGCAATAAACAGCTTTTTTAACACATGAGATTGCCAAATGAAGCGGCTATTGCGAAAGAGAGAGATAGAGAGAGTAGACTACGTCATAGTTCTCAGTATCGTAAGGTTCGAGTAAGCAGAAAACAGGCATTGGTTTACGTATCATTTCTGAACACTCAGAGCACGATATGAATAATCAATGAGTTACGACAAAACTGGTGCTATATTCTTTTCAGCCGATCTATTGATTTTTTGTTGAGAGGTATAAATGAAGAGATAAACATTTAGTTAAGTTATTCTCAGTTTGTTTTCATAACGATAAAAGGTACTCAAGAAATTAGTTAAGTATTTCACATAGACCAAACTTGGAGCCAGTAATATGATTTATGGCTTGTAAATAAAAGTAATGTGATAGTTGGAAGATTAATACCAAAAATCATGGTGGTCATTGCCATTTAAATCTTTTAAAAATGAGTTATTCAATGGGTCATTATTTATTCGGTTTGGATGTATAATGTACTTTTACCCGCGAAAGAAGAAGGTCATCCACCAAATAAATAATTGTAAAAACTTTGGTGAATACACAATTTAATAGCCATTTTGAAAAAGTAATGCTTTTGAAAGATGCACAGTTGCGTTCATTTCTAAACCTCGTCCTGACAAAAAAATAATACCCTCAAAATAGCACAACTGAACCAATATAACGGTGATATTTGTTTTTGATATGTTGGTAGGAAACCTTCTTTCGTGGATACAAGCGTGACTTTTCACTCTTTCATGGACTCGACACAAATTGCTACAACTTGAGTCAGACTTGGGATTTTTTCGTGGATTTAAATCATTTTTAAATCAGTTTTAATAATTCAATATTAAAATATTCATGTTATTTTAAGAGTTCATGAACCCTATTCAAGCCCCGTACCGAAATAATTACAATTTACTTGCTATAAACAAGATACCACGAATATTTGACACGCGGTTACGTCAGTTTGACACGAGGATCCACATCCCGTTGCCCCGAGTATACACGAACAAATCCGACACGACACGATTCAAGTTACTATAGCCACAATCAGGAAACATGCAAATAGATTACAAAACATGCAACTATTGCCAAACATCTTGAGAAGATATCCTGCTGAAGATGAACCAACCTCTTGATCGACAGAACAATCGTTATTCATGATTTACTTTCTTTTCTTCAACGTTTATTGGCAATCAAAAAGTGAGATTATACATAGATACGATCGACCGTCTCCCCTATTATCTTGTGAAAACGCTCGGATGTGTCGGGCCTGCAGAGATGAAGATCCTATTGTTTTACAACTGGATCAATGCCAACATAATAGAACCTTTCTTAACTCTATAATTACAGTCATAACATAACCTTAGTTTTAAGAAATGGTCCATAAAAAAGAAACAGAATGAGGTAAAACTGTGAGAAACGATAATTATAATTACAGAAAATTGTTAGTTAATTGGTGTAAATATTAGAATATTTTTCGATTACTGAAAATCTGTTAAATTCTTTGTTAACCAGATATGACTGTCAAAGAAAGAAAGGGAGAGGAGATGTATGTCACGATACCATGGCAATTAGAAAAGAACCCAATACTGAAGTTGGGATTGTGATTTGAGAACACAATTTGTGAGACATTGTTGTCCAATTATTTCAACAATGAGTGATGTCACTTGAAAGAAGCCTGAAGGGAAATAGAATGTATATGTAAGGTTGCTGTAGCAACAAGAAATGTTGGAGGCAAATAAAGTAATGCACAGAATTGTTGTGAGTGGAGCTTATACAAATACATTATTTCTCATATATTGTCACATATGGAAAATATTTGAGATACTTCATTCTGTAACGGTATATAATTTCATAATCTGATTTGTAATTTGTATGATTAAATATTATCTAGTTTATAAGAATGAAATGAATGGAAAATTGAACAAGAATACTATACGGCCAAAGTAACTATACATAACTCAAGAATAGCTTCCACTTGCATGGAAGTCATCAGCTAGTCAGACTACCAGTAAAAAAAGCCCGCGCTAAACCAGTTCTCGCATCTACCCCGTACCACACCCCCCCTGGTCTACACACCCATATCTGCACCCCCTTCCCTTGCCCTCAACATACCCATATATATCTGCGGTAATCACTAATTATTATCTTCTCACTGGTGTAACGTGTCTGATGTAATGGGTTAGAGCAGGCAGGTGCGCGCTGATTGGTTAGACTGGATAGCCTTGGCAACATCACAGCGCATAGAAGATGCATCGGTAGGAAAAGAGCGCGCAAAGATTAATCCTGAATATGATGTGTCTGCACCAGAATCTTCAATTCATTAGGTATTGCTAGAAATATTAGTTTTGTCGGTTTGTATCATTTTTGTAATTGAAATTATATTTATGAAATGAAATGAATTTAAGCCCCGTGAAATATTAAAATTTGATACATTTCCAATATCAAATTTAATAATATGGATATATATATTGAGAATTATTCCATCACCAAATAATATATTCGACACACAGATAAATTAATGGGATTCAAAATGAGACGAGTAAGCGGGAAAGAAATACCGGTATGCGTATTTTTTCAATTTTAGATAGGGATTCATTTTTTGAGGAATTTCGATAAGTGAAATATATTTTTAGATCGATAAAATAGATTCATAACTGAGCTATAATCGATATTGTTCGATTAATGACCCGCCAACATCTTCGAACTCACGTCCTATGTAACTCCACTTTCTGAAACAGTGAACTAACACTCTGTCAAAATTGTCCAAAACATAAAAGTTATATCCAGAAAGATATTCTCTAGTTCAGGCTTTTACATTCTCATCCATAGCGTTATCGATGAGGAACAATTTGTTTGTATCAAATTTCGATGAAATTTAAAGTAAAAAGTTTATGTTTTAGATTTTGACAGTTTTTGACAGAGTTGGCGAGCAGTATTCTGGCTCGCCTTCTAAGACATTGACTTTGCCGACTGAGTTGACATATAGCCAGGATATAATATAATAGCAGAACACCCAAGTATGACCAACCAAGCACCACTGACCTACAGTCTAGAATAAAAATAGTATATTTTCTACTTATATTATGTATAATTCATGTAATTAAACACTTCCGTGGATGAATGAAATTAAACTAATAAATTAAAACAGAATAAAAATAAATAAAATATGTAATAATAAAATACACACCGGAACCGAAAGTCTTGTTGTAAGTACAAGACAGAAAACAAGTACACTTGTGGACACATAAACGACGATAAAACCAGAAAAGAATGCATCCTGAAGAAAATTTACTGTCATTATATAAACACTCAAACTGGTGTCCACATAATTCGTTGAAAGTAAATTGAAAATGTTGGAAATTCTGGCGTGTTCCTGTTGTTGTTGTTTGCCCGGTGATCCCAGCAACATCTAGGTTATTTGGGGTCAATAATAATATTCCTTGAATAATATAATCCCAATTCCTTCAATATTCCTGTTCCTAGAACCAGTTTAAATGTTTCGAAAACTATAGTCCCATTTAATCTATTTTTCACTGTAATTTGTAATGATAATTCCATAGATATTGACAATGATTACATATTATCTCATAGGCCTATGAAAAGAATAAAATTACTTCCATACAGTTTTCAACACTGTGATGACAGTGTAGTAAAATTGATATTACTCGTTCTCTATGTTGTTCATTTGAAATCCGTTGCTATATTGAATGTATTTGTATAGCCCTGCTTGCAAATAATTATCTAATGAAATAACAATTTTAAAGAATATTAGCGGCAATATGCATTGAATTGATTGAATTCTATTGAATTGATTGTAGTGCGGAGGGAAGTGTTAAAAGGGGATAGGAGCATTTTTGTTGGTTGGGGTTGTTTTTAATAATTATTATTTCTTTTCTTTATCTTCCCGTTGAAATCGAGGCCTTGCCACCGCACTTTTGTGTAACTGTGAGTGTAATTGTAAATAAATTTACATTTTATTCTCCAACATTTGATGTGGCCGCAAGTGTACTGACACTGACCAAGTAACGACTGTGTATGACGTGTATGAAGTGCATATCAAGATGCACCGAGACGTAACTCTCAACAGGTAGGGTAAGTCGGTGTGTATTGTGATTACCAACAAGATGGAGAGTGATGAATGTGAGTCTAGTTACTTCACACAATTAGTGCGCAAGTCATTGCTTTGTTATAACTCCTGGTGTCATATATATATATATATATATATATATATATATATATATATATAGATATATATATAGATATATAAAGCTCGTATCACTTGTTAGAGGATGAACTCCTCCGAAACGGCTCGACCGAGTGTCGTGAAATTCCTCACGCACATTCGATAGGGGTGGTAGATGGTCCTGCAGTATACGAAATCTGCCACCAAGCTTTCTCCCATGAGCAATATTCAAAAATTGGCACTTCAAGGACAACCCCAGTAATGACGTTGTACAATGACATTGACGGCATACACAAGGTCCGCCGCACTCGGCAACACATTTGCGGGGTACATCGCTAGATAGCGCCCAATCCGCCATCACATTATTTTCACATTAACAACCAACATTCACTACAATCTCTTCGATTCGATGCATGCATGTATATGTTTATATAATTATATAAATTTATATTTACGTTTATATGTTCATATATATATATATATATATACACATATACACACACATGTCTGTGTATATTGGCCTATAACTTATGTGATATTTAAAACTTGTACCTTCACGATCTGAATTACAATACAAAGTTTTTTCATGACAACATCTGGCTCGTGACAGATGTGTTCAGTGGTCTCCTAATAATCACATATTTACAGTTGATGATAGATAATAAGATGTGACAATAAGATGATAAGTAGGTACTGAATTAATCAAATTAAAGGTGCTGATCTAATTGAAACATCATTACTTTTTTCTATTGAGATCGAGAAATGGGGGCACCTGAAGAGCGTATACCGGAATAAAGTCGACTCGGTTGTGTGACATGGGTTTGGGTGTCCAACCCTAACTGAACTATAACCATATTCCATTGAAAAGTACCCTCAAGCCCATGTCACACGACCGAGTATCTTTATTCCGGTATTCGCTCTTCAGCATCCCCGAAAAATGGCAATGTAATTGTTTCCCAATTGGGGATAAGGTTGACAATTTAGGATAGTTGAAATCGGGAACTTAAAAGTGCGATCTCACCATCCCAAAGAAATAGATATAATATAAAGTACCAAATTTTAGATAATTAAAATGACTAATTAGTACCAATTTTATTTTATAAATTTCTATAATAACCACTTTTTCAAGAGGCATTGAGGTATGTCATCAGATAATGAAGATCAATTGTAGTTCACCTGTTCTTTGAGTACTTCTTAACTTTACTTTGACTCGAGTAGTTAAAGAAATAAACCACAAGGCGGTGGAAACAGCTGTGCTCACCGCAAACGACCATCTTTAACGAGTGTAATAAAATATAATATGATAATTAATTGGACTGAGAATGTAGATCAGAAAACACAGTAACGTGAAATAATATTTTTTTACGAAAATTTGAAATGCGTTGACTGAAGTAAGTATTAATTAAAGTACAAAAATAGCATTGTTAGCCGAGGATAAAAACAAGTTAATTACCCAATTAATGTTTCTCAAATAACCAAGACTACGTTTTAGGTGGAGTATGTGTGAATTTATCTATTGATCAAGGTACAGAAATATCATTGATAATCAAGGATTAATTAACAAGTTAAATTACTAATTATCGCATAATCCACTAATTAACGGTTCGTACAACCGGCTCTAATCAAATTATAACTATTTCATTCATAATACATCAGGCCTAAATACTTTCATAATTTTTACTTTTTAATGAGGTATTAAGATATTTCAGATTACTTTGTCTTTCATTCATTTCAGATCGAGTCTTGTTCCTAGTGAATCGAACAAGGCAATGGGAACTCGAAGATCGCGTTTACACATGCAATCGAGATTGCGATCGACTTGAAACAACGTTTATCCTTCGAAATCTAAGATCGACAGATAATCAGGTCGACTCAAAACAATCGAACAATTACCAGAGTTCCAGGTAGCGGCTGTAATTAATTGACTGAGCCACCGAAAGAAAATTACCTCGCACATGTTACTGCTCACCTTGAAAATGATCACAAGTGATGTTTACACTGATTGTTGCTAATTGCACGCGGACTTGGTGCGGATAAGTGTTACGTATAAGTATGTTTACTTGCAAAGTTTGTTTAGGTCATAGACTAAAGATATACCAAGACAGTTCACCCAAAGTTAAATTAAGATTCATTTCCACTCTTTTGTCTCTGACCTCCACCCACCACCCCTTACCCAGTAGTACCGTCAATCACCGCTAAGAGAGCTGAAAATCGTCTCTGCGATTGTGCTCCAGTCGACGGTATGATGGATGTTTGCCTAGTCTTCAACTTGACTGCTAGCGCTCTAAGAATGAGAGTGACGAACAACGTAACTTGAGGGGATTAAAAAAGATTTTTCATTTTCGTCAAATGACTTATACATGGAACGTCCTGAGTATACCTTTAGACTTTAGTCAATGGTTTAGGTGGTCACAGCCAGAATCTTTCGTCTTTGGAGGATGACGAAGTGTTTCTTATACAATGTCGGAATCGTAGACCTTATCGAGTGTTATTATTGTTGTTGTTGTTTTTGAATTGCCTATATTGAACTGATACTACCTAACGTACCTATAACCTAACCAACCCAATGTAAATTGTTATCACCAGAAGACACTAACTCGACCGAGAGGGTCACAATCATAATTATAATCAAACAATACATCCCATCATTCACGAGATTAACCGGGGTACGAGTACAACATAAGAAAGAAGGAGGTTATCTACCAATATAGCAAACACAAATAACGAATGGCAATTGTGGTGAATCAATCCCCTTTCTAATAATAGGCCTACTCATCTTCAATAAATAGCACATCATAAACCTTTTCCTGCTTATAAGGCCTCGCCTCGGTACATTGCTGTCGTATAGCAATCATCCTCCCCCCTCACCAGTCAGTACCCCCCCCCCTCCCCTCCCCCTCGGGCGCCTTACGATTATCGTGATCCTCTTCGTAGTAATCGTGCTGTTGCCGATCGTGCTACGACATCACATGACCCTTCAATGCCTGTTCTACACCCCCGGCCGTCCCATTCTGAAGCATAGGGGAGACACTCGATCGTGGCCGGCAGTGCGTCACAGAGAGCATTGCGCGGGAACTGGACCGATGATGCTGGGGGAGATGCAACAGAACGTGTGCAGGGAGACGGTCATGATCTCAAGAGATGGGCCTCTGGGGAGAACCTTGTAGGCGGTCACGTTTTTATTGTGATTCTCGTTGATTTAATTCTGAATGTTTGGAGCCCTGGAGGGTAGGGTCTATTGGTCGAGCTGTCACTCCATGTAGGCGATGTTGTTGTTGTTGTTGTTGCGCGACGCTGGATGTAATCCAAATTCACCCAATAAGCTATTGCCGTCCAATTGGCACTGCCTTAGTAATTACTGAAGTCAAGTAGGTCTTGAGGTAGGCCTTACCGTAAGACAAGTGTTTTTGTACACATCATCGTGAATCTTGAATCACATACATGGTGGGGTTTGTTAAATTAACTCTGACCATATACATCATAAAATGATGATACCAAACTTCCCTAAGAACCCTATCCTGAACCAATTATCCTTAAACTAAATATATAAGGTTTCTCGCGATGCATGCATAGCTGCTTCTTCCCCTCCATGGCTATTTATTTATTCATTTTCCTTCTCAAAATTTGAATATTCTAATACATACCATGTTAGGTATCTACATGATCGATGGATAGTAAAATATCTCTCAGCTACGGTATTACTCAGAATACCCAAAAAAGAACCGAAATGCAAATGAGCTATGGTAACCTAATAATTACATGCCATCTCTCATTCTGGTAACTCTACGGGTTAAGGAGGGAAGGAGACCAAACAATAGAACGATGAACCATCAATGAGAGAAAGTCCTTTTTAAATTAAACAAAGACGTTGATCATTATAGAATATCTTTATTCTATGTCATTACTTACAATTTCTAATAATGGTCATAATAAGATTTTTCAATTGAAAATCGTACTACATTTTTAAAACTAAATCAAGTAAATCTGTCGCCCAGAATAGAAACTTGTCCCTCTTGATCCAGTGAAAGTAAAAAAAAAACACGGGTTGTTTTCGATCATAATTTGTAGTTTCTTATCTGCAGTTAAACTGATATAAGACAATAAAAATGAAAAATATATGGCCATGTATAAACTAAGCTATTATACAGTGTTATATATTAGTTAAGATCCGACCCAAACTATGTAACTGTTTTCTTCGGGGTGGTAAGATCGTCTTTGTGGTTCGTCCGAACGATCCTACCTAGTCATCCTCAGCCCCACGAAGACATAGAATGGCAGTTTGCTGACCGATAAGTGGTACTACGAGTGTGGTAAGGATCAATATTAATTGGGGAACAATTGACTTCACGGCAAATTTGACATGCCGATAGAAAATGAATAAATTCAGTATAACAAAATATATAAAGTCATTTTAAGGTCTAATTAATAGCTTGTCAGCGATCCATGACAATACAATTCCAAGGCTGATATTCAACAAGTTGGTGGAAATTTTGAAAGGTTTTAAACTGTAACCATAGCGAATCTCTCAGGCAATATATTCCCAGGCCAAAGCCTTTGTTCTGCGAAGTAGAATCGTCTGTAACGCCTTGTTTCAACTTTACTGGGAAACATTGCGGTTTGCATCCGAGCTACTTTGCATATTACTCGTTGTGCGAAATATGAAGACGCGAATCATTCGTCCGCTAGTGGTATAGAATAGTGAGGACGGTCGCTCGGAAACTTCTTCTTTCGTGGATACAAGTTGCACACGATATATGAAGGTTTCAACCACCCGCGTGTTAATGGTGTAGGATGGAAGAGACGATCGATCGGAACCTCAATCTCTCCTGGATGCAAGTATATCCATATTTGAGGGGAACGATCGACTGTTCTGTCCTATACTAAACACTTGACGAGCGGCTGTGTTGAGACGTAATTACTAGTGTGGTAGACATTCACTAGAACAACCGCAATATGAAGGCGAGACGAGCTGAATGATGGCACAGGTTAGAGAACTCGAACCATTTAAAGAAGAGTTTATTTGGAACTAAAAAGAACCCCTCTCGCCTCCCGTCCTCCCTCCCAAGACAGAAAGCTATTGTTATTTAAGATGGTGTCATTTGGATCTAAAGATCTGTTAACACCTCTCACGAGGTTATAAATGTTTAAAAACAAACACTACCAATAGAGGTACAAAGAAAAACAAAAAGAAGACACAAAGATGTATACATAATAGAATCGCGAAGAAAAAGAAGTCCGAGAACAATAGGAAAATTGAAGATGCCCTTGTTTTTCTTCCAACACGAATGTTCACAAATTGTTCACTTTATTCTTGAAGTTGTTATAGTTCACTATTCAAAGTTGGTTGAATACATGAGTAACAATAATTAAATGTGTATCCTTTGTGGTGGTAATATCGTTCTTGTGTTTTGCTTATTTGAACGATCCTATCTTGTCAGTGCGAGCAATAATAATGACTTCGAGCATAACGAAAAACCTGAGGGTGAATATCCTAATCAAACTAATTTACTGAGATTATTTAACCAAAAACATTTGTACGATGGACAGAATTAGAAACACGTGTAACCTCACTTCAATGTCCCCCAACGAAGAAATTATTCAAGTTTAGAGAATGAATAAAATTGCAATGAAAATGGAAAAAGAACAAACTGATAATTTGACATGATCGACATTCATTTTGGTTGTCTTTGTCGATCAAGTACTTCTGAGTAGTTCGGGATCCGAATTTGAGATGCCATGATTTGCTCAGTTAGGCTCAACGTTTTTGATATATGTTCTCAAAATGAAGCCGAAACATCAAATATTATCTCAAATGATTAATCTTTCTTTAAACAGAACAGAGAGCTGACTCGAATCCTGCGCTCTCTTCAATTCAGTCACTGGACCATGAATGACGACACAAACAACTGGACACATCTTGTAAGTGTGTTGCTATGGTTACAGAAGTTGGTTTCCAGGTGTTGCTACTCGCCGATACCGAGGAGAGCCGACAGATGACGAGCGGTCAATTAACAACTTGTGGTTTCAAATCTCGACACCACAGATATTAGTCATGTTCCGCTCGATCAGTCACAGCCTCCATATCACAGCTGTGCATCCTTCTTCCACTTACACGCTGCCATAAACCTATCCATCTCTCACTCATATCATCTACGTGTTCACCACAATAGTAGTGTCATCGATCTGGCATGCTATTCTTTCCTATACAATGTGCCATAAGTCTGTCCTTCTCTAATTCATTACTGACCCTTACCACACTCGTAGTGTCATCAATATGTCCTTCTCGCTCTTACACTATGTGCCATAATTAATTCTATCCCATTTCTCGCTAACTAGCCTCACCCTCATGCGTCAGAGAGCTACTTATTTGATTGATATTAGTGTTGCCGTCATCTTAATTCCATCCATGAAATTTCCCGATTTCTCAGCCTTTCGAAAGTTAATCTAATCACATTCCCGTTTTTTCAATGTCACTCCTAGTTTTATCCGTTGAAAAGGTTTCAACTGTTCACTGTAATCTGGTCTTAATATAGTCTCAAGTTTTGGTTTTGTGATGTAATCATGAACACTTGTAGAGTACGTCTTTTTTTACGGAAACATATTTTCCGTGAAACTAGCCAGAAAGTCATTGTTCCTCAATTAACGCCAAGGATAACAAGGTAGGATCGAACGGACGGGGTCTTAAAACCTAAAAACCCAACTGAGAAAAACTCTGGACCCCTGAGGAGATTTTCGTAACTCTGAATTACTGGTAGACACAGACTAAACGATCTATAGGTATTACGAACGACTCGGTTAAATGTTTAATTCCTTCGTGAGAAAGTTGTGACTTAGAGGGAGAGACTAGATAGTGGGAAAGATAGAGATAGAGGTAGTAAAATATGAGATGTAATAATATCCATAACATATGTACTAAATTTCACGTCATCCCAGAACAACCGGTTAGTGATTAAACACATCAGAGACTCAACAGTTAGATCTTCGTTAATTTCTAGCGCGTGATTCACTTCCTTTCCGAGTGTTACAAGTGGGTGGATGAAACTGAAATCACTGCACGTTAGACTACTAGCAGACAAACACATTTGGTCACATATTTGCCTCATTTGGTGAACAATGATTCTGCGTTGGTGTATCTTATAAAAACAAACTCCTCGACGTTTTAACATCGAAATATCAGAGCATTATTTCCTATTCCAGACCATGAGGATGAATTAGTAACACCGTTTAAAGACGGAATCTCTTGGTTGTTTCAAGACTTCAATGCAGTCGTGTCACCAATATAAACAAATGTACGTGGACTATTTAAAGTTACCAACTCTCGGCCAGATATGAAAATAGTAATAACAATATAATCTCAAATCTTTATCCAGTGTACAAGCAGAAAAACGCTATACAGAATAATGGTTATATTGCACCAGGTATGTATCATGTATTTAACGACGACTCTAATGATAACCAAGATCTATTGGCGTTGGTGAATAATGATGAATGAGATGATGAGTGAACGAAACAAAAAATTATTTCATCAATTGTTTTGTAGTGGAATGAAAGCCTGCTTTAAAGAAACCTTCCCGATATCATTAGGGATGGGGAATCGAAACCAGGACGTACGAAGGTTCAGCGCGCTAGCAACTAATCCACCCTTCCCAATCAGGATGGTCGACCATGTCGGGAATTGAACCCCAGTCTCCTGAATGACGCTCAGCGATATGACTGCTAGCGACCTCAGTGACCATTTGACCTTATACAAGTATGAGTATAGCCTACAAGACGAACGATGGTAAAAACCAGATTTCATCAAATATCCATTACGAAACAAACGTGCAGAGGAAACTGTAAGCTGGCGGCTCGTCTTCAAGTATTCAAAAATAATATGAAATCGTTCAAATTTAAAAACAGAAATTCGTGAAGTATCAATTATTCCAGCCTCCCATGACGTGTACGATTGGAGATCGAAATTCAAACTTCGAACACAAAATATTAATCAATCTATAATAATTGATCTTTTAAAAAAGTGTATTTTGTCTTGAGCCTTTTTTGGTGTGTTGGTAAAAGTGACTTTTGACACTCCCGTGTAATTAAAAGATCAATGAATAAATTACATAGGCGCCAGTGTTACCAACTAGTGAATTAAATAATTATCAAATCGTATATGGCCATCTTATAATTGGATTTTTATACTTGAATTGGTGCTTCCAAAGAAACTGGTCGCTCAATGTTGAACCTCCAGACAACCAGAGGTGTTAAGGCATGTCTTTTTCTCAAAGGGAAAATAGTTCCCACCAGGGGAAAAATTGTACCTGCCAGGAAGATGTTACACATGTAGGTCTAAATATTCATAAAAAGTTAAAACTGATGAATACTTCATAAATGGAGACAATAATTGTACAAAATATTATTGAGTCGATTTTAATAAAAACAAATGTGAAGACATCAAATGTATCTAGTAAAGTCAGGTATCTTTGTCAACTGGTAATATATGGTAATATATTTCTGGATGGTAATCTACTCTCTATAGTGTGTATTAGGGCCTATGACTCGACAGTACTTTAGAAGATACTTCTCTGACTGTTATGAAGCAGTTGTATTATTCAACTATAGTATTCAAACGGAAAGTACCTACGATAGTTTATTTATTATGTTATACCGCTGAAAATATTACGCCAAGGATAGAACCCCCTGAAATCATATATGTTTTCTCAATACTCATGATGATTTATTTTATAGTATTATTATTGAAATTGATATAACTGGTTCCTCAATGTTGAGCTTCCCATGCTTTTAATTGCTCGCTTCTGCATGTTTATAAGGCTAGCTGTCACATGGCGTCCAAGTGGGCGATCGCCTACTATTGGCGCCACTCTAGTAATAAGTTCGTAATCTCTCAGACAAAGGTCTCCAATCCAACATGGCGGCTTATTGTCGTGAGTGAAAGGTAGATGGAGGTGGTTATTGCGCGCGGATTATAAGTTGCAGTGTGGGAGTAGACTGCATCTCGCTCGTATACGACTACCCCTCTACATCTCTCTCTCTCTCTCTCTCTCTCTCTCTCTCTCTCTCTCTCTCTCTCTCTCTCTCTCTCTCTCTCTCTCCCACTCACCCTCTCTCTCTCTCTCCCTGGCTTTATCGCCTCTCTTTCTCTCTTTCTAGCTCAATCTCACTCTACCTCCATAGGCCTATATCAACCTTCTCTCTCTCTCTTTCGTTCTCTCTCTCACATCATCTATCTCCCTGGCTTTATCGCCTTCTCTTTCTCTCTTACTAGCTGAATATCACTCTCCCTTTTGATGTCAACCTTCTTATCTCTTTCTATCTCTCTTGCTTTGTCACCCTATCTATCTCACACATACTCAACAGCCCAATCCATAGTAACACGGTTGTACGGTTTTTTCCGTTCCGGTGGGTCAAATGAACCATTCAGAATATCAACGGAAAAATTTCGACCGGTTCACGTGACTTACAGGGACGGAAAAACCGTGTCATCGGGTTCCTATATGCATCTTTGTCTTACTCTTCACACTATCTGTGGCATTTTCTAATGTTGCTTAACGTCCCCACCAACAGCTAGGTTATACGGGGGTTCATTTTCATCACCCTCTAACTCCATATGTCTTTTACCTTCATCTCTGTCTATACCTCTACTTCTACGCAACAATTTTTCCATCTTTATTTCTCCATTATTATCTCACTCGCTTCATCTCTCTTTTTCTCGTCTTGTCACCGTGCCATTACTATACCCGTGGTACCTAGTACTACGTGTACACAGTCAGTACCCCCGACCCCCCCTACCTCCTCCGCCCAACAAACCTCCCAGCCAATGGGCAATGACTTGCAGTGCGAACAAAGCAAAGTACTTCTGCGAACTTCGATTGCTGGCAACATGACATGATCTCAATTAGGTAACTTGCAGTTGCATTAGAGAGTTATAGAATAAGAGGGTTTATAGAATCAATGCTGTTTGCAGTTCGTGAGATGCTTCTTTATGCAGCTTGTGACGTCATCGGTAGAACAAGGAAAATGCATTTTTTCAAGTTCAAGCAGTTCATACTACTTGAATTAAACTATTTGTTCAGTCAAATTTTAGTACCAACTTATTCTATGACTTACTACAACATTTGTTTCTGTAGAAATAAATGTGATCTTTAACTATTTCGATTCCCTGCTGCTTTATTTGGGGAGTGATAACTTTTAAAAGCTATAGATGTAAGAACATGAATTTGGTAAAAATGTAAATCTTTTGAGGGAACCATCCTGGTATTCACTTTGACGACAGAGGGAAACCATGAAAAGCCTCAGTCAGGTTGGTCGACCACGACAGGAATCGAAGTCCGGTCTCCTGAATGATTTTGTTTTATATCCCAGATTATTTTGAAGCTCGTTCTTATAAATATACATCCAATCCAAGCATTATATTATGTCAATAAAATATTCGATACAATCAATTTGATATTTTCAGTATTTCAGATCACACGTTTTGGCAATTTGAAAAACATGTGGATATCACTTAACAAACCAAAATTTAATTTCGCTCAAAATTTATTACCGACTGACTAATATTTCGCTAAATATTGTAGCTAAATCGACTTCCCGCGAACTTATCAGATCTTCAATATCACAAAGGTAAATAAAATTGGATTCTATCCGAATGTGTAAATCCATGACATAATATATAATTACGATATAAGATAACTGCCAACAACTTCAAGCAGTGTTGAAATCTAGTACTAGTAATCAGTTTATTGAACGAAATTATCTAACAGCATTTTATAGTAGCAAGTTACAACATTATCATTACCGCTGGTACGCTTTGTAATGAATTATACCTTATACTTATTCGTACATAACATTACCAATAATAACATCATGCTATCGATTATGCATGCATGGCGTGCAAGAGAGTGAGGGGAGAGGGGAGAGTGAGTGAAAGAGAGAGAGAGGAAGATAGAGGAATGGAGATAGATAGAGATAGATATATGTATGAATACTATAACGTAATAGAAGCCAGTCCTTGGACTGAATCTCAGTTCCAATAGTCTTACTAGCAGGGCTTTGTTACGATTAGGAAAACCCTCTAGTTGGAAAGTGATTCAAGGGCATGCTGGGTTACTACGAAATCAACGAACAAACTTAGGACAATCATCTAGATGATGTGTAACCCGTTTCTTATCAAGGTCTAGATATCAATTTTCAGGTGACCAGGGTTCGATTCCCGCTATGGTTGACCATCCTGGTAGGTTTTTTCGTGGTTTCCCTCTGTCGTTCAGGTGAATACTGGGATGGTTCCTTGACAACAGGCCACGACCGACTCCTTCCCACTATCCAAAAAAACACATAATAAAATAACCTTTCATCTCATCATCCATTATCCCAAATGTATCATTCACCGACGCCAATGGATCGTAGTTATCAGTAGAGTGCGTCGTTAAACCTAATATAAATAACAAAAATATATATTACTGCTGAATAGTAGTCTACTGCTGTCCAGTTGAGAGCCACAGCCCCTCATGCCCTGCCACTGCGCACGCTACTGCTCATGGTTAGACTGCGCACGTTACTGGCCATGGTTGGGCTGCGCACGCTACTGCTCATAGTTAGGCCGCGCACGCTACTAAAGCCATGGTTCATATATCCATGGTCCAGGCATACTATCCATAAACCCATATATTGTTCACTGACGCCAATAGATTGTAGTCATCAGTAGGGTGCGTCGTAAAACCCAATATATAACAAAAGTACTGCTGTCCAGTTTAGAGGCAAAGCCCCTTGTGCCCTGCCACCGCGCACGCTACTGCGCACGCTACCGTCAATGATTAGACTGCGCACGCTACTGCTCATGGTTAGCTGCGCACGCTACTACCCATGGTTATGAGGTCCAGCCCAACTATAATAATTGCATTGCTCAAGTCACGAACACTCGACACACTAATTGTCTACCAGAGCCTACTAGATCATGAACAAGCCAATCTTACTTTCAAAGAAGTGACCTACTTTTATCGGCAAGCACAATCACTATCAATCGCATTACCCGAGCGAGTCATCGAGGCCCAACAAGGAAAACCAGAGCTGCTGAATGAGACATGGTTAGGAGCGGTCAAGAAATGCACCGGGAAGTACCGGTGAAATCGAAGTCATTTCCAGGTTCCAGTCACAGAGTATTACAATTTCATTATCAATATAATATTTTTTAACAACATTGAAATTATGATGTACCATCATTGTTTTCGAAGTAAAGCGAAGGATGAATTAGTGAGATCATTTTAAAGCGGCATCTCTTGGTTGTGTAAAGACTTCGAGGCTGTCTTGTCAGTACAAACAATTATCTTCTATCAACTATTTTAAATTAACATTAAAAATATATATATATATAATGCTGCTTAACGACCCCACCAACAGCTAGGTTATACGGGGGTACGAATGAGCGGGTGATAGTGAAACGATGAAGTGATGATAGGTGAAAGGACGTTCACAAAAACCCATGGCTTATGTGGGACTCGAACCCACGCCCAACGGTGACTTCAGTTATTACCGCTGGCGATAATTGACTTAGCCTCTGGGGCGGCTAAAATTAAAAAACAATGAACGTAAGACACCAGGAGTCGAGGACCACGCTGTCTGTGACCATACTTGTTGCATAATATAATAGGAAAATAATACAATATCAACTAAACATTAGTGATCAGTTACGGTAGTGACATCCATAGTAGTGACATGAATGTATTTTAGTGAAATGACTACATGTCAATCAGAGACGTAAACCTCATAATACAGAGAGGGAGACATACGGGACAGTCATTCCGGAGACCGGGGTTCGATCCCCGTCATGGTCGACCATCCTGACCGAAAAGCATCGTGATTTACCTCTGTAATTAAAGTGCATACTGGGATGGTTCCTCGATACCAGGCCACGACCGCTTTCTTCTATCATTCCAGACTAAAGAGGGCTTTTTGATAAGCAGATTATAGCCCTATATACTGGTATAGGATCTATACAATAAAATGTTATAATGTCAATACGGCCTAGTAACACAGTGTGATAAGTTGGGTTATCATCGGTGCGCCTGCATCACCCTCCCTCGCTCGAGATAAGCCGAGATAAGCCGTGATAAGCCGTGATAAGCCATGCGGTGCACACGCTTTT
The DNA here is from genome assembly GCA_907164805.1 of Brachyptera putata. Classification (NCBI taxonomy): domain Eukaryota; kingdom Metazoa; phylum Arthropoda; class Insecta; order Plecoptera; family Taeniopterygidae; genus Brachyptera; species Brachyptera putata. Next base: position 6,138,285 of record OU015473.1, read on the forward strand.
AACAGTGCATGGGAGTCGATTTAGTGGAATAACAGTTTTTCGCTGATAACTTTTGAACGGTTTGAGATATCGAAATTCTGAAGACAGGGATACATAGATATTTTCAATGCCTTTACGATGGTGTCAGTAATAACTATTTATCTTATATCGCATAATTGTCACGCGTAGGCTACATAGTTGAAAAATGCGTTTCTTTTAACCATATACGCGTGACAATCAGGCGATTTGAGATTAATTGTTAGATTATTACACTATTAAGAGCCAGTTGTACCAAGTGATGATTAAGCTTAGTGAATTAAGCACAAATTAGCAAATTAACTTGTTATTACCCTTGGATACATGTGGTATTTTTGTACCTTGAGTAATAGTTAACCAATTAATATTTAATCATCAGTTGGTACAATCAGCTCTAACTTGCAGAGGTATTGAAAATATCCGTGTTTCCTCCTTATCATAATTTCGATATCTTATACCTTTCAAAAGCTCTCACGAAAGAACTGATATTCCGCTAAATCGACTCCTTTGACTCTTATTAAGGTCGTTAAGGAAACAAAGGCCCATCACAAGTCGACAGCCAAGTCCTCAATGTCCATCCTCTTATGTCCATCTCGCTATCCTCCCACAAGTCAAGCCCTAGCGCCGGCTCCGGGGGGGCTCCTTCTAGGTACACCCAATGCCCCTGACCCCGGCATCAGGTCAAGTCACCAGAGGTCAAGCAAGTCACCATACGGGTATTGTCGTACACAACATGGCAAGACGACTGAGTAGACCGATCGACCGTTTCCCCCGGCAGATAGTCGTAGCGGTCGGAGGTTTCGAGACGGATATTGGGGATCATGCTTCCACTAAGAAGCTTGCGTAAAGCTTGGTGTTGGACGAGTGTTTGGAAATAAGTGGTTTAAGGCGTCCCCAGTCTTTAAAGGGCAAAAAGTTCCCGCCAGGATTTCATAGATATAAATGATAGAAAAACTTCAATAGTACACGATCAGAATTAAGAAATACATCATAAGATGCAGACACTATTTGTCATTATTATTATTATTATTATTATTATTTTTTTATATTTTTTTAATAACATCGAAACTTGATACAAAATCATTGTTCCCCTATTAAGGCTAAGGATGAGAGTAGGATCGTTTGGACGGGGCACCACAAGGGCGATCTTACTACCCCATTTTATTATTATTTTAAATTACAGCAATGAACTTTGACACCAGGTCTACGCTGTCTGTGACCACACTTCTTCGCTGCAGATAAAAGTCTTCAGTTGCCGAAAGTCCGGAACACAATGTAAACTGTTTTTGCGATATATCCGGACACTATACCAACATTGGTATTAGGAATAATCCAATATATAATTTTATAAATGATAAATGTGGAAAGATAACTTGTAGGCATGTAACAGTAACACGAGATATTTGATTCGAGCGTACAAATAATATTAGCTATGTGGGATGTTTTTTTAGCCATGTCATAAAAGATACGTCTCGGCTCGTATAAAAAACATCCCACATATCTCGATATTGGATCGTATGCAAGAAGTTTAATTATCAAAATATTAGCTATGTTTTTTTTCTCAGAGTTTTTGGATCGAATACATTTCTCAACCCTAGATGGTACTGACAATTAATTTAATGTGATGAATTGATATATTCATTATTTAGAAATTATATATTTAGAATTAGTAAACTCGATAAATTATTGAACCACTAACCTATGATATGAATAATACCAATAATTAAATTTATTTATTATTTGTTTGTGACTGGTTTCGGCGTTTGATTTATTCTGTTCTTTTTTCTTCAATTGCTGCATTTGTTGTTAATATAACGTTATATTAACATATCGCCAGAAATGCGTTAAATCCAAATCATTTTCAATTATTCAATTATTGGAATAATTCACAGCTAAGCACCGTAATCTCACACCAGGTACCGTATACGAGTACACGTATCTGTTCAAACACCATTAAAGACAGTTCGACACGCCCGACCGTTCTGCCCAACAGCTAGCCGAGACGGTCGATCGGGACATGATGATGGAGCGGGTATCTTTTCGTGATCTTAACGCCAAGAACTTCCTGCTACTCACTTCATGCACCTCAAGTACTAAGCCTAACTCTGCTAATGGATTCTGTTTTTGTACTCCTCGGCGTGATGGAATTACCTACGTTACTATTAGTAGTCTAATAATCTAATAATAGTAACTTAGATATGATTTTACAAAGATAATTACTGTAGGGTATATATATATATTATATTTATAAATTCATACCTCATCGAAAACATAAACTTTTGAAGAGTTTCTAATATATATATATATATATATATATATATATATATATATATATATATATATATATATATATATATATATATATATATATATATATATGTGTATATAAATTAGTAACACCTATATACATATATAGTTAATTCCTATGTATATTAGTATTTGAATTAATATTTTCGGGATTACTATGTCTGATACATATATTAGAAAAACGATTAAATAAGTTTTCAATTATTTGATCGTTTTTCTAATAATTGTATCTCACATGGTATTTTCGAAAAATATTAATTCATATATATATATATATATAAGACAGTATGCACGCATTCAACGTGGACGCTGATTTCACCTTTTTTATTGGCAATCTTACACTTTAAAGTAAACGGAAACTAAATATAAAAAAATAAACTGTTGCTAAAACAATACGAGCTGGACCTGACATGGTAGCACTGTTTGTAAACCATTGTCATGCTATGTAAAGTGATTATAATATACAGTACTGACCATTCGATGTTCAGGAAATATAAAACAGAGTTTAAAGTTAATGACATGCAAAACAAGAAGGTGTTTTAATTAGCAGCGAAATACACGACTGTGAAAGAACAACGGCGATTTCAACGCGCGAGTTGGAAGAACAAAACCTCGTATCGTGGTCAAACTAGAACAGTTGGGAGCCACCACACTGAGTTGGTGGTTGTTGTTGTTTACTTATTAGAACAAATTGTGAGCATGGTCACTGATGACCTATGAACTATGGTGGTATATGATGTGATGTCACTGGACAACGGCGATTTCAACGCGCGAGTAGCAAGAACAAAACCTCGTATCGTGGTTAAACTAGAACAGTTGGGAGCCACCACACTGAGTTGGTGGTTGTTGTTGTTTACTTATTAGAACAAACTGTGACCATGGTCACTGATGACCTATGAACTATTGTGGTATATGATGTGATGTCACTGGATAGAAACATTGAAGAGAATATCAGTTATTTGGAAAAGCTTTGAGCAGGTTTAAATCAAAATAAGTCAAAATGTAGATGTTTTGAATAGAAAAACAAATTGTCACTATGGATTGTTTAGTTATTTTACATAAGAAATTTTCAACTTTATTATACTTATAATTCTTTAATTTCTTTCAAATTTCAATTTCAACTGAGATTGTTATTGATCACTACAATCTTACATATATCAATCTTGATTACTCAATTATGCACATCTATATAGTAGCTATAGGCTCAATAAATCAATAATAATTTGGCAAAAACTCATGACGAAGACACAGCTAAGATGTAATTTTTAAAATTAAAGTAAAATTACTACGATTTCTATACTGCAATTTCATTTTGAATCAGAAATATCCGTATTACTGTATTATTGGTCAAAATTTTGATATCTGACGTTATCATAAAAAAACTGACACGCCGATAAATCGACCCCATGCTCTAGCTGGTTATTTGGGGATACTTTCTAGTTATAATATGAAAGGTTTGCCCGAGTCGACAACGAAGCACTGTCTACAACACTGTGTTGTCGTTCCCGGCGTTATATTATGTAAATTTATGTCTTCATTAGCGATAATTATACACTCTTGGTTTCTTGGCCCTTCAATCAACTACTTCCATTTCGTGGGAAACCCTCACGCGACACACCCGACCGGTAGTGTTAATTGATGGCTGGGACGACCGATCGTAGACAATACTCGGGAAAAACTGTAGACTTTACTTCCTTTCTTCCTCGTAGACAATGGCAGCCTCTCTCGGGCTATAGGACTATGTCACTCAATGCTGTTGTTGTTGTTGTTGTCGCGAGGATAAATCAACCCAATATCACTAACCTAATAAACCTGTCATGAACTAATTTAATCCAATCTAGTCCTACAACAGTGAGGAACGAAGACGAAATTCCCTAATTATTTCAAGAAAATCAACGAGATCCTGAATCTAATCGTGTTCTAGAGTAAAATTCAACTAATTCAAATATATTGGGAATAAAACCGGAAATAAAATATGTTCAAATTTGAGAGTATAAAATCGAAGACTAAATTGCTATGTTCTCAGTGCCCGTCCAAGTACCATAAATCCATTTTTTTTCAGTTAACTGATTTGAGTTCAAATAAAACCATATTACTCTCTTGAAGAACATTTTAATTCAATAAACTAATTTACCCATTAATTTTTAATAAACATTAATCTTGCTGCATTGCTTACATTGCACTCATACTATATCGTGTTAATTTCATCTGTTAGAAATCCTAACTGGCGTTAACATCGTATATTATTTTGCAGCCACCGACGAAGATATGTAATTAAATAAATATAATTAAAAGTCGCCATGAAAATATTATCATCTCCCTAACTTATACCAGTTATTACATTATAGGGATAAATCCGTAAAATCACAGCCAGTTGTTGTACTAGTTAATTACTACATCCCTTATGTTGGCCTCTCATGTCCAAATAACCCTGACTTTCTTCCAATGAATTCTATTTCCACGAAGATAGCATGACATCTTGAAGTTCAAAAAAAACACTTGTTTTTTCAAATATAATTGTGTTTATTAAAAGCCTTGTGTATTCTCAGCATGTATTTTATAATAATTATATTGTGATTGTTTAAGGTATGTAATTATGTATTTACGATTGGTAATAGTTGGCGGCCGGAAGGAAGTGTTTGAAGAGAAACGTAAACATCTTAAGAAGCTATTGTCGGTTTATTAATTAGGCCTATTAGAAGAGATTTAGTGTTAATTGTTTGTAGTTATTACTAGTATTGTCAGAGTCGCTGGGAACGAAAGGGAACGTTATTGAATTTGGTTTCCACGTTCAGTCAGTCAGATCAAACATGGGGAATACACAATTAAAATGAATAATTCGAAGAATCGATTCGAGAACAGCTTTTCCTGAGACTTAATGTTATTGCGGTACGCTATAGTCAAACTGAATTACTATAATTTTTTACGCTAAATGTAATGATAATTATTTTCACGTATAATTTGGCCCATTTATATCTAGGCTAGGATACTTATTATTAACAGGAATAACTGCATAAGCCTACTCATTACAATACTAAAAATATCGTGAACACTGAAAAATTATTTTAGAATTTTAAAATTCGCGAAATCTGCATTAAAAATGATTTTCTGAAAATATTATCTCAATAAACTTGATAATTTTATTGTTCGCGGAATGCGTTTACTTTAAAATAAATCAATTATTTGGGGTGGAATAACCTCGCCTTGGTGGTGGACCGTCCGAACGACGCTACCTTTCAACCTCAATTGGGGAACAAAGATTTTGTATCAAGTTCCGATGTTGACACAAACGAAGTGTACACATATGAGATGTAGTAATCCCATGCTCATGATGTATACGTGTTATCCTGACTTACCTTGAGTGCGCAGAAGATGCAGGACTCGGCCATGCACGCATGTCCTGACAGCTCCCTGAAACTCCTCCTGAAGATGTCCAGATGCCATAACACCTGAAAGACCAGAAGACACGAGTTAGACAAGTTGTCAGACTGTCACTGCATTTCCAGACCATTATTGCCACAGTCAAGTCATTAGAGTTAACTACAGATCCAGTTGAATTTCAACATCTGTAACTTTGCTTCACATTATGTATCTGTGATATGGAGCACGAATTGGAGAGAAGAAGAGATAATCGAAGCAGCAGAAATGAGGTTTGTTTGAAGTAGCCCATAGCTGGGTTATAAAATATGGAGGGAATGGAGTACTGGGGCAATAGAAACCATATAGCGTATAATATTCATAGCTCGTAAACTTGTTTCTCGATTAACCATGTTTTTCTCTTCAGAAAACTCCGTCAAGAGTAACAATAATTACACATTCAAGTAATATAGGAAGTATTGATGAACAGGTAGGCCTAGTTAAAAAGGTGGCTTATGGAATAATCTCCAAAACATGTATTTTGCTACGCTCGATTTGAAAAAACAGAAAGAGATGGAAACAACCCGACTGTATTTTTAGTAATTCTTCCATAACGAAAAGTGGTAAAATGTATCTTTATACCCTATCAACTACAAGGATGTGAAATTTAAAATTACTTAAAATTCTTTATATTTTGTAGCCAAACGGCACTGCCAGTTTAGACACCTCAGTCCCTCATTTCTGTTCAAAAGTGGCCCAATAGTGAAATAATATATGAACCTAATAATACGAATCGTAAGACAAAGTCAGCAGGTATCGGACAGAGACAAAACGTAAAGTCGAAGTAGAACTAATGCCAATGAAAGGAAAGAACCGACCGGACGTCGATGGGGCGTGGGTTCGAGTCGCGTCTACACACGAGACACGGGTTTTCCTAGACCTCGTATCGTCGATCTGCAATCTTCATCCTCCAACAGTCTTGTCGTTGACACTCGTCACGCCGTGATACGTCACGCGCGACTCATCAGACAGTGTTGCTCGTTAGGGTAAGCGGAACAAATATCCCGAAAAAAATATTGGTCCCTATAAAATCCTGGGCGACTAGGTCCCTATACCAGTACTAGATAAGTACCCCCTACACATAAATAAGTCGGAAAAGCTACACTGGAATGCATCCTGAAGAAAATACACTGACATTATAGGCCTATGCACTGAAAATAGAATACAATGTGCATACGTATTCCACGCATAGCCTATAGTCCATGGAAAAACAGCGGTTGAATGGGAGTAAATTTAAATTAAATCAAATTTGTATTTCGGAATAAACCATGTGAAACTATAATTATGTGACTACAAGTGCACTATACACACACATATGCATATATACATATATATATATATATATAATATATGATCATTAAACTTCTTGGATACGATTCAATATCGAGATGTGTGGGATAACACCCCCCCCCCCCCCAATGTGGGATATATATATATATATATATATATATATATATATATATATATATATATATATATATATTTATTTATATATATAGTGCACTTGAGCAACGCTATTTTTCTCATTATTTATGTAGATCTCGCTAATAATAATGATGATCTAATAATATGCTCCTCGTTCTCTATGTACCGTAACAGGGCCTACTGCTCTATTTGACAGCATCATGTGACACAGACCTGCCTCATGTGAGAAGTCGAATCAGCAAACAGTGCAGGTCTATTGTGAGCGAGGTCTATTGTGAGCGAAGTTGATCTCGGAAGTGGCTACAAAAGATGGTCACAGACCTTTTCTGTTCTACCTGCAAGCTCGGGTACACTCGGTGTCGGTTGACAATATTACCTGTATAGCGCGCCTGAACCCTCGCGTCGAAATATAATTGTTACTTCAGGCGACTCGCGAGAAACACAAGACTACAATGTGAGGGAAATACGAATTTAAAGATGATTGAATAATGTATTAAATAATTTCTGATGATGGAATAACATTCTAGTTATGTGTCGAAATAATAATCAAGTTTAAATAGTACAAATTACTCGGTGTTCTTTGGAAAAAGATTCTGTAAATCATTATCATGCATTGTAAAACGATGATTGTAATTTCAAGTTTTGACGTTATCAATAAAAGGGCAAAGCGTATTCACATTTGGACCAAAATATGTAAATTTACGTGTTAATTGATACGTTTATAGATAGGCCTAATGTCAGGAGTACCCAATTTCATATTTTTTCTTGTCATTTTATACTGGTAATAGAAATATATAATTATATAATTCATACAAATGAGAAAATCTCAATCCACTACATGGACAGAGAAAAATGTAGGTCTGTGAATATGATCTGCACATGAGAAATATTACGAAAATGATTCTTTTTACTATTAATATTTTGTACTAATATCTTCTTTCCATCCTTGAAAACAACTGTAAGTGATAAGTCCATTTAATGGTCCGGAAAATCTTTAAATAAACTGGTTGGATAGTTATTAGTCTAAGTGCACTTGTACCCAACTCATACACTTTAATTGACCATATAAGTGAATACACTAAATGCATATTGTACTGAACTGTATTCAACTGTTGATTTCTTTACCTCTATGGTATATATGAAAAGGGTTAAAGGGAAGTAATTTCATTTTATTTATACCTAGCAAAAAAAACTTTATAGTCATGTAAATCTCCATTATGAATAGCGTCTAGAGTTTTATTGTAATACCAGGTCATACTATCATCATGCTAAACAAAAATGATGATTCAAATACATTCGAATTCATGTGTTTATTAAAAGTCCATTGTTGCGGTTAATTGTAAAGTGGCAACAATGACACCTGAATAAATGCCACCGATTGTTGCAGCAGGTGCATCTCATATCCATCAATCACAGCCAATGAGAATTACCATAATAATGTGTTCAAGAAAACAACATGGCCGCGATGCCGCGCGATAAAAACAAAAAAAAACAACAAGCGCCATTTGTATTTAGATATTTATATATACACAAGAAACAAAATACACACCTTTGTGATTTGGAACAGCGCCTGTTGACGATAATTCAAAGTCTCTTTCATTTTAAAAAACACAAATTGCACAATTAATAAACAATCACATTAACACACTATTTTTCGACCACTTCACATTATTATTTAAAAAATCGAACGTGTATCTATAATAATATTCGAAATTCGAACGTTTCGTTCGCTAGGAATGGTTCGCGTGTACTGGCCAGCCAGGCGTTGTCTACAGGTAGGTTTGAGAGGGCGGTGATTGCGCGGGGGAAGAGGGGAAGTGGACAAGTGGCTCACCTGGTGGCCACAACCCGTAACTAATGTTACTACTCTCGTGTATACTACGGAGGGGACATGTAACAATAGTATAGGGTGGACGAAATGTGCGACAGAACTTTTCGTGGTTTTATAATAAGATTTCGTACGAAAGACGTGTAGGTGGAGCCGATAGAATACTGTGAGAAAAAGTTAAAAGTAACAAAAGTTGATGTAAGGAAAAAGGCAATAATACGTAACATAAATAGTGAGATGAATAGCAGAGGAAGGATGATGATATACAAACGAAATGGTAAATCCTATTTTATTCCTTTTATATAGAACTAGGACCCGATCGACCGTCTCTCCTATCACGTACAACTAACGGAAGGGAGTTCCCATCCTCCAATACTTGTATGGGAACTAGGATATCATGAAGGCACTTCCACCAGCAGAACACAAAAATAGAATATACATTGAAATGACATTAAATATAAAAAAAGTAGGCTGTAGACCCTATAAGCTGAATTAGCTGAGGGATGATGAATGTCAATCATTCATTGTAATAAATTACTACAAACGAGAAGGAAAGTGAAAGAGAGGGGGAGAGAGAGAAAGAGAAAGAGAGAGAGAGAGAGAGATGTAGGACGATCAATTAGATTAATCGAAAATACGGCGACCTACTGGTATATAAAGTTTTTCATCGAAATCTTCAATTATTATATAATATAATTATAATATGTATAATACTAATTTAATTTAAATATGAATTGAATATTAATATCGTCATATCATCCATATCATTACATTTTTTGGGCCTAGATGTTATTTATGTCATCATTTATTTCTATTCACATTTATTCATTTTATATAGGCCTACATTTAAGTTATAATATCAACTCATTATACGCATCATTATTACAAATAGGATAAAATTAGACCTAACTGAAAGTAAAAAACAAATGTTATATTCTTGATCATAATGGACTTGGGCCCTATAAATGTTTGTATGACCGTGGCTGTCGATTGGTTGATGCTAGTACTAAAGCATGTATTGACACTAAAAGAGGGACACTAATGGATATAACGATAGAAATCACGTGGTGTGAGGGCCTAACCACTTGGAACCTAGGAGGACTTAATACTGAATCACCCTAGCTTAAAGCCGACAGCACGGTGCCTTGACAACTGCTTAGCGTGAGATGAGGTGATAATACGCCTGTTAATACATCACACGGTAAACAAAGTGGACTTCGTATAATAATAGTATTTTATAGTCTGAAGGAAACACCATATATACAACTCTCAATTCCGTATGAACGAGATCAAACTATAACAACTCTTTCATTGTAGTATATAGCACTTTTATAGATGCGTTCTACATATATTTTGTTTCTATGTTTTGCCATTCTTCTCGAAAGAGTGGTTAGATTTTTTCCTCAAAAACTTGATACTGAATTGGTATTATAAACAGTTTGGAAATTATCAAGATTATATTTGAGTACAACCCCTATGTATATTCTGAATTTTCATTTTCTGAAGTTGCAAATATGATTCTCTAAATCGACTTCATTCTTATTCTTATCACAATTTTTCTTGCATTTTTTAAAAATTAATTCACTACCCTTAATTACTCCACACATTAACACTTGTGTAGAGATACCTGTTTTTGCCGTGAAGCCACATGCTAAACCAAGACTAGAAAACTGCCAGTTGTACACATTTATTTAATTCATGTTGGGTTCAACGACGCACTGCGTTGATGACCAAGATCTACCAGCGTCGTATGAACGATTATTGAGACGATGGAACGATAAAATGAAAAGTTATTTCATTATGTGATTCTGGATAGTGGCAAGTATTCGGCCGTGGCATGTTATCAACAATCAACCTGAACGACAGATGCGACGAAAAACCTCGGTCAGGATTGTATAGACCGTGACGGGAATCGAACCCCGGTCTCCTGAATGACAGATGCCACGCAACAAGTGAAGCCACTGCCTGTTGTATATCTTGCCTGTTCGGGCATTGAAGTCTCCACCAAGCTGATGTTAGTCACCATGGCGACGTAAGAAGATGAGGGGGGATTGGGGGGAAGGGGGGGGGGTATTAAATGGCAAAAACATATTGTATACAACTGAGTGAATGATTGAGATGATGATTATTGTTTGCTGAACGACCCCACCAACAGCTAGGATATACGAGGGTACGAATGAGCGGGTGATAATGAAACGATGAAGTGATGATAGGTGAAAGGACGTATACAAAAACCCATGCCTTATGCGGGACACGAACCCACGCCCAACGGTGAGTGAATTTCTGAAGTAATGCCTTAGCTGACTGAGCTACGGAGGGTGACGTGAATGATTAAGCACAACGAATGTGCGCTCCACAAGTTGTAAGGTGCGCTACATAAGTTGAAAGGCAAAACTGATCCGCAAGAAACCTTTTTTACTTTGCGTTATTCACCTTCCAACTTGGAACTGTGTCATTTATATGTGAAGTTACGGACTGTACTTAAGGCCTACGGTCCTAAAACTCGATTGTCCTAAACAACAACTGTCCTAAAAATCATCTGTCCTAAAAACCAATTAACCAAAAACCAATTATTTCATCTTTCTTATCACTAGTTCTTGTCGGTTTCATGTAACCTCATAGAAGAGGAAAGTAAAGATAGGCTGGAAGAAAGAAAAAGAACGGAAGAAGAAGAAAAGAACATGTAGATTGATCTAAGAAAGCTGTCTGACGTTCAAGTATTGAGTTTTCCTTGGCTGCTCGCCGGGCGGGAAAACGCTCGGCTGACCATCTTGTGTCGAAGAGTTTAGGGGGGAGGGAGAGGGGGGGGAGAGAGGGGGAGGGAGAGGGGGGGGAGAGAGGGAGAGAGAGAGAGAGAGAGAGAGAGAGAGATAGGTTCACGGTCACATCTATCGTCTCAAGCTTGGCCTTCGAACATGCGACATGGTGTGTGCCGGGCTTACAACTCGACACTCCAGCTCGATGATGTGTTACTATAGGGTGGAACACCCGGTCGAATTGTCATGTGACATATTTGTTATATGGTGTATCGCATGCATGTAAATATAGAGTACGAGTAAAACTAAACAAATACATTTCAAGATTCATAATATTTTTAATTAAAATCATGTTTTTATATTACATTTTCAAATGTATAATTTGTAAATTTAAAATTTTGATTTCATGATTATATTATATTTTTTATATGAAAATATTCAACATAATTTTAGATGAAAATTGAGTATATTTTAAAATAAAACAATAAAAACGAACATTTTAATATAAAAAAAAATCAATGACGCTATATAGTGAATATAGAAATGTAATAGAAACTTTATTTTTGAAATTGGGATTTCACGCAGCTTTATTGGCTTGATCGCCGTTTCATTAGTCAAAGAACCCCCATGGTGCGCATAAGGAAGAGGGACCCCCCCCCCCCCTCCTTCCCCACCAATAACCAGCATAATTGTGCTTCCGTCTTATTGCGCATAAGGAGGGGGGACTTCCCCCCCTCCTTCCCCACCAATAACCAGCATAATTGTGCTTCCGTCTTATTCATTACTTAGTTTTGTAAGACAATTAGTCTCAATTTGAGTAGGTAAAAAACTAAACTGTACAAATATAAGTTACAACTATATATAATGTTGTAAAACGAGTATGATTATTAGCATTACCAACTTGACCGGCACACGACTGGTGTCAGATCGCTTGTAACATGTCATTATCACCACCATTAGGTTGGTACTAGATGCTTATTTGACGATATGCAGGTATAAGTAATTGATTCCAAGGGAAGTCATTGTTTTTCATCGATTTCGAAAACTTGACATAAAGCCATTGTTTCCGAACGAAGGCAAAGGATGATAGTTCAGGATCGTTTGAACGGGGCACCACAAGGGCGATTATTCAACTAATTGTGAAAATGATCGTTTAAAATAATTGGAATAATGAGTGGTAATTTGACGGACAAATAAATAAATTTTAATTTCTAGAATAATTGAGATGATGATTTCTAGTTTTCTCTAAATTTAGGGGAAAATAGCATCATTATCCATTCGAATCTACTCCCAGGATTGCCATGTATTTTAAGGGGTTGAGAACAATTCAGATGTAAATTGTGTCGGGGGAAAATATTTCAATCTTATTTTATTCATATATTTATTGCACTTGATAAATAAAGAATTCTACATGATGATCACAGAGAATTTTTGCTGTTATTTATTTAAAACTTATTTATATTTCACTAATTTCAACTTATTTAGTCGACACTTGATCAAAGAAACCCTTTTATATGATTCTGCAGAATAAAATAGAATCCATCTTTGAAAATCACGTAGCAGAATTATGAAAAATCCAATTAAAAATCAACTTTCAATAAAAGTACATAAACTTATCGAATATGCCAACTCTGTTATTTATCTGTGAAATCCAATCGTAAAAAAGTCCAAATAAGTCTTGGTTTTTCGCCGGCAATCCATCAACCAACCAGCGATGAGATGAACCCTCGAGCCAAATCGACTAGAAACCCGCGCTCGGCAATGCTACAACATAGGGGAAACCCACGCTCGTGACACGTAGCGCTATGAAGGTTGGAGACCCGCGCTCGATAATGTGACAGCATACGGGAGACCCACGCTCGGTTCTTGTAACGTAACACCATGTAACGGTAGAGAGTGTGGACGAGTCCATGAGGACAGGTACCGGAGGGGTGTTGGGGGGCACAGAGCTGATCTCTGGAGTTGGTACAGCCTCGGCTAGATGGAGACACTAGACTAATGTTTATCGAATAATTTCTGTGCACGCGAATATTTTTGTTTTTGTGTTTGCTCCAAAAATCGACGAAGTCAGATGTTTGGGAGTCGATTTAGCGAAATTTCAGTTTATAAATAATAACCACTTTTGAATGGTATGAGATATCAACATTACAATACGAGAGAAACACAGATATATTCAATACCTTCAAGATGGTATGAGTAAAACCTATCCAATTTAATATATTGTCTCTCATCTTTAAACCAAATTTTAATTCAACAAAATAGTCAAAACTCAACTTTAAAGTCTTGAACTCTCAAGGATAAAAACAAACTCTGAATGAAATCTATATTCCACATTCAAATATATTATTATTACTATTTTTTTCATTTCATCAACATTATTGTATTACTCATTATTACTTTCAGCAATTTTGATTCCAAATTTATACAGTAAACTTGATTTTCACGGTCATTTATCATGAAGATAATCAGCTATCATCATTGAATGATCTACTAATTTTCCTTCCAACATCTGCGTAATGGTTTCTCGTCTTGAGATAAAATCACGCGAGATGATAATCTGTTGCCAACTTGACGCACGCACACTAGGCCCAAGAGGACCGTGATGGACACAACGGAACACCACATGTGTTCCGACATTGTTCTATGAGAACAATACTTCAACACACCAAACACAATGAGTTGTAGTGACTGCTAGAGCCGATTTTACGAACTCTTTATAGGGCCGGTTTTACGAATCTTTGTTATGATTTGACTTATGTTTCAAAGATTTGCACAATTGATACAAATATAGAAAATATCAAAACTTAAAGCTAGAAATGAAAATGAGTAAACAGAAAGAGATAATGGAAAAATATAGATATGTCAGATGATGGAATGGTTGACTACTGTGGCTTTGAAGTGAGAAATTCATTGAGTACTAATCCACTATTAGTTAAAGGTACGAAAATAACATATGTAAACATAGTGATAACAATTAAGTTAGTCCGCTAACTATTGCTTAATCCACTAACTATCAATTCGTGAAGCCGGGCCCAAGTCAAGTATTAATTAACTAACTATTAATTAAGGTACGGAAATAGCAGACAAGTTTCATCTGATAATTATTGCTTGATCCACTAACTATCTGCATAGCTTGCGTGAATGCGAAGCTAGTTCCACAATATAGGCCACGACCACTTCCTTCCTATATATCCTTCAAATTACATAACAATCATCCCATCATCTCATTGATCATCCATCCGACGCCAATAGATCTTAGTTACCTTCACAGTACGTCGTTACATCTCAATAAAATGTCAAGACAATCATGGAATTTCAAAAAACACATCAAAGTTGCTTCAATCGGTTGGGAAACCTTTGATAAACACTACGGATTTGTGCCAAATCGGCTTGGGAATGAAAATCGTCTCAAAATATCTTGATAAATGCGTGAAACCAATTGGAGTGTTGCTAAAACAAACACAGCCTTGCTGATACCAACTGAACAGTGAAGTTTCGTTAGAGAGAGGTCCACAAAGTTGTGGTATCGTTTTTTTATATTTTTTTGTATTTTTCTTTGGAAATTTTTATTCAAATTAAGATGAATATCGATTTGACATCTGCGATTTCAAATGGATTGTTGAACAGTAAAACAGACAGACACTTTCAAATCGGTTTGAATTCAATTCGGTTCGAATTTAATTGGTTTGAAGGGCTTGATAACTCTATAGTGCAGGACGCTTTGTAAATATGAATAAAACATTAATATTCATTATTCGTAATTTTTTCTCAGATCAGAAGTTAGTTGGAGGACAGATGGATAGGACTAATTTTCGTTCCAACTTAATTTGCGATGATTTAATATTTGAATAATATGTAAATTCAATCTTGCGTGCTAAGATCTAACATTGTACTATGAATAATAGATGGAAGCATTTATATACTTGGCAATAAATGTGTGAAAATGCTGAATACGCAACAAGTTCATCAATATTTCTAGTTTTTTTCAAAATACCATTTTCTGAAATGAATAATTTATATTTTTTCAAGATATTGAAAATATTATAGATTAGGTAGAATGTGTGAAATTCGAATTAAACATTAATTTATTTAATACCAGTTTTTTCCAACAGTAAGGAATTGAAAATAATTACAATTATTATTTCTCTTTAGCTGTCAATCATGAATCTGTTATTTAAGACAGCTAAACAAAGGTTTACTATCAATTAGGTATTTTATTTTCAAGTCACAAAAATCTTGATTCCTCAAAAGTAAACTAAAAGTGGAATATAAACATTTTTTTCCCGTATACAATTTGTTCATGAAAAACAATGAGAATATTTCATACAATAATTCTTATTCACAATATGTAAAACTTCCTACGACGACATTCTTCCCCAAATACGGCTCAAGATGAGTAGGTAGGATCCGGACGGGACACCACAAGGGCGATCTTATGCAGACCCAGGAGAATCAATTAATTATACTGTGATTCAGGGGTCTCCAAACACCGGCCCGCGAGCACCACCAATCCGGCCTGCCATACTTTATTTTGATTACATTGTAAAATTTACATTGTAAGTAAATCATACAAAAAAATAGTAAGATGTTTTTATTTAACTTGAAATCACGATACACAATAACTGACATAGGGCCTATATAGGTAATTCACATAATGAAGTTAAACATTAAAATTATGATTGTTGAGACTTACGTAGCTCCCCAGAAGATGGCGGTGTACTACTGTTGGCCCTAGGGGCTTTGTAGAGGAATCAATGTGGCCCTCACGCTAAAAAGTTTGGAGACCCCTGTAAATGTATGGTAAACTATCAATGAGTTACCCAGTGAATGTGTACTCCACTAAATGAGTGACGTACGCATTGCATTCCTAGCAACGAGAAATGCATCTCGTTGCACAAAAACGCATCCAAGCAACAACTGCATTGAGTAATGACTTCACACGTAACCCAACACCTTCAAGTACTGCCACCACTAGACCAGACCGAGCGACCGTCCCCCCTATTATCTAGCACTACCGATCACACGTCTCGACCCGTCACGAGTACTAGACCGAACCGAACGACCGTCCCCCCTATCATACAACACTACCGATCACACGTCTCGACCCGTCACGGGTACTAATGACATATCATGATAACAATTGAATGTGATATGGTTTGAAGATGAGTGTTCTGAGTAGCCATGTGAGGTGAAGCGATGTGACGATGATGTTGGGTAGTCTAGTCGTTGGTAGGTCGTTAAACAACGGCTGGTTAACGACGTGTCATGAGACCGAGACGAACATGAAAGTCAATGGTTAGATGATTGTATCTAGAAGGATATTGTTTGCGTTATCATGACCCCAGCAATAGATAGATTATTGGGAGGTATAAACGAGAAGTTGATGGATGAAAATGGTATAGGTGAATCAATGTTTCGGATATTGAAGTCGAATTGGACGTGAGTCCCAAATAACCTAGCTGTTGGTGGGGTCGTTCGGAAAGTGATAATCATCAATACCGATAGATGAATGGTATCACCGGCACATGTAGCGCAGTGGTTAATGCACTCGCTTCGTCTGATCCGGGAGGCGAGGGGAATTTCGAACCCAGTTCGATCCCCGCCGCCGACCATCTTTACAGGGGTTTTCCATGGTTTCCCTCTGTAGTCTAGGCTAATGCCGGGATGGTTCCTACAATAAGTCGGCCATGACCGCTCCCTTGCCACTATCTTACCCATTACCCAAGAACCTTCATCTCATCATCCCATCGTCTCATTAATCATCCATCCGACGCCATTAGATCTGCGCTATCATAACAGTGCGTCGTTAAATCCAATAAATGAATAATAATCGTACTCCCAAACAACCTAGCTGTTGGTGGGGTCGTTCGGCAAGTGATAATCATCAATACCGATGGATGAATGGTCTCTCTCTCTCTCTCTCTCTCTCTCTCTCTCTCTCTCTCTCTCTCATCGCACCACCCGTCTTACTTCTCCCTTAAGACAGTGTCCGATGCACCGTGACCCCTCTCCACCCTCCTTGTTCCACCTGAGAGGAAGCAAGGGGTTAACCCCCCTCACCGCCCCTCGTACACTTGTCGACTACTTCCGGCGCGGGCTTACGAGCACTTCCGACCGGCGACATGGTTCACCGACGCCACCTTCTGGCCCCGTGAGAAACTACCGTCGTCTTCAGCGCTAATAGCTCTCCTAATTGATGCACCTGCACTTCGGCTAACCTCGGAACTACTCGGCACTCTTCGGAGATGAATGAAAGATTATGACTGTATGAGAAAATTATCACAAAAAAAGTAGATTTTTTGAAAAATGAGGCATATATACATGTTCATTTGTCAATATATCAATCTTTGAACGTGAAATGAATATATATATATATATATATATATATATATATTCATTTATTCATTTATAATTTTCTAGCAAGAAAAAGCCCAGTGATGTATAGGCTTCTAAGTGGACAACAATGCCCCCAAATGGTGTTCTCAATCACAAGTCCAGTATATTATTTCGTACTCCATTTGTCTCCAACTTGTCTAGTTGCTATAGTAACCTGACCAACACGCCATCTCCCAGGTCCCTTTAAATCTTTGTTCCACTTCCCAAATCTATCAGCCAGTTGAAACTGAAAGTGTATCGAACCAGTTTCTTGTGGCAGATGGGTGTATCGCAACAGGTGGTCACCGTGTCACCCCCCAACAACAACAACAACAACAACAGCAGGGCTGGGCTACCTGTCGCGTCACCCAAGCGTGGTGCTGGCTCGCCGAGGCGCGGCGCAGTTTAGCTGCACGATTTGTCATAGTGTGCACACTGTTTGGCTGTGATAGGGTGTGATTAGGAGGGAAAGAGATAGACTTATCGCGTGAGTAATGCGTAGGAGTGAGATGATGCGAGATATATTAGTGATGTGCGATTGTTTACATTGGGTTTAATGACGCACTGTGATGATAATGAAGATCTATTGGCGTCAGATGAATGATACTGAGACGAGTGTATCATATTGAATCGTCACTCAGGAGACCGGGGTTCGATTCCCGCCATGGTCGACTATTCTTAATGGGGTTTTTCGTGGTTTTCCTGTCGTTCAGGTCAATACTGGGTAACAACAGGGCTCGAACGACTCCTTCCCACTATCCCCAAACACCTAATAAAATAACCTTTCATCTCATCATCTCATATATCATAGAACCATCCTCGCATCAACCTGAACAATAGGAAAGCTAAGTAAAACCGCAGTCAGGATGGTCGACCATGGCGGGAATCGAACTCCGGTCTCCTGAATGACGGTTCACCGTGCTAGCCACTGGTTCACCCGTGACAGTTTAGAGGTAAACAAACTGATACTAAAGGTATGATTGGAGGAAATTGTTGTCCACTCATGACAACAATGTGTGACGTCATCCGAAAGAAGAAACCGGAGAGAAGATTTCAGTCTTCAATACTGTCATGTGACAGTGTCAGTATGCCAACACTGTCAGGAGGTTTCGAAGGAAAGACGGTCGTGTGTTCCGCATCACTTGACCCTCATAGCAGCTTCCTTCCGGTTCATTAGACACTGTACCAGTATGTGATATATGACCGCGACAAAGAATTTTTTAAATCCAAATTACATTTCTTTAAAACCCTTGGGGTTTTCGGGGGGCGGCGGTTTTCCCGCCCGTCACCGTTCCCCCCAAACCCCCGGGGGGGGGTTAACCCAAAAAGGGGGGGGGGAGGGGAGGGGGGCAAAAAGGGGGGGAAAAGGGGGGGGGGGGGAAAAAAAGGGGGGGGAAAAGGGGGAAAAAAGGGAAAAAAAGGGGAGAGGGAGAGAGGAGGGGGGAAAGGGGGGATGGTAGAAGCGGGAATAAGAAGACGGGGGGGGGGAGGGGAAAAAGAAGAAGGAAAAGGGGGGGATGGGGGAAAAAAGGGTGTTGTTTTTGGGGGGGGAAAGGGGGGGGGAAAAGGGGGAAAATTGGGGGGGAAAAAAAAAAAAACCCCCAAACAAAAAGGGGGGAAAAAAAAAGGGGGGGAAAGGGGGGGGGAAGGAAAGGAAAGGGAAAAAGGCGAAAAAAAGGGGGGGGAGGGTTTTGGGTGAGAGGAAAAGGGGAAGGAAAAAGAAAAGGTGTGGGGAGGAAGTGGTTAAAAAGGGTGGCAACCGAAACCTGGTTCGCCCCCCCAATCCTGTATTTGAATTCCCACCCCCCACAGTTTGGGGAAAAACCCCCCCTTCTTTTAACCCCTTCGCTACCCCCCGCCCAAGAAAAAACCATTAAAATTTTGCGACAAAAAATTTTAAAAGAGGGACAGAAAGGGACCAGGAAGCGCAAAATCGGGAAAAAGAAAGAAAGAGGGAAGAAAAACCAGGGGGGAAGGGGAAAGGGAAAAAAGGGGTTTTTAGGGGGGGAGGTCGTAAGGAAGGGGGGGAAAAGAAAAAAAAGGGAAACCAGGAAAAGACGGAGGGAGTGAAGGGGAAGAAAAAAGGGGGAAAGGGTAAGGGGGGTCGAAAAAAAGAGGAGGGTTTGGTGTGGAGAACAGAACCCCCCAAATTTTATAAAAATTTTAAACCCGGACTTTTAAAAAGTTTTTTTTTTTTTACAAAAAAAAAGGGTTTAAAAAATTAAAAATACCCGGTTTTGGTCAGCGCTAGGGGTATCCCGGGCCCCCCCCGGGCTTTCGGTCCTTAAAGGAGGGGTTTTTTAACCCCACGAATCCCTTCCCACCACTTTCTTATTACCCTTCTTTTCCCCGAAATCAGCGTTTGGGGGAAACCGAAATTTTTTAAAAAAAAATTAACAGAGCGGTCGTTACTATAAAAACAAAGAGAATTCACCCTGCGATATCGAAACGCTTTTTTGAAAAAATAAAGTGCGTTAAGGGGGGGAAATAAAAAGATAAGAAGAAGTACAAAAAAATTAAATCTTTTGCCTTTTGGTTGCCCCAAAAGATTTTAAAAAAATACACAGAGGATTCGGTGGGGGTTTTTCCTTAAAACCCCACAGCCGAAAGTAATCCCGCTTAAAAATGGGGGGGGCCCCCTTGGGGTGGGGGATTCACGGCGACCCCCAATTTCCCACCCAATAACTCAAACCAAGACTTTTAAAAAATAGAAAATTCCCCCAATTTAGGTAAATTAAAAAATTTAATAAAAAATTTTGGATAAGGTTTTTTTTAAAAAAATTTGGGTTTTTGAACAAAAAAATTTCAAAAAAAAAAAACCCGAAAACCACATTTAAGGCCTCGAACCCCTTTTGCTTTTTTTCTTTTAAAACTTTTGTTTAGGGATAAAATCAAATTAAGAAATTCCTTTTTTCCCCTTTTTTAAAACCCGAGTCTTTCCTTATTAAACTGATAAAGGCAAGATTTTTTTTAAAAAGCCAAAAATTTGGTGGACTCCAAAGGGACAAAGGAATAGGTTTGAAAAGAAAAAAATTTTTTTTTTTTGAGAAAACAAAACTTTTCTTTAGAATATAATTATTATTTGTCTTCCCCCCCCCTTTTTTTTTAAATGCCGGGGTTTTTTATTCAAAACACCGAGGGTGGGGGCCCCCCCAAAAAAATTGAAGGGTCGGGGGACAAAATAAATTTAATTTAAAATTTGTTTAAAAAAAAATTTAAAAAAACAAAAAAACAAACTTTCCCTGAAACGGGTTTTGCTTCTCCCGGGGGTTTCCCTTTGGACCTAGGGGGGTTAAATAATCTGTAAAATTATAAACGGGAATTTACCCCGCCTTCCTCTTTCCCCGACTGGGCCCAAAAAAATTTAAAACCCGGGCCGGAGCGGTGTTTAACCCGTCCTTTGGAACCTCGAATTATCCCAATGTTTTAAAAAGGAAAAACCAAGTTCATGGTCCGGTTGCAGACTTTTCTAAATCCAAAAATATATTCCCTTTGGGAGTTACTTCCAAAAACCCCCTGTAAAAGGGAACTCAAAAAAATGCCGAATATAGAATTCCAGATCCCCTCTTTTTTCAAGACGTGCCCTCCCCGGGTAGGGGGGATGGGAAATGGGATCCCCTTAAGGGATCTAATGGAATAGAAAAAGTAAAAATAAGTACTTGCCCGGGGGGGACCCAAGGCGGGCCTAGCCAGTGCTAGTAGAACCCCAATAAGGGCCCCAAAATGCAGGGGCCAAGGTTAATACCCCCACTCTTTCCCGGGGGGATTCCCCCAAAAAGGGGGTTAGAACCAGACAAGTCCCGGGGGAAAGACGGTCCCGAGCCGGGTATTGCCCAATGCGGGGAAAAACCCCCAAAAAGGCCCCAAAAGGCGATGCCCTTTCCCCATCTGCTAGTCCCAAAAGGGGGTTCGGGGATCCGGCGTCCGTCCCCAAAACGGAGGGTCGGGGGGGAGTGCCCAATAAGGGGGGATGCAATCCCGAAATTCCCGGGCCCAAAAACCGGGGGCCCTCTAGGGGTGTCCCGAAAGGGGAATGCGGAGCCAGGACAAGGGAGCCCAAAAGGCCCCCTCGGGGGCGTCCCAAAAAAGACCCAAAGGAAAACCTTACCCGCCAATCGTTTTAAAAGGGATTTCCCAAGCGGGGGAACCCCAAAATGCCCATCGCAAAAAAACCTTTCCCGAAAAAGGGGCCCCCCCCGGGAAAAGGGATGCGGGGCCGGACTTCCCCCCCCAGGAGGTGGGGGGCGGGACCCAAAAAAACCCGGTTAAAAACCTTGGGTTTCCCCCGTATCCCGATCAACGGGGTAGGCCCAGAAACGGTTAAATCCAGGACTCCCCCCGAGCGGGGCCGTGTGCCCGACAAGGGTAGGCCCAATAAGACGGATCAGGGAGTCCAGGACAAGTGCCCGATGCGCAGATAGACCGTGTGCCCGGGTCTGGCGGGCAAGTCCCGAATAGGAAATTTAAGGCCTAATAGCCTGTCAAAACGGGTATTTCCCCCGAGTAAGCGGGTTTCCCCGGTGGGGATCCCCGGAAAAAAAAAACCCCCGGGCCCAATACCTTTTCCCGGAAGGGTATGTGCCCAAATAAGACGGATCAGGGCCGGGAAAAACCCGATGCCCAGATAGCCGGGGCCCGAGTCAGCGTTTTTGGGGGCGGGTTTCCCAAAACGGAATGCGGGAGTCCCAATCCCCGTGCCAGTCCTTTTCCCGATTAAGGGGGAAAAGGGCCCAAAGCGGATGCAGGGAGTCCGGGCAACCCCGGGATGCCCAGAAGCCCGGGGGGGGCCCGGGCCGGTCGGGCGGGGGGTGGATCGGGGGTATGTTGCGGTAACTGTCTAACCCCGGGGTTTTAAGTGGGGTAACGTCCCCGGGAAGAGGGTGGGGGGGGGCAATCCCAAAATGGCCAATTAGACCCCCCCCCCAATTTTCCCGGGGGTTTCAAGGGGTTTTCCCGAAAGCGGTGCCAAAGGCCGGAAAAGGGGGACCGATAGCCCGGTCCCCGATAGCGGATGCCCCAAAAAAGGTGGGGCCGGGAAAAATTTTCCCCCCAAAAGGTGGGGGTCAGCAGTGCCCGACGGGCGGTAGGCCCGAAAAACGAGAGCTGGAGCCGGGACAAGGCCCCGATGCCAGATGACCTGTGCCCGATAAAGGGGTTTTAAAAAAAAAAGGGGGAAGGCTAGGGGTCCAGGACAAGTCCCGTGCAAGATAACCCTGTCCCCGGCACGGTGCGGTAGGGGGTATCGGAAGGGGGAATTTGTATTTTTGGGGTTTTAAAATCTTTCCCCTTTCCGGTCCAAAGTTTTGGGGGAAAGGGAACAAAAGGGGTTTTAAAAATTGTTCTGCGGGGAAGACCCCCCAAAAAAAGAGCTGTTTTAAATGGTTCAAAAAAAAATTTTTGGATTTTACATTTAAAAAAGGGCAAGTTTTTAAAAATTGGGAAAGGGTGTTTTTTTTAAAAAACCCATTTAAAAAAAGAAAAAGGGGGTTTTAAAATTTTAAAAAAAATTTTATTAATTAACAATTAAAATTAATAATTAAAAAACCCCCCCCTGAAAAAAAAGGGGGGGGTTATAAAAATAATCCTTCTTCCCCCGGGGATATTTTTAGTATAATAATATTTTAAAAATATTATTAAAGAACCATTATTTAAAATATATTTTTATAATTATATATTATTAAAATTATATTTATTTATATTTAATATTTTTACCAAAATTTTTCAGGTTTTTTAAAATCAATAGAAATAACGAAAAAAGTCTAAAAAGTAACATTTTTTAAAATTTAAAAAAAAATTAATGGCGCATAAAATAAACAGGATTTTCACCTTCAAGCTCTTTCCAAAAGCATTCTGGGTTTTTTCCCCAATTTAAAAAGGGGTTTGTCAGTGACTCCCCCTTGTTAAAAAGGCAGACAAAATGTCCACCGTTGGAAACCAATGTGTTTTTAGTTCCTTTTTCCCTTTATCCTTGGGCTTTTTTTTCATTTTTTCTTAAAAACTATTTTTCTAATTTTAAGAAAAAAACACACCCCAGCCACAAACCCCTGGGCCCCCGTTAGCACTTTTTCGTTCCACTGCCCTAAAATGGTTTGGCCCCCCCCGGACCGTAAATGTTTTGGGGTTTTCCCCGGGGATTTGCCCTGTAATTGGTTGAATAAAAAACTTGTTCATTAATTTCCCCAAAAAAATTTTTAAAAAAATTTTTTTTTTTTAATTTATTTTAAATATCCCTTTTTTTTTTTTAAAAAAATTTAATATTTCCCCTTTTTAATTTCCTTTAAAAAAATAGTAAGTTTTAAATTTTTTTTCCTTAAAAATTTTTTTTAAAAAACCCCCCTTTTTTTTTTAAAAAATGAATTGGAAAAAAAAAATTTCCCCGATAATTAAAAAAATTATTAAAGGGGGGCTTTTAAAAAAAAAAATTAAATTAAAAATTTTTTTCCTTTTAAAAACCCCGGGTTTTTAAAATTTACATTTTCAAAAAATTTTTTTTCCTTTAAATTTAAAGTAATTTTTTTTTAAACAATTAGTTTGGAAAAGTAAATTTTTTTTTCTTTTTTTTTATTTTTTAAAAAGTTAATTATGAAAATTTTGCTTTTAAATTTTTCAAAATTAAGATGGAATTTTTTTAAAATACCTTTTTTTTTAGGATAATTTTAATTTCTTAGGGCCCCCTTTATTTTCCAATGTATTTTTCACGTTTTAAGAACAACCTTCTATTATAAAAATAAAAATAAACCCTTTTTAAAATTTTTTAAATTTTTTAAAAAATTTTTCCAATTTCAAGGATTTTTCGTAATTTGATTTTTGCTCCGGGCAAAACTAAAAAATCATTTTTTAAATTTTTTTAACAAAATTTAAAAAAAATTCCCAAATTTTTTTTAAATTTTTGATTTTAATAATTTTTTAATTTTTTTGGATATTTTTTTTTCACCCCCAAAAAATAAAGTTCAATTAAAAAAACTTAAATTTTTTTTTTTCTTCCCGAAAATTTTCCCAATTTTGTAAGATTTTAAAAAATTATTTGTAAAAAATTAATTATATTTCCCAATATATTTATTCAAATTTTATAAAAAATTTCTTTGTAATTTTTTTATAACAAAAAATTATAAATCATTGTTCCCCCAAAAAATGGGTTTTAAGAGGATCGTTACCAAAAAATGAAATTTTTAAAAAACTTTTATATTTTTAAAAATTTTTCCCCTAACCCCCGATTGGGCCCTTAAAACCCCGGGGGGTAACATCAAACTTTCCCCCCCGATTTAAAAGAGGGAAATTTAAAAATTTTTAGGGGGTAGGGGGAACGGGCCCCCCAAAAGGGAGGCCTTTTCCCCCCAAAAAGGGGAAAAAAAAAACCCTTTTTGGAATTTGGGGGGGAAAAAAGGGAAAAATTTTCCCCCCCCCCCCCCCGAGTTAAATAACGGGAAAATTAAAAAGGAAATTTTGGCCCCTGGGGGGTCCCGGGGGGGGGGGGGGGCCCCTAAACCGGGTTTAAACCATTATTAAACCCCTTTTCCCTTTCACGCTAACCCCCTCTTTTTCCGGGAAAGGGGGGGGGGGGGGGGGGGGGGGTTTTGGGGGGGGGGGGGGGGGGGGGGGGGGGGGGGGGGGGGGGGGGGGGTTTTTTTTTGTTTTTTTTTTTTGGGGGGGGGTTTAAATTTTAAATTTTTTTCCCCAGTTTTCCGGGCCCAAAAAAACCCCAATATGAGGCCTTTTTCCCTTTCCCGGGTTAAAAGGGGGGGGGGGGGGAAAAACGGGGTTTTAAAAAAAAAGGTTAAATTTTATTTTTTTTCTATTTTAAAAACAAGAATTTTATAAAAAATAACAACCCCAAAAAATTTATCCTTTTTTTAATATGCTTTATTTTTTTTAATTAATTTTAATTATTTTAAAAAACTATTTTTTTATTTTTTTAAAGTTTCAACTTAATCTTTTAAGGGTTTTTTTTTAAAAAAATTTTTTTAAAAGTCTCTTTTTCTTAATTTTTTTTTTTTTCTTTTTTATATTTTTTCGCTTAAATTTAACAATATTTGTGATGGTTTTTAAAAAAGAAAATTTTTCCCCTTTTTTCCCTTTTTTTGGGGGTTTTCCCCCCTGGCCCTCCTTTTTTCCTTTTCCCCCCCCCCCTTTCCCCTTTTCCCCTTTTTTTTTGGTTTTCCCCTCTTAAAAAAACAAGACAGGGGCGTAAATGGGGGGCTTTAAGGGGGGAAAAATTTGGGCACTTTTTTAGGAAACCTGAAATTTCCTGTACAAAGGGAAAAGAAAAAATGCAAATTGGGGGGGCATCAAAATTTAAATTTGTTCCCCCCCACCTAAACGCGTTTAAAAAAACCCCCCCCCCTTTTTTTTTTTTAAAAATTTTTTGGTTTTAAATTTTTTTTCCTTTTACCAAAATTTTTGGGCGCATTTTAAATTTTCCCTTTTTTTTTGTAAAAGCCCGACAAAAGCCCGAAAAAAATTTTTTTCCCTTTTCCCTCCTCTTTCCCCCCTTCCCTTTCCCTCCCCTCCTTCTTTTTTCTTTTTCCTTTTTTTTTCCCCTTTTCTCTTTACCCCCTTTTCTTTTTTTTTCCTTTTTTTCCCCCCCAAATTTCCCACCTTTTCCCAAAAAAAAGCCGCCCCACCCTTTTTTCCCCCCTTTTTTAAAAACTTTTCCCTTCCCCCTAAACCCCCCCAAACTTTTAAAATTTAACCCCCCCCCCGGGGTTTTTTTTTTTTCCACCCCTTTCCCCTTTCCTTTTTTTTTCCCTTTTAAAAAATTTTTTGGCCCAAAAAAATTTTTTTTTTATTTTTTTTTTTGAAATCCTATTTTTTTAAAATTTTTGGGTAACCCCCCCCAAAAAGGTTGAAAAAAAAAATTTTTTTTCTTTTTTTTTAAAAATTTTTTTTAAAAATTTTAAAAATTTTTTTTTAAAACTTTTTTTTTTTCCCCCTTTGGGCCCTTTTAAAAATTTTTAAAAGGGTTTTTTTTAAACAAGAAAAGAAAGGGGTTTTTTTTTTTAAAAAAATTTTTTTTTTGGGAAAAAAAATTTTTTTTTTTCAAAAAAAGGGAAATTTAAACAATTTTTAAAAAACATTTAAATTTAGAAAAAAATTTAAAATTTTAAATTGGGCCTAAATTAAATTTTTCCCAAAATCCTAACCATTAAAGGAAAGGGTTTTTAATTTTCCCCCAATCCTTTTTTTTTTTAAAAAGTTTCCGCACCCTTTAAATCTTCCCAAAAGGGGGTTTAAAAGGAATGATAAATTTTTTTAATGCTCAATCAGGGCCTTTTATTACATTAAAAACAATCCCAACAACCCTTTTCGTTTCCAAAAAAAAAATTTGTTTTAAAAAAAATTTTTTCCTTGATTTTTGTTAGAGTTGAGTTTTAAAACTTTTTTGGTGATAACTTCTCGTACTTTTCGAAATATCAAAATTATAATACGGTCTTCAACACCTTCAAGAATGTATAAATGAAAACAATTCAACTTCTATCGCGTAATTTTCAAAAATGTAGGACTACAGCTAAAAAATGTGTTTTTATAGCTATATATACGTTTGCCAGTGATATTTATTAGTTGATTAGTTACTAGGAAAACGCCATATATGCGTTGTTAGACGAGCGGATAGTAATAGTATGGGTAAAAATGGGTGTAAACTGCTTCGAGTGGTACCAATTTAGCACATTTTATGTTTTTTCTTCAAAATGACTGACCCGATCAAACTGAAAATTTCCAGAAATGTGTATCAGAATGTAATTCAACTTCCCACAAAATTTCATTTTTTCGGAAAATGATTTTTTTTTCCGCTGTGTTATTCTAATGGGTATTTTTGAAATTTCTAGAATTCATAAAAAAAAAGTTACCACCCGATAATGCCACAAAACTATACAGATCTAAGTTAGACGAGGAACCATATTGAGGAAAAGTTTGAAGTTGATAGGTGTAGCCGTTTGACCTGTGGAGAACCGACATAAAAACACATTTTTTTTTCAGTATGTCAAATTGAACCCTCGCTAAAGCTCGTCTAATAACTCACAACTTACATAACTTCAAAGGCATTGAAATTATCTGCGTTTCTTTCTCAATATAATTCTAACCATACCATTCAAAAGTCATCACCAAATAACTAAAATTTCGTTAAATCGACTCCCATGGACTCAGTTTTACATCGTAATAACCGAAAAGAATGCGAGTATTTGTAAGCCAATGCATGATTTGTATTTCTTATAGCATGCATAATAACACGTGCCTTATTACATGCTAATACCGCTATTCTCGCAGACACAACAGCCTAGATCTCAGGTATTCAAAACCCAGCGCTCGGGTGTTTCCCCTATGTGTTAGCATTAGCTATCGGGTGTTTCGAGTTTCTGATTCAATGAGTTAGTACAGTTACCGCCTGGAGCGCTGCTGGGTTAGATAATACTGTGTGGAAGCCTACTATACTGTAGTATATTATAGTATAGTATTGTTAACTGTGACAAATACTCGACCAATAGAAGGGCTAGTAGCAGTAATAGGTATTTATGTGAATACATATCTCTCTCTGACTTTTTATCTGCCATAATATATGTCTCTCTCTCTCTTTTTCTGTCTAGTAGGTCAACGCAGTATGGAATGTTGTATGGCCATTTAGTGGTATGCTAAATTTTTATCTGAAATTCCATTAACGTAATCTAGTTTTGTTATAGCATTTTTATTAAACTCATCACGCATATTTGATGGGAGTTTAGATACAAGATTAAAAAAATATGATGAGAAAAAAATGAATATATAAACGTATAGGAAATACTCAAAAAACTTTCAGTGTACCACATTGAATGAATGTAAATGACATATAACTACATTTCTTTTCTTAATTTGGAATAATCAAAATCTAAAATCGGTGCGATAATTCATTCAAAACATAATAATTTTTAAAATATTTACATAATTCCTTCTGAATATTTAATGTGTACATCTATACATCGTCTTCATTCGGTCGACCACGACAGGAATCGAACCCCAGTCTCCTGAATGACTATTGGGCGTGCTAGCAACTGATCTACCCATCTCTGTCAGGAGGGTCCATGACGGGAATCGAACCCCAGTCTCATGGTTGACGACTTGACATGCTAATCTCAGTAATTTTAATTTGAGATACCATCTTCTAATATTGCAGGTATACATAATAAGCTGAGAGATATTATCTCACTTGATCTCTACAACATAACAAGTATATGGTAAACAGACCTCTTTTGTAACACCATGTTCCCACGTTACATGAACTACAAGCTTAACACCCGCACTCGGTGTTAACTAACCTCGTTACGTTAGGACAACGCGCTAGAATGTGCGTATGTCTTGGTCGAAGAGACACGATATTAATTCGAAACAATACATTGTTAGAAGAACGTTTCATTATTTTTGTGGAAATCTAGGGTTTTAATAATAAGTTTGGAAGTATAATGTGGAGAGATAAAAAAGCGCCGTTAATTTTACAACAAACTGAAAATTATATTTGTTCACAACAATATCTTTTCAAGAGCTAGTTTTACGAATTTTAGTCAAGTACTAATCCACCAACTATTAGTTAAAGGTACGAAAATAACATATGAGTAGTAATGAGTATTAATTAATCCGCTAACTAAAGGGTACGGAAATAACTTATCTATAACTAAGGCATAGTTTTACGAATTGATAGTTAGTGGATTAAGCTATAGTTAACGGATTAATTTATTATGACCATCGGTTACAAATGCTATTTTTGTACCTTTAACTAATATTAAGCAAAAATATCAAGATAGTAAGAAGGTTGAAGTTTTTCTTCTCCCCAATGTAAATGTTCGAATTGTTAATTTTCCCTGAAATCATACTTTATAAGATTTAATATTTGTTGAATGAGATCTTTTTTAATTCTTCTTTCGAGTGGTAAGATCGCCTTGTGGTGCCCCCTCCGTATGGACCTATTTAACCCTTTTAGCAAACATTGATTTTCAATCAAGTTTCGATGTTAATAAAAATAAAATAAAAACTTCGCCTAATTCACCAATTTATTACTTGCATAATCAAACCATAATTTTATTTCATTATTCTTACAATTTATTAATCTTGAAATAATATTTACCATTTCACTAGTGGTTTCAACTACAACAATAACTCGAAAATGAATGTAAAAGTTTGTCAACATCTGATAATACACAGACATTTGTACAAATAAAGTAACTGAAGTTCCCACCGCGGTTAAAACTTTCTCGATAAACCTTGTGAAAAATGTGACTTTCCCGATAAGCCTTGTGCGAACTGTGTGAATATCTTTATTCCACTCGAAACTGTCTAAACTGTCTAACTGTCTAGAATGTGAAACTTCACCAACGTGCTAGAAACTACTGTTTACCTCAATATCACCTTGTAATACATTTTATTCGATGTTTAGACTTCAATTTCACTATTCAGTCAACACAATATTTTAATGTAATCATATGTAAAGAACTTGTGAAGAAATAAAAAATAAAAAATTCGATCTAGATGAATTTCATTTTCATTTTCATTTTTTTTTTTTTTATGTTGCTTAACGACCCCACCAACAGCTAGGTTATATGGGGGTACGAATGAGCGGATGATAATGAAACGATGAAGAGGTGATAGATGAAAGGACTTTTACAAAAACCCATGCTTTATGCGGGACTCGAAACCACGCCCAACGGTGACTTCAGTTACTACCGCTAGCGGCCGCCCCGGTGGCTAGGTCAATTTCATTCTTATCTTTTGAAAGGTATGTGATATCAAAATTCTAATTCTAGAAAAGTACAGATATTTGTAATACCTTAGAGGTGGTATAAGCATTGACTAAATCTCTTCCGTCAATGCTAGTCAACTTGAAGGCCTATCACATGTTTTTCACAGGGTCCCCCGCTGAAAACACACACTTTTTCACAGTATCGGTACTTAAAATATTGAATAAGTCAATAATTTTAGATTTTCACACCATTAAGGTATCAATTTCGTCATATCCCCCCCCCCTTCCCAAACACCCGCATTAGAAGTAGGCCTATATTTGATATCTCATACCGTTTAGGAGTAATTTACAGAAATGTTAAAAGAGCTACACAATATAATCAATTATAACCTTTGTGGTGGTAAAATCACCCTTGTGGTTCCGCGTCCTAACGATCTTACCTTGTCGTCCTTAGCGCATTGACTAAAGAAATACTCAAGACGTCCCATGTAAGTTACTTCACGAGATTCAAAACCCTGTATTACTGAAGTACGTCAATATCGCTAACACTAGAAGCTGCTAGCATCAGTTGAGACTTGCGAACAAATCACTAACCGTCGACGAAGCCATGCCAACGTTTTCAGCACTCTTAGCGGTGATTGACGATACTACATGGTAAGGGGTGTGGGGAGGGTAGACAAATGAGTGGGGATGAAACGTAATTTAATGTTGGGGAACTGTCTTTGTTCATCTTTAGTCTTTTCTTAGAGTAAATTGGAAAGTTGTCGATGTATTTAATAATAATAATAATAATAGATCGATAAATAATGTAAAAAACTATTATACGAACTTGAAAATTTAATTCAGGCCACTTGACACATTCTTCCGAGTTTGAGTTATTATCTAGTCCAAATAAAAACAGGACCACCATCTAATGAACAATATTTATCCACTTTTTTTGTATTATCTACTTTTTTTACTTCATATTTATTTAATAATTGATCAATTTGCACTTCCATGTTATGCCGCAAACCCGTTCACAATGCGTATATATTCAGTTGAAGGCTCAACACCACCGATCGGTCGCACAGCGAAAGACGACGAACCCCCGGTCGACACGTTTTACTACAGCCTCTGGAGATAATAACACGCATTGGAACAACATTCTTTTAGTCACGTGATTGCAGGGAAACGGTGTAGTTGGTGTTCATATTTCGTCCTTATTGGAAACTGAAATACTTCCCCTTCGGCGAAGATGTTACAAGTAAAATATTGATCCAAAATAATTGTTCTCCAATTAAGGCTATGGATGGAGGTAGGATCGTTCGGATGGAACGCCACAAAGACGATATGATCACCCCAAAATTACAGTAATCAAGTACATCAAGTAAAGTGACCCGCAATGTAGTCCTGCAAAGTTCATTGTGATTAATAATTTTATAATAGATATAGGCCTATAAATTGTTTATTGTTGTCAAGACCTCTTCGGAATCCTGATTTAAACACCATGCAGAGAAATGTTGTCTCTTATATGTTAGTCAATGATGAGGAGTCAGACCAAGATCAGTCTGCTGCTGTATATCGATACCTTATAGTTGGAAAACCTCGTATATATGTGTTTTGTGAGGTTGTGCTATGTACGCAAAATACTCCTATAATTGACTTGGTTTCACCAGAGAGTAA
The DNA here is from genome assembly GCA_907164805.1 of Brachyptera putata. NCBI lineage: Eukaryota > Metazoa > Arthropoda > Insecta > Plecoptera > Taeniopterygidae > Brachyptera > Brachyptera putata. Next base: position 6,170,770 of record OU015473.1, read on the forward strand.
TGAACCTCCTTAATCTATGGTTTCATGATTTGTAATATTTGTTATTCTCATGTCAAATGATTGTTAAATCAGTGTTGTATAATTTGAAATTGGGATAATAAATGTTGGAAAGTCAAATAGAAGTATTTTTAGTACCCTGCACTATCTCACAAAACCAAGATACGAGGTTTCCAACTAGGGTAACGATATGGAGCCTCTACAAAATATTCTTCTCATTTTTTCTAAGCCTTTTTTTCTCCCTCCCTCTCTACATCTCAATCTGATATTATTATAATATATTTAGTGGGAATAAAACTATTATATTGATTGAAAGGTCGTCTATTGAGAATATACCGGAATAAAGTATACTAATGTCTGTGTGACTTGGGCTTGGTTGGCAAACCTTATCCAAGCCCCTGGCCACATTTACAACCATCAACTCAAAAGTACCCTAGCCCATTTCACACAACCAAGGGAGAAATTATTCCGATATACGTTCTTCAGTGTCCTTCACTATCCAAACTTGAATGAACACGTCGTTGACGCGCCGTAAAACCTCAACACTCATATATCCATTATTATCTTTCATAAATATCCAACGACTGCAACTATCTCGTTGTCCTACTTAATGATAACATGTCTAAGGACCACATTCCTCCTCGTCCGCCATCTTACATCATTACACGTATGAACGGTATGAAGCAGGCACTAAACCATGCTGGACGAGTTGAACGGTATCGAGAAGGCGCTGTTCGAAAACCACGTGACCAAGTTCAGCTGGGGCTAGTACCTGGAAGTCAGCAACGAGATTTGCGTGGCAAGTAAGTGTTTATTTGTATCCACGAAAGAAGATCGTCAACCAATACAAATAAATATCAGCTTTGTATTTGTATGGATGCGTTATTGTTTTAGAGAATATTTCCATTTCTAGCATTTTTCATTTTTCATGACTTGATTTGTGATAAGAAACACACGTACATCTTTCAAAAATGGTTAAATCCTCAAAGATGCAGAGAGATTGAAGATTGTATAACGACTAAATTATGAAAGTTTGTACAATTATATAGTTGGTCAACAATCTTCTTTTTTCGTGGATGCAGATACAGAAAAAAATGGGATTTCTGCGTAAATATCAAATATTTAAAAAGATCTGAGCTTCTCGTAATCGAGAATTTTGATATCCTTAATCGTTCAGAACACTTTAGCAACAACAAATACATTCATCTCTGTTTAATTTCCTTAAAACACCATACTCTATCGTCCGTCATCAAGCATAATAACAACCACCACAGGTTCTATGCTCATTAAAACACGACTATAAAAAAAAAATGAAAATAAAAATAACAAAAGCGTCCCCCTTCTTGTTTTATCCACCCGGCCATCCAACTCCTTTCAACCACGAACACAATCGCCTTTTTTCTTCTACTCGTTTTCAATCTCAACTCTGTCCAGTTTTTTGTTTTCTTTTCTACGTCTATTGAAGCCCGCGCACGTGCAACGTACGCCCTGAGGGCACCCGGTCGTAAGGACGAGCGAGGGTGCTGGCTTCAGGTTACCAGCCGGGACAGCCGACCGCCGACAATCGAACGAGGGTGTTGGCTTCATCAGCGAACCGAACGAGGGTGTCTGCGTGTAGAGTGATCATCAACATCTTGAGATTGTAAAGGTGGATTGGGTACGTAGATGACAAGAATGGTGAACAAGTATGGATAGATTTTACTTTGTTTGTTCGTTTGAATGTCAATATTAAAATGTGATTCCTCATTTTGAATGATCGTCTATCTTCTGTATTCAATGACAGGAGGTAGTGGTACTTACTATCTTCCGATAACAACTATTCTTTGAAACAGAGAGTGTTACTCAGATGGTATAGTCATTCAGGAGATCGAGGTTCTATTCCTCGCCATGGTCAATCATCCCTACTAAAAAGTGCACCGTGGTTTCCTAATACAATGAAGGTGAAAGGATGGTTCCTTATATTATCATGGCTCCTTCACTGTCTCAAAAAGCTAATAAAATACTCTTTCATCTGAGTTTCTACTCATCTTATCCATCATTAACCGACGCCAGTGTCAGTGTGTCGTTAAACCCAACATATATGAGATTTTCTATGAAACAGGAGTTGGGAGTTTTTTTCGATGTAGTTATGTATAGCTTCAACATGCTCATCGATGAAGGTTCGTCTTCACATAAAACCAAAGACTATATGGATGTATTCCAATGGATACCAATATATAAATATCACATATATCTGTGTTTCAATCAAAATACAATTTCGATAATACAATTTCGTTTCCAAAAATAAAAGACACCATCGAGAAACTAGCATTCCCCTAAAAGGACTTGAAAGCCCACTTCAAAACAATAATAGAATAGTTGGGGTTATAGTGGAGATGGACGATCGATAGTGTATGGTAGAAGATATTCTTGTCAGAAGTAAGAGAGAGACACAAAGTGAAGAAACAAAAGGAGATTTTGATTAACGGGGAAGGAAAGCAATGGAGCAATGAAGCAAAGGAGAAGAAGACAAAGAATACCAGCTGGAATACAATGGGACCAGGCTTTCGGGATGCTTCACAGAGTTCCTTATAAGCACACACATATTCAACTACAACTCCGAACAGATCGAATAACGTGAAATTGACTTGAATTTATAGTATACTTGTATCAACGAAAGAAGAAGGTTCCGAGCGATCGTTTCCCTTATCTCACACTGGTAGCGCACGGGTGGTTCGAGCGTCATTTCTCGTGGATACAACATTCAAGTATTTGTACCTGATTTAAAAGACAAGTCTTCTCGAATTACCCTCACAAATTCCCTTTTACAATAGTATCAAGTTTCACTCATTGGTCAGTCGGCTGAGAGTTGGGAAAGTCACGACGCCATTGCGATGGACGTCAGTCACACTTCATCAACTCACTTGGCAGTAACAATAGACAGACATTATGATCCATGTATGAGATGTTGGAGGGCATAACGAGATATTGCTACAACTAGGTTATAACTTCATGGTTTTAACGAAATTTAAACATTTAAATTGAAATCATAAAATGTCTGATAACAACGGATGTAAGTATCATTGTAGGACGAATGCGAAGACACACAAATATCGAAAATATATTTTCTTCTCACAAGAAAACAATTTGGAAGATTCTTCCTGAGCGTTTGCATGAATTTGAAAGATAATCACCTCAATATTCGTTCATTTTTCAATTTTTAAACAGATTTTGCTCAAGAATAATAATTTTACCACGGTAACATTCCATCTTTTATCAGATTCAAGCTTTTAATACATTTTTCAAATCACAATTTCTTAGGTGTTCAGAATAAGAACCTACATAATCTCCACACAAAGAACCTTATTTACTTCACTTATTAGGACAATATAATTGGTGCTACCAGAGTGTTCACGAGCACAATAGACAGTCTTCTGCCCACGCCCACAACAACCTCTCCAACATTTCGTCCCGCCAACTCGACGGTTAGCACAACGGAGACCACAACAACAATATAGGTTGAGTGTTTGCCTCTGCCCTGAAGAACAAACACCAATGTCATTCCTCATTCGTTCTAAAGCAATTAGCATTTCAATTCAACTCGACCAAACTATCTTAACAAGCTCGAATGTGACAAAAGTTTGATGACAGTCATTAATTTCTCGTCATGATTTATGACACGACTCGTGACGTAGTAAAGAAGGAGCTTTCATTGGTTGGTCATGTCTCGAGACTGGAGAGGTGATTATTAAGATGAGCGATAACTTTTTCACGTTGTTATTGTTGAGTAATGTCGTTAACGTTTCCAAGTTGATGTTATTGTTGTTGTTATCGGTGATCGAAAGGTCAAACGATCAAAACGATCGACACGAATATCCACTTTTGTGAACTTGAATTAACAGTGATCAAGAGATAGCTTAGTGGTAAAAGTATTGAATAATAAAAAGTGTTTTTTTTTTTTTCTATTTGAAGTTTTTATTGAAAATAATACGAGGCTATTTCATATACTGGTCACAACGGTCACAAATAGGCTGAACGGAGAAACCTAATGAATCCGACATTTTCTCCCCACATGTTTACCTATATTCTGATAGAACTTAATAGCTACAAATAATTCCGTCGAGAACCACTGAATCTTGTTCCTCATTACAATATACGACAGAGACCCAAAATTATCGACACTGGAAAAGGCACATATCGAAGTGGCAGTGACTTGTTGCTATCACCATGGACCATGGTTACACATGATATTCACTCAATCTTCGACTGCAGTGGCAAACCAGATTTCAAGTTACCTTATTTGATCTCTGACCTCGGATCTCTGATCCTGATTCCAAGGCATGAAGTATCAAGTAAAAGTCGCAATAGTTACGACCCTCTTACCTGTACAGCGCTGTTGAGGAAGCAGTTGTTCTGTCCAGGTCCGTTAAGCAGCCCCTTAGTGCTGGTATACGCCGTGCCATCGTGTGGCTGCGCTAGTAGAGCAGGGTTGTAAGCCCCGCCCAGCTGCTTCTTGTGGCCGAGGAAGCTCATGTTGAGAGTTGTGTGCCTTGCGACATTCTGAAACAAACATGCGGATTATTAGTATTTACATGAGTGTAATATTTCGTCCAGGAGATGATATCGACTAGAAGTATGCATTCGTAAAGAGGGTTTTGCGTCGGAAGAGGAAGGAAGGATCAACATTTATCAGCATCTTGAATAGATGTATTGAGATGGGCTAAAAAATTAGGTGTGGACATTATAACAATTCCCTCAGCTTCATGGATGCATAAAAAAGCATTATCTGGAAGCATTTATTAAGCATTAGAAATCAGACTTCGAGGAGGTGTCGAAGTGTTCAAAGAAAACTAGAGAACCGATGAAGTTATCCAAGTTCAACCAAGGCTTTCGATTGTCCACACTCCACACCCGTACTTTAATTCGATTTGATAGTTTCTTCGACTCCTGTCAAGGCCAGTTGTGGGGACTGAAAATGATTTCGTTAATTGTATCCACCAGCACTGAGTTGTTGACTAACGCACGACACACACAGATATCAACCTTCTATTTGTATAATTGTAGTCTTTGGAGTACCAGTGTTTTTTCGTGGAGAAAAACAGCTTCATTTTCGAAGGAGCTGAATCTTCAGAGTAGTACCTAGTTTCTGTCATAAATTTTTTACGTTTGTTTGGTACACGAATCACTTTCTCATCTCGTGGATATAAGTACACACTAAATCGATCGCACAACTAGAACGAAATAATTGTAACCTGAAAGAATTCTCGTCTAGTTAGCACGCACACGAAGAATCATCTTCACGCTGGCTGCATGCAACCAGATTGTCATTACTTATTGTATTTTATATTCCACATACAGTATGTGTGTGAATGAAAAAAGTACGCAAACTGAATTGAATTTGAATTGAAGGTTATTCAGGAGATGAGCTTCCAGTCGACAAGGACCTGGCTCTTGTCCACATGTCCTTAATGCATGTACCACGTCATACGTGAACAAAAAGTGCTTCGGTAGCGTTCTCATGGGACTGAGTTTTACGACGGAGAGAGGATACCGACGTGAATTATTCTTGGTAGATTCAATAGTTGAATATCAATTGAAAAATATCAAGAGGAATAATATTCCATAGTGAGAAAACGCTACAAATAATGTTGTGAGGAAGTATGAACATGTACAAAAAATATATCTGTAGAAAGTTTTCAAGTGATTTCAATGATACTATGTTGAAATTAAATTTATAATTTGATTGACATATAAACTTGTTCAGCAGTTAGGGCTACGGATGACATGGTAGGATCGTACGGACGGGACACCACAAAGACGATCCTATACCTAAGCAAAAAGGTATACTCAATATAATCATTGAAGTCAGTAACTATTTGTCGTATTGTATTTTCTCGCATTAAAAGTTTGAAATTAAAAGTTTGAAATTTTCCTCAAAAGTCCTCGGTATAATATATAGCTCTATGATATAATCCAAAATCAGACAGTTATATTCAATGTTTTGGGAATAATGCAAGGGAAAGTTCGAAGTTGTTTGGTTCGTCGACTTGACCAAATGAATGGGACACTTGATTAAATTTGACAAATAAACAACTTTTTGTCCCAGTATGTGAAACTGATTCTTAGCTTCCACGTAACAAAAATCTAAAAGAAAATAGGAAAACAACCATACAAATTATTTGAATATACATTCTCAAATGCACGTTTTAAAGGGTCAACTCATCAAAAATCGCAAACCTCTATAGTTTGGCTCGCACTTACAGGTTTGTGAACTCAAGTATTCAGCTCCACACGTACTACCTCTTATTACAACATGCACACGGGCCATAACCAATCAGAACTGATCCAGCGATACGATGTTTCCAGCCAAAACCAATCAGCATCGAGATTAGAATCACCATCAATCAAACCTGCCACTCAACAGGTGAACAGGTGGAATGCACAAGTAGCCGGGTGAGTTAGTGAAGACACGTGTTCGAGGAAACACAAGGCTATGAGGAAAACTAACACGACCCCACTAACAGCTGGGATATTCTGGGGTATTTAGGGGTAAATCGATGGGACACTGAAGAGCGAATACCGGAATAAAGATACTCGGTCGTGTGACAAGGGCTTCGTGGTACTTTTCAATGGAATGTGGTTAGGGCTCAGGTAAGGTTGGACACCCAAATCCATAACACACAACCGATATGCTTTATTCCGGTATTCGCTCTTCAGGTGCCCCATGAAAAATGTTAACAAAAAACTACGCCTTATGTGGGAACCCATACTCGATTTGACTTCAAAGGCAAGAATGCTGAATGGCTGAATGTGCCACCTTCAGAGCCCATTCAAAGGCTGAATGAGCCACCCCCGTGGCTCATTCAGCTATGGCGCCACTGCTTTAGAACTGAATTAAAGTAGGGCGTGGGTTCGTGTACCGCATAAGGCATGTGTTTTGGAAGATCATTCATGTATCCCCCGCTCACTCGTACTAATTCAAATAACCCAGCTTTTATGGAGTCGTTGAGCAATCAATTTTCAATCGTGATCATCTAGAAGGCGTTACCCTTGAGATCCTTGTGTGACTGAGTTAACTTCGATAAATATAAATTACTCTTGTGTATTCAAGTCAACAATTTTAATCTAAAATTGATCTATAATCTTTGGAAGATAAATTCGGTCCTTGGACGTAGACCTATTTCACTTTATAAGACAAGTCGTTTTTTCCAGTCGATTTACCGAAATATCTTTAATTTTTTGGTAATAACTTTTCGAACGGTATGGAATTTCAAAATTCGAATACGAGAGAAACATAGATATTTTTGATAGATTCAAAATGATGTGAAACAAAACTATTAAACCTTGATTTTAACATTTTCAAATGTAAACAGCTAACAAAAACGCGTTCTTTCAGCTGTATATCCGTGAAAATTGTGCGATATAAGTTAGATAATTTTCACTTATACCATCTTGAGGTATTAAAAATAATTTCCTCCTACAGGACTAAAATTTTGACATCTTAAACCGTAGAGAAATATAATCAAAAAACTAATATTTCGATAAATCGACTTCCAATGCATCATTTTTTTTAGCAGTGTCTAAATAATATCTCAACTGACTGAGCTATCCGGGCGAATACCAAAAGGGAGGATACCTGTTGCTATATCGACAAGTAGTTATTATTGGCAACATGCAGAGATTCGTGGCCTGCATTACAAACAGCGTGTAGAAGAATGCCAGGCTTGGCAATCGACGCACACTTGTCAAGGATGAGCAGACGAGGTATGCGAATGAGCGGCGACTACCAATTAACTACATTCTAGACTCGAACGAGATGAGAAGAAAGAAGTTTTCCTCGTTGATATTGATAAGTTGAAACACACAAATTTGAAGTTATAAGATGTTAAGGGGGTGCGTGCACGGTGCTTACACAAATCAAGAAATTTATCTCATCTTTTTTTTTTACATTTTCAAAAACCAGTGTAATTGAATGAAAAGTTCAAACCTCTAAGATAATTTTACTATAATGTAACAAACAATTTCATACAAATTCACATATTTTATTAATTTTATGAAAAACAGATATACAATGCAATTATCGATGCTATTATTATTGCGTTTAATGAATGAATAAATGAATAAAATGAATATAATGAGTGAATAAATGAAAATAATAAATAAATTGTCGAAATTTAGAAAGTAAAAAATATTCAATAATGTAACTTTAATAACCAAATTCCAAACAAAATTACATTTTGTGAGACCTGCGATTAGTGTATAAGCGCCAGTCAACAGCATGGAATGCTGATCGGTATTGCAGATTCCTGTTCCACCCTCAACGTGCGGAATGCCAAGGACCTCCTCTAGGAATGTGTTATAGGTGGCCCGAATAGCCGGGTGGCTAAACCGCAGAAACTTGATATCAAATCGGCCGTAGTTTAATGTCTCCAATCAGTTATCAAACAAAAGTAGGTATTAAACAGAGGTGACAACTGTCTCACTGGGTGGGCGAGAGAGAGAGAGAGAGAGAGAGAGAGAGAGAGAGAGAGAGAGAGAGAGAGAGAGAGAGAGAGAGAGAGAGAGAGAGAGAGAGAGAGAAACAGAGAGAGAGAGAGAGAGAAAGAGAGAGAGAGAGAGAAAGAGAGAGAGAGAGAGAGAGAGAGAGAGAGAGAGAGAGAGAGAGAGAGAGAGAGAGAGAGAGAGGAGAGAGAGAGAGTGAACTTAATAATTGTAAGTACTTCGGTAAATGGATAATCTTCCTGAAACTATACGACGATTCAATTCGATTTTTTGGAAACATTTTCGTTTCTCATCCCACACCTCGTCCAGAAAAATACAAATACCATAATAGCACCAAAATCGAAACGCATAATTAATAAGTGATGTTTCTATGATGTTTATGTTGGTACACGATCAACTCATGTCGTGGACACAAGTAACAAAGATTTGTTATTTTCAGGGTACACCGGGTACTCAGGTTTTTCAGGGTTAAGGCTCACGATAAGAAATGCGACTACATCTTTCAAAAACGACGAATCTCTGATGTATGCAACGACCAACGACATTATGTTTTTTTTTTATGTTGCTTCACGACCCCACCAACAGCTAGGTTATACGGGGGTACGAATGAGCGGATGATAATGAAACTATGAAGTGATGATAGGTGGAAGGACGTTTACAAAAACCCATGCCTTATGCGGGACTCGAACCCACGCCCAGCGGTGACTTCAGTTACTACCGCTAGCGATAGTTGACTTAGCCACCGGAGCGGCTACCACATTATATAATTCCGGAAAGGACTTCAATTCTTTAGTTATGTAGACGTCGACCTACCATGGTCTACCTGTCTCGTGGGTAAAACTATGGCTCTTGTTTTAGATACCTCACCAACTGACCGCGTCATTAATAACCCCCCCCCCCCCCCCCCACCCCCAACTTAGACGGGCCGAGATATTTAAAACATGTACTAACAGTAAGGTATGCGAATACTCAACAAGAGCCTTGAATGAGCTCCGAGAATCGCATGAGCACCGAATAGGGAAAAATGTTAAAAATGTCCAGAGTTTTTTTTAAATTGTTTCGTCAGCGCTTTTACACTTTACTATGTAGACTTATCTATAGATCTAGTGTAGTAAAGTGAAGATATAGTATAAAGATATTAGTGTCACATATATAGTGAAAATATTACTGTATAGTAAAGTGAAGATGGAAAGTCAAGTTATAGTATTCCTTCAGTCAATGGTCAAGTGTAGACTTTACTGTAAAGAGTCAAGTCAAGTGGTGTAAATTGTAGACGCCTTTCGATATTTCCGATCGACTTTTTAGGACTTCCAATTCGACTGTGAATTTGAATATTCGATATTTGATAAATTGGATACCGGAAACGATGACCGAAATCGATTGTACAAATTATAAATACCTGAAATAAGAATAAACCAAGAAACAAAACAATCCTGAAACCAATAAAGTAGGCCTACTACTCGAATGTTTTCTCTTTCCTGTCAACTTGAACTTGTGCATTATTGTGTATCATGTATAAGACTATAATACACTAAATATGTTATATGAAGTTCATATTAAATTCTGGAGATAAAATCCATAAAATCCATTGAACTACCTATATCCTGGTCATGATCCGGTCATGGCCTATTGCACTTGGGTTGCTCCATCAGTCATAATCAGAAAAATACATTTGCATAAATATCATATCCTTGGTTATGAAAAGTTCTTAAAAAATTGACAACAAAAACACCTCCTGAACCTCCAACACAACTAACACCTCCGACACCTCCAACTCTGTAATGCCTTTACAGGCCGACCAATCACAGTCCAGCTAGCTGACAGGATCGTGTGGAGAGGAGCCACCGTGATCGGATGAAGAGGTAATTGATGAGAATAAGGCGTAACTAATCTGTAACACACGAGTCTAGCTATATTTGGTTACATGAGACGGGCAAGGGGGGGGGGGGGGGGGCCCGGGGACTGGGGGCAATAACTGGCCAAGGGCAGTAAGGAAGAGGATAATGAATGTAGGTACCCTTTTTTATTTATTTATATTGGGTTTAACGACGCACTCAGCACTCTACTGATGACTAGGATCTACTGGAGTCGGTGAATGATATATGGGATAACGAGATGTAAGGTTATTTTATTATGTATTTTTGGATAGTGGGAAGGAGTCGGTCGTGGCCTGTTGTAAAGGAACCATCCTGGTATTGGCCTGAATGACAGAGAGAAACCACGAAAACCCCCTGTTAGGATGGTCGACCATGGCGGGAATCGAACCCCGGTCTCCTGAATGACGATTCAGTATATTGACCACTCGGCTCAGTTTAAAACCACTCAGTCCTAGGTACTCTATTATATTATTATTATTGTCAAATTCTGTAGAGAGAGAGAGAGAGAGAGAGAGAGAGAGAGAGAGAGAGAGAGAGAGAGAGAGAGAGAGAGAGAGAGAGAGAGAGAGAGAGAGAGAGAGAGAGCTCTCACATATTAATAATATGGACTAGACTATCCTGGATTTCGCGAGTACATATGATTTTTAAACGTTTTCCATTGAGCAAAAAGCTTAAAATCAATGTCGCTCTTCCCTCACCCTCCCTCAAGTGTATCGTTTCCCTTGCTTGATCGTGATTGGTAGATTATGGAACTGCTATTGTCTAACGAGCCAGCGAGGCGTGATGAAAGAGAGGTGTTGCCCGGTAATTGATACAGCTGCAAGTAGCTCCAGTATTCGATAAGCTAGGAATCACGAGTCAGCTAACCGTGCCCGAGTAGCCAAACTAACTAAATGAACAGATAACGAGATAAAGAATAAGCATATACCTTTCAGAAAACAATTTGGTGATTCAATGAACAAATCTGAACATTTTGAATATTGTTATCTGATGAAAAGATTTCCAGTAACATACAAACGAAAAACAACGAAAAATACCCATTCGCCATTACCATTACATCGTACAAAAATCATTGAACTTATGCATTACAATTCACATTTGGTTAGATGATCGCGAATTACAGAATGATTTTGTTCCTTTTCATTTTTTTTATATTGGGTTTAACAGCGCACTCTACTGATGACTGCGATCTATTGCCGTCGGTGCATGACACGAAATGATGGGATGTTGAGATGTAGGCCTAAGCTTATTTTATTATGATTTTTTGTTAGTGGGAAGGAATTGATCATGGCCTTTTGTCAAGGAACCATCGCAGTATTGACCTAAATGACAGAAAGAAACCATGAAAAAACCTGTCAGGATGGCCAACCATGGCGGGAATCGAACTCCGATCCCATGTATGACGGTTCAGTGTGCTAGCCACTCGACCGCTCGTATTAAATGTTTGACACAGCTTAATAATAAAACAATTTTATACGAATTTGCTTTCATATGACTAATAGTCACGTTTTAAAAGTGAGAAATGACAGAAATTATAGATGTGCGACATAAAAAAAAACAGTACAACAAATTACAAAACTAGTATCAAAGAAAGAAGGCGCGAAACACCTGTGTGCTAGTGGTGTGGAACGAGGAGACGGTCGCTCGAAACCTTCATATCTAGTAGAGACAAGCGTAATTAGATGAGCGTAGCGAAGATTTTCATTCCATATACCGAAAAATTTTGGGCTTGGTTTTTATGTTTTTTTTTTTTTTTTGTGTGTAATTTTGTACGCGGCATACAGGTCAGGAAAAAGTTTCAATCAACTCGAAACTTTTTTACAAATTGGTGTTATACCAGAATAGGTTGGGATTGTTTTTCAGAAAAATCGGTCGGACGGTTTTTTCCAGAAAAAATTGGAAAGTATGGAAATTCCCCATAAGAATAGGCCGGGGGAGAAATACTTGAAATATTTTTTTTTTCAAAAGCTCTCAAATTTATACTGAATGTGGGAAGAACTATCATACACATTTTGAGCGACTTATGGAACAATCGGATGTGAAATAACGAAGAAAAAGCATTTTTAATGTACTCTTTTACACATTAATAAAAGCAATTAAGAAAGCAATTAAGAAACTATTAAATGTGAGCAACAAGTGTCACCAATAAATTAAAACGTTTAAAATCTGTGATGGATATGAAGAAGGCACTGGTATAATTGTTTGGAAACCAAGGTTTATATACCAACAGACAGCCGCAGTTTTTACACCTTTGAAGTGATCCATGGCCTGTATATGTACATTGAGCTGACAAAATGTTCTTAATTCTACATTTCCATACTTCTAAGCTCATCTCACAACGCATATAAGGCGTTTTCCTAGTAATAATTAGACGAGCTTTAGCGAGGATTCAATTTGACATACTGAAAAAAATTGGTGTTCGTTTTTATGTTTTTTTTTTTTTTCATGTTTTTTGTCGGTTCTCCACAGGTCAAACGGCTACATCTATCAACCTCAAACTTTTTTTCAATATGGTTCCTCATCTAACTTAGATCTGCATAGTTTTGTGGCATTATCGGGGAGTATCTTTTTTTTTTATGAATTTAAGAAATTTCAAAAATCCCCATTAGAATAGCATGGCAAAAAAAAAGAAAATATTTTTATTTTCCAAAAGAATGAAATTTCGCGTGAAGTTGAATTACATTTTGGTACACATTTCTAATTTACAGCTAGATCGGGTCAGCCATTTTGGAGAAAAAACATAAAATGTGCTAAATTGGTACCACTCGAACAGTTTTCACCCATTTTTACCCATACTATTACTATCCGCATTCGCTCGTCTAACAACGCATATATGGCGTTTTCCTAGTAATAATACTAATCAAAGGCGTAATCACCAAACAACAACGGTACAGCAACGACTTATACGACATCGAATCTATTACGTGCTTCAACCAAGCCGTGCCGATATAATTGATGGCGCACTTTCACCGAAATCACTCACGGCCCTCTTGTAACACGTAAAACACGGCCCTCTGGTAATGTGTAAAACACGGCCGGCTTGAGGTGTATGTGTGATGAAGATTGAAGGTATGACGTATGTAATTGTCCCGGAAGGTGAGAAAGCTGTATTACCGATACAGGTCATAGGTCGATAAAATTTGATATTTTTTCACGCTATCTTTGATAGTTGGATGAGCGTAGCGAATTGACTTATATGGCACTTCAAATAGTTCCAAATAACTTCAAAATCGAGGTATGTATAGAGTAAACATATTTTCACATAAATATCTCGCTCATCATAAAACTCGTATGTTGCATTCTCCCATTTCATTTATTACGAATATAACTTATTTGTTCAGAAAGAGTTTTTTTTTAAATATTTTTCTGAACATTTTTATCGTTTAATTATCAAGACAGCCCAAATGTATATTTTAGCCATTTGAACTTTTATAATAAAAAATATTGAAACTATCTGTTTTACTCTACAATCAACGTACAATTACAAGGCAGTTAAATATAAATCATTCCTCAAAGTTCCTTATTATATGTTCCAAACCAAACGCTAATTACATTTTTACATTTCATAAATGAACTTGAACGTTTCTAAAAGAAAAAAAAAATTGTCGGTTGCCCTGTATGGTTACCTTATAACGACTCCTCTAGTTTTTATCAAGTTATTATAGTGTGTAATTAAGCTCAGTGTCCACGCAGGTCGGCCCACACGAGTCAATGCCGGGTCGTTGACGCGTAGCACGCACTCTCAGCTGTTGTGGCAAGGGGGGGGGGTCAGTAGTGGACGAGATACCCAAGTATGTCCAGGACAAACATCGACCACGCTCCTTTCGATATTTTTACAATTTGTATTTATGTCAAGTTCAACGGTGCACTGTAATTATAATTAAGATATATTAGTGTCGGATGAATGATTAATGAGATTGGGATGATGTTTCTTAGATAATGGGGAGGATAACGGTGGTTTTTATTTGCTTAACGATCCCACCAACAGCTAGGTTTTACGGGGGTACGAATGAGTAGATGATTATGAAACTATGAATAAGTGATAATAAGTGCAAGGACGTTTACAAAAACCCATGCCTTATGCGGGACTCGAACCCACGCCCGACGTTTCTGAAGCGGAGCCTCAGGTGACTGAGCTGCTGAGGAGGATAGTGGGAAGGAAACGGTCGTGTCCATATTGTAGTGACATTTTAGGCTCATAATAATTGGCCCATAATTTGTCAACATTTCTTATGTACATAATAGATCATGAATTCAATTTATATGTTGCATTCAAAAATATGAAGTGCCCCAGGTATGTATGATGAAAATATTGAAAAAAAATTGCGATTGCAATTTTTTCATTCAGATTCTTTCTCCAATTGATGTGAACATTTTTGTAAATAAAATAAAATTTTCATCATTATTCAGTATACTTGTGATTCATAATAACAGATTTTTTTTTTTTAATAACATCGAAACTTGATACAGAATCATTGTTCCCCAATTAAGGCTATTTACTTAATTAAGCTATTTACTTATTTACTTGATTAAAATTGATTATTTACTTACTTACTTAATTAATTTACTTAATTAATATTTACTTATTTACTTAATTATTTACTCGAATAACAAATCTGGCTCTGAATGAGTTTCTTCAATATTTAAACATGTTTTTACAAAACAAGAATATTTATATACGAGATAGATTTCACTTGACAACAAAAGGTTTCTATTCGGGTGTGGATCAACATTGAGTCCAAGTTGTTGTTGTTGTTGTTTTGGTTGTTGTTTTTTACCATCTCGGGGTCAAATCACTCGAAGATATACCAACCAATCAACACCTACCACATAGAATGTCAAAGGTCAACACCTTCAGCCTCCATTGGACCAACCATACCAACATCAACACACAAAAACAAACACGAGAAAACACGTTTTTTCTTTCTCTCGTTCAAAAAGTTGTGACAGTATATTTTTTATATTCTGTTTTATTGTTCTGTTGTCACGACTGTATTATAAAGAGGATGAAAAAGATTCGCATTTTATGTTTTATTACTTTTGTATTATATATTAATGATGTGTTGTCTTGAGGGTAAAACATTTTTTATCAGTCTTTAAGAGGACACGGGAATCGACTATTCTTTTTCAGCAAATAAGTATATTAGGAAAACGCAGAATGTGCGTTGTGAGATGAGCGTAGAAGTATGGAAATCTGAGATTAAAAATACTATGTCAGCTCAATCTACATCTACAGACCTCGGACTACTTCAAATGCTAAAAAAACCTTACCTGCAACTTGTTGCTATTTATCCCCTATTTATAGAGCAACCTGTTGCATATACACTTTGTATATTACATGTTTTGATCCTGATATTCGATAAGATGTATACTTTTAATACGTTTTCTTCGTTATATCTCATTCGATTGTTGAAGAAATTATTGAAAATCTGTATGATCATCGTTTTCATATTCTGTATGGATTTGAAAGCTTTCGAAAAATTTCCGTTTCCAAGTATTTTCCTCCTGGGTTATTCTTAAGGGGATTTTCCAAACTTTCCCAATTTTTCCCGGAAAAACCGTTCAACCGATTTTTCTCAAAACCAATCAGCTGTTGAATACTGTCAAGAACTAGTTAGCTTATATTGTACAATGAGGGCGTGAAACAACCGTCCGTTAGTGGTGTGGTAAGTAGGGACGGTCGATCGGAACCTTATTTTATACGCATAGATACAGGTATATTATCATATTTTCACAGGTAGCAGATAAAAAAAAAAACATTTTAGATGTATACATTAGGTAATGTTGGTATCCAGGATGAATAATTCCAATCTACATCATGTTGAAGGTATTAAATAGTTCTATTAAAATTATGATACCTTAATCTATTCCCAATTATCATAAAAACCTGATATTTCGCTAAATCGAATCGCATGCGGTCTTAAAAGACATACAATGTAAGCTTATAAAATCAGTTATTTATATGATGATGGCGTGTTTTTTTCGGGTATGAATAATTAATTTTATAATCTTGATGTAGGCCCTAGGTAGAATCAGAAGCACGTTGGAGGTTTCGACTTAATGTTTTGTTGAGAGACGAGTGGATGTGTCGACTCCCAAATATTAAGGAACCAAAGTGAATAACAAAGTAGCAACTGATGACAAATGATAAATATCATTTTTGCAACAATATATATATATATATATATATATATATATATATATATATATATATATATATATATATAATATACAATATATATTTTAGGCCCATATAGATAAAGTACTGATGTGCGCTATTCCCACACCAATAGAAATAATTGATTACAATGTAATCATAATTAAAATAAAGCTATGAAAATATATAAAAATAAAATAAGTGTTTTTATCATTATAAAATTAAATTCTTAATGTGTGTACAATTAATGGCGTCGACTCGATGGCGCCTGCAGGGCTAGACTGTACCGCTCATCTAAAACACTAAAAGGTAACTTGAGGTCAGAGGTGACCTCTTGACCTCTCGCCTCTCAATAATGTGTGACCGTGTGGGTACAGATGAAGCCCCCGGCTCTATCAGCTAGGATAGCCATTAGGACACTCACTGAAGTTGACGCGGGTCGAGGCAGCACTCACAGGTCATCAGATTGTCGTTATCGGGTCGCCATAGCACTAGGGCTTCAAGCAGCAAATATACCACACAGTATTATAAATAGTAGGCCTATACAACCGGCATGCATATTAGAAAGTGTAGAGATTGTAATAATGCTTTTTTAAATATATTATTCGAATTTAAAAGTTGTCACAAAATCATTGTTCGACCATTAGGCCTACGGCTTAGGTTGACGAGGTAGGATCGTTCGGACGGGGCACGACAAGGGCAATCTCAACATCGCAGTAGGTTATACTAATGACATCGAGGACTTTGCTTTCAAGAACAGCCGGTGAAAACGAACAAACCAATTCAAACAATAAATATAAAATCTATAATCTCACATTACAAATGTAGGCCTATTAATAATATTCATGATTTATTGTTATTTTGAATTTATTGTAGGCCTACATGCCTGATTTATAAAACAATCATTTTCGAAATGACATTTCGATGGCAAAACATGTAGGTTTATAATTTATACTGAGCCAATATAAATATGTTCGCTCTCGGACCCCCCCCTCTCTCTCTCTCTCTCTCTCTCTCTCTCTCTCTCTCTCTCTCTCTCTCTCTCTCTCTCTCTCTCTCTCTCTCTCTCTCTCTCTCTCTCTCTCTCTCTCTCTCTCTCTCTCTCTCTGTCTCTCTCTGACACCTCCAATGATAGATGATGTAAAACATAATTAATATACAAGCACAATACCATATTCAACTGTATACTCGAAACCCCCGAGCTAAAACAACATCGTTCGATCCTAAGAACTAATTACACGGACTTTTTCGTGGGAATGAAAAACTAAATCAAGAATCTATTCTTTTGAAGAACAAAGAAATGTGTCTTGAAATATTCATTGTAATTAATTAATCGAGAAATAGTTTACAATTCAATTAAATGATTAGTTAGTTTAGCCAGTTCTCAGAACTCTGATTAGGACATGTAATAAAGAAGTGTTCTTAGGTAAATGAGAGAGAGAGATACATTGTTGTAATTATGCCAAGGAAAGTGATGGGAGATTATATTGCGTTCTCTCTCATACATCTCGTTGCTATGGTTACACAACATGGAAACATGGAAAGTCGGGAAAATAATATATACTTGTTTCCACGAAGGAAGATTGTCTATCCGGTAAATAAAAATCGATTTCATTTGCTAAAATCTAGTTTCAGTGTTGTGATGTCCTTTAACAATGACTTGGTATTCTATAAAAACATATTAATAAAAATGACAATATATGTCCACTTCCTGGGTACAAGTTATAACGGGTTCTAGCTTGTTGACGTGTATCATAAAAGCGACTGCGCCAATAAACCAAAGCCGAATACGATGTTTGTCAATCTAGAACTATGTCAAAGATCCCGCGATAACACTGTTGAGACACCGAGGCGTGCAATGCGAGGGTGTGGTCGGTAACTGCAGGGTACAGCTATCTCGACAGTAATATATTCACTTTTACTGGACAAGTCGAGGTGACAGTAATATATTGCGTTTCCCTTGTTGTCTGATATGAACTATTGGCAACTATAGCCTTGGATCATCATATTGTAACTCATTGTTGTTGTTATTATTGTTGTTGTTGTTGTTGTTGAGATTTTTGGTTGTTAATAATATAGGCCTACTGATATTATACACATTAAAACTAGAAGGCAATGTGCAAACGCACTCCAAAATATAAGCGGCCCAAAAGCCAATTCACTATTAAGCTTTACCCTAAACTTGGGAACTTGCAAATTGTTTGTCATACGGTATTTCTCGTTACTATTCACGACAACATTAAACTTAGTCCTTAACAGTAGCAGTAACGTAGAAGTTTGCAAATTCTAAACTTTACGGAAAACGTAGGAATCGACCAATCAGCGCTTAGTTCAACCATACCGTCGACCGCCATTTTGGCAGAATGTGTCTAGCCTATTGTTTGTTAATAAGTAATAACAACACTGGGAACAAGACTTAATGTTGTGTAAATGAATTACGACGTTGTAAAAACTGTAATAATTCTATTATTTCTTATATTACACAATCATAAACTGTGGATAAATTATTAAAAGCTCTCACTAGACTTTGCGGCACAACTTTTAGGTTATGTTGCGCTCAAGTGACAGCTGATTGAAAGAGCTGTTTTTCAACTGGTTGAAATTAGACGTAGGACTAGTGTCGTAAATGAGGTAGTGAATGGGCCTTTAATGTGCATAGCATTTATTTTTAAAAAAATTTTGGAAAGAAACATTTTGTGACCGAAAAATGACACACTGCGCAGTTATCTGAATCACAACACTTATACTACAAGGCTATAACGATTCAGTTCTGTTTTTAGCAGAGTACAATCTTTGTTTTAAAAAAAACAGACATACCGGTTTGTATTTACCGACCTGGGAACGGGTTTGTACCCCGGTTAGACCCAATCACCTACCAGACTCATAACTCACCGAGTCTATCGGTGGCACCAACACCATGTGTAAGATGACAAGTAGGGTGGCTCCATACACGACACACTTCCTCCCACTCTGGTATGATAAAGAGTGCTTGGGAGGCAGCTTTGGGGTGGCACCAACACCATGTGTAAGATGACAAGTAGGGTGGCTCCATACACGACACACTTCCTCCCACTCTGGTATGATAAAGAGTGCTTGGGAGGCAGCTTTGGGGTGGCACCAACACCATGTGTAAGATGACAAGTAGGGTGGCTCCATACACGACACACTTCCTCCCACTCTGGTATGGTAAGAGTGCTATAGGGAGGCGATTTAGCTAAATATCATTTTTTTGGGGATAACTTTCGAATGGTATGAGATATCAAAATTTTGATCCGAAGGAAACACCTATATTTCCAATACCTGTAATACGGTGTGAGTAAAAACTATTCTACGCTTATCACATAATTGTCACACGTATATACCTGACAAAAAAGTTTTAGCTGTATAAGTTTGACAATGTGACATAAGTTGAAAATTATAATGGTATATACGCATCACACGTCCATAACATCCTGATTTCTCAGTATTCATTATTATTCTCTATATGTTACTATTTATCATAATTATCTGTTCTTAGTTATTTCAAATCATTCATAATTCGAGAAATACTAATAGTTATTAACGGTATGTTTTATTGCAATAATATTTCATCTACCTTTATAGATTTTTTACCACATGTTTTGTTATTCTGTGTCTTAATGGCAATATTTTATTCAAAAGACAGAGTCTTATTTTATGAATAAAGATACAAAAACTATACCATCTTGAAGCTTTTAAAAATATCTGTGTTTTCCCGTATTTAGAATTTTGATATCTTATACCTTTCAAAAGTTCTCGCCAAAAATCTGATATTCCGCTTATTCGATTCCCATGCACTCTTAAGACTCTGCCCTTGGAAACTAAAGCCAAGTCAGGCGTGGGTTCGAGTCCCGCAAAAGTTCTCTACATGTCCTACTAGACACATAACTCACCCAGTCTATAGAACTCGGTGGCACCAACACACACTTGAGGTGACACGTATATCTATTGACTGCACTTCCTCTAGAAACTCTAGTCAAGTGTGAAGTAGGTTCGAGCCCCGAACAAGGCATGGGTTTTTGTACACATCTATTATATATATATATATATATATATATATATATATATATATATATATATATATATATATATATATATAGGCCTATTGGGTTTAACGACGCACAATAATGACAGCGAAGATCTATTGGCGTCGGATGGATGGTTGATGGGATGATGAGATGAATGTTTCTTAGGTAATGGGAAGGATAGTGGGAAGTAAGTGGTCGTGGCCTATATTGTGGGAACCATCCCGGCATTAGCCTAGACTATAGAGGGAAACCATGAAAAACTACCACGAAGGTCTACCCCTGTAAAGATGGACGACGGCAGGGATCGACCCGGGTCCGAACATCCCTCGTCTCCCGGAATACATGAAGCCACTACGCTGCATGTGCCGGTATATACACCTAAATTGTTTATTGGTTCAAATTATGATAGATAATATCTATTGGCGTCGGTAAATGCTAAGTATGATGGGAAGGCGACATGAAAGGTTATGAGTTCTGGACAGCGGGAAAGGGTCTGGAGGAATCCAGCCCAGAAAACCTCATGTCAGGATGGACAACCATGGCGAGAATCAAACCCCGGGATCTAGTAGGCTCACTGTTTCACCCGTCTGAATCCCCTTCATCTGTCATCCACTCACTCGTACCCCCATGTAGCCTAGCTCTTGTTAGGACATTTACCCATACAATCAACAGCGTTCCTCCCACTCGAGTCTGCATGGGTGACAACAACAAGCATGCTGGCGCCAGCCCGGGCTACACCCTACCTACACACCTTGGTTGGTCACAACACAAGTCACATGACACCGCATTGTTGGCATAGCAACGAGAGTATTACTAGGAACAAGTCGTCGTAATAGCGGCGTTGTCAATGGAGTGACGACGTATTTTAATAGTTCACTTGAAATACATTTACAATCAAAGGAGGGGCGCCTTAAGACAGAAATACCGGCATAAAGTCGATTCGGTTGTGTGACATGGGTTTGGGTGTCTAACCTTAACCGAACCCTAACCACATTCCATTAAAAAGTACCTCGAAGACCATGTCATACTACCGAGTATCTGTATTCCAGTATACGCTATTCATCGGACCATCGGTTTGTCGGGAGCGCTGAAGAGCATATAGGCCTACTCGAATGGAGCTACTCGGTAGTGGGGGCGCCTGAAGAGAGAATTTCAGAATAAAGACTACTCGGTTGAGTGATATGGGTTTGGGTGTCCAACCTTAACTAAACCCTAACCACGTTTCATTGGAAAGTACCCTCAACCCCAGGTCACAGAACCGAGTAGCTTCATTCCAGTATACGCTATTCATCGGACCATCGGTTTGTCGGGAACACTGAAGAGCATATACTGGAATGAAGCTACTCGGTAGTGGGGGCGCCTGAAGAGCATATACCGGAATAAAGTTGACTCGGTTGTATGACATGGGTTTGGGTATCCAACCATACCTGAACCCTAACCACATTCCACTGAAAAGTACCCCGAATCTCAGTTCACAAAACCGAGTATCTTTATTCCGGTATTCGCTCTTCAGCGTACCCCCAAGAAGCATACAACGGAGAGACTGCACGAAGTCGATACAGGAAATCGTGGCACAATGCACCGCGACATCACAGAGTTAACTGCATTATGACGTCATCCAGCTCCGAATAGCACGCAAGTAGGTCATGAGTCATGTCAGGAGTGACGTCACGACGAACTCCAGGTGGCCGTGGTTGATTGTTTACACCGGAACCGACAGGAATAGCACGTCTAGGGAAGATTAAACACAGGAGAACTGGATCTAGTAGAATTTGTTCGGTTATCTAGTTGTAGAACCTCATGTAGGGAGCACAGTAATTATCGATACTCCTGACAGAAGTGCATCGTGACTTCTAAACCTAGGCCACGACCGTCTCATTTCCATCATTCCGACAATACAAGAATGAAATAAATGGAAAATTGCAATTGGTCTGTATAAACAATTCATAATGTTGTAGGCCTATATGATATATATATAAGTATAAGTAGCGTTGTATTTTTTTTTGTTTGTTTGTTTTTTTAAAGTTGCTTAACGACCCCACCAACAGCTAGGTTATACGGGGGTACGAATGAGCGGATGATAATGAAACGATGAAGAGATGATAGGTGAAAGGACGTTTACAAAAACCCATGCCTTATGCGGGACTCGAACCCACGCCCAACGGTGACTTCAGATACTACCGCTAACGGTATATCGTATATTTATTTGCATGAATATTAATTAAACAATCGTAAACGTCAAGATCAAATTAATCTTGATCATATATAGGGTCTACCATCGGATAATTAAACCAACTTATCCATTCACTTTAAATCAACATATTAAATTATTTACAGCCCAAGGGCATAATACATGAACAGTTAAATGAGACGTAGCTGGCTCTAATTATTGGAAAGAAATTTAACCCAAAATGAATACACAAAACGTTTTTGTGAATTATCGGGGATGAAATTGGTTGGCGGGAAGAAACATCCAAACAAAACACTTTCCTAAAAACAGAATTGATAATCATTAATAATCTCATTCAGGTTAAAATAACAAAAAAACACTTTTAAGAACAACAAAAGTTTAAAAGGAAAATCTTCTACCTGGACAAAAATGAGATGGTAAAGGTACAACAGAATCAAGGTCCAATGAGTCGTTTAGACGGACGATTAATCAAGATCTATTCATACGTCGTAGATTACCATTTAGAACGAATACCCTTCGCTGATTGGCTGACCTGGACCTTACCTAAATAGAACAGATTGTTCGTGAAGGTTCCAGATAACTGCTTATTAAACCTATTATACTTGTATTCACGAAAGTAACACGTTGTCTACCAACTAAATAATTATATAAACGACATTGTGAAGAAACTGGTGTGCAAAAAAATACATAGAAAAATTATCCCCTAGAATTATTATACCCGGAAAAAATATCCCGTATTTTTTTTTGGAATTGGATTCAAGGATACTGAGCTATACTTGAAAACAATTTGAAAACAGATCTTGAATGTAAAAAAAAAAACATCATAGAATGACAAAATACAAATGCTGACACTCATTCATAATTACGTCTAGGCCCAACTTGAAATGGGATTTATTTTATTTTTTAGGTTTGGTCAAGTTATGTATACGTAAACTATTTACAGGAGATATATTTTTCCAGAGATACTTTTTCAGTGATTCAGATAGACTCCATGCAGATTCGAACATTTGATGAATTTTTGAATGACGGAGTTGTGTTTCTAATCGTAAATACACACTAATCAATCTTCAAAATCTAATCAAATCAATCAATCATCAAATAAATTCAATCGATCCTCAAAATACTACTGCTATAGATAGAGGATATTTGAAATGTTGTTAGAATTAACCTCTAACTCTCGTGGAAACAAGTAGAGATATAGGGATTGAGGAGGGGGAGGAGGCAGATGGTTAATAGGGATAATCGACCCTTATACTCGAGTTTACACCCTTGGTAATAATGATAATCAGCGCCATCTTGGATCAACCCTTAACACGCTTAGTGTACAGGTACATAAGTTTGCAAGGAATTGTAGAGGATCAAATTGGATAAGTTCACCAAGCAAGAAGTATAACTGTTTGTTTAATTGTTAGTTTGTTTTCGAAGAAGTTGTTTTTGTTTTTCCAGAAGAGGAAGAAGTAGATCAAGATAATAAGATTCAAGATCTTTTC
Organism: Brachyptera putata; assembly: GCA_907164805.1. Taxonomy (NCBI): domain Eukaryota; kingdom Metazoa; phylum Arthropoda; class Insecta; order Plecoptera; family Taeniopterygidae; genus Brachyptera; species Brachyptera putata. The sequence continues at coordinate 6,195,009 of OU015473.1, forward strand.
TCCCCACTGTGAATGTTTGAATTGTTTTCCAACCATGGAATTATTACCTTATGATTCATTATTTGTTACAAGAGTCATCCTATTTTCAATTATTACTTATGGTGGTAAGAGTGCCCTTGTGGTGCCCCTTCCAAACGATCCTTTCTTCATCCATATAGCATAGGGAAACAATACAATGACTTTTTCATCAAGTTTCGATGGTGGGGAAAAAAAAGTTTTCAAATGCATCCTACAGTCAAAAAAACAATAAACAATTTTCCTTTGAACAGTTTTTCACCAATTCAAATCAAATCTGTCACGTTTTTCGTAAAAATGTATAGGGCCCAACTGTACCCTACAGCTCTATAGAAAATGATTACTAACTTTGACGAGTGAATGTAGATTAGAGGGAAAAAGATGTTGAATAATCAAAATTTGTAAAAAAAAGTGTTGGTCAATTATTTTTGTTTATAAAAAAGAAAAAAAACGAATCGTTAAAATTGACGCTGACCAATAATGTGCACAGCTGCTATTTAATAATAGCAACGTATCCATGTTGCCGTGATCTCATGATGCGGTCGTTCTTCTCTGGTCATGTTTCCCTAATTCCATTAAAACTGATCGGTCGATCGAACAGCGCATGCGTGTCTAGCAGAACGATTACACATGGAACATATCCCACTGGTTTCTTGGCTAATAACACCGTTTCTATTCTTATTATTATTGGCAGCTGTCCGCTGGAAATAACTGCAAATTATAGCCTCCGATTGGTTTCGGCACAGAGAGTGAGAGAGAACGAAAGAAAGAGAGAGAGAGAGAGAGAGAGAGAGAGAGAGAGAGAGAGAGAGGAGAGACGAAAGATGTACAATATATAGATGTAGAAGATATAAAGTCAAGGAGGGGCACGCGCGGTGCTTACTCAAATTGAGAAATGTATTTTCACTATTTTTTCCATTTTCAAAAATCAATGTAATTGAATGAAAAGTTCACATCTCCAAGATAATTGTATGCTCTTTAATTAATATGGCATTTTATTTTTGTGAATTCAAACAGTTTTGAGATGAATTGCATCACATTCTCTTTATTCATTTACGGATAATCTTAAAAATAATTGAATTCATTGAAATAGAATGGCATATTAATTAAAGAGCATGAAATTATCTTGGAGATGTGAACTTTTCATTCAATTACACTGTTTTTTGAACACAGAAAAAATGAGTGAAGGTGAATTTCTCTATTTTCATCAGCACCATGCATGAGCCCCCTTAACTGGTTGGCAGCTTGTAGCTCAGTTGCTAACACGCATCCAGGTAGTGAGGGGCATATCGAGCCTCGGTTCGATCCCCGCCTCTGTCCATCTTTACAGGGGTTTTTCGTAGTTTCCATCTGCAGTCTAAGCTAATGGCGGGATGGTTCCTACAATACAAGCCACGGCCGCTTCCTCCTCACTGTCCTATTACCTCCGAAAACTTCATCTCTTCATATCATTAATCATCCAACACCAATAGAGCTTCGTTAACATTACAATACATCGTTAAACCCAATATAAATAAATAAACAGTGATTTATAATTGACAAGAATTTCACTTGAAATAATTCGTGTATGAACGTCACGTACACCTCCCTTAGGTCCTAACAGTGCAGTCTACCGTCCCGTTATCTACTACACGTCACACAAGGGGGTGGGGGGATGGGGAGGAGGGGGGAGGGGAACCACCTGTTGCTATACGCTACATACCGAGATGTTCGGGCATTGTCGCATGCACGTCCGGTAAACCACGGTCATCAACAGGTAGGCCCCTCGCGTCCCCATGTGGCACGGCTTAGGGCGGGGACAATAATATAAGACGACGACATAAAAGACGAATAGGCTAAAATTCTGGTCGACCATCCAGACAGGAATTTTTCGTGGTTTTCCCTGTCGTTTCGAGTTCCACAATCAAAAACGCAGGGTAAAATAACTTTTCATCTCATCATCCCATCATCTCATATAGCGCCTACCGATGCCAATATAAATCCTTTATATATCCTAAAAGTATTTCAACCTGACGAATAAGATTTGTCTCTCTGAACATGCATTATTTGTGAAGAAAGTATAGCAGATAACTACCGAGCTATTTCCACCATACCTATAGAATGTCACACCTTGAAATTATGTGAAGAAGGGTTAGTCTCCCCACCCTCCACCCCTCTGAACGACCCCTTCTATTATCCTGGACACGTCCTGCAGGACACTAACAAGTACAGGTGTGCCCCACTCAATACCTGACACAGGTGAAATCCAGATTTGATTTATATCGCCCGTCGAGCTATTTTATGGCCAGTCCGTCACTGGAACGACTTGGTGAAGTCTATTAAAACGTGACGTATAATGGATCAATAGGGATTATCGCGGGGGGGGGGGGGGTTCACGGAGTGGTCAGGTAATGTCATAGAAATCAGGACAATAATACCGGTGGAGTACATTTGAGAGAGTTTACAGTCTATAACTAGTGTTTTATTCACACATCCAAAACGTCCGAGGTTGTTCTACCATACTATATAATTTACACTTTCGAATTTGTAATGTTCAATTATTCAAAATTACAAGTATTGATTTTATACTTGAATCTTTGACCTTATTTTCATGTGAATAGCTTTGTATACATGCAGAAATCAGTTGAATCACAAACATAAAACGAGAAAATACGTAATGTTGATGTGACACAAAAAAAAACGTTTTTAGAAATGAATTCAATTTTATCATCATTTTGAGTCTATATTATTATAATATAAAAAACTAGTATAAAGACACAATATAATGTGTAAAAACTAACAATACATACTTCTTCAATTATTCTGTGATTACAAAAAAAAATGAGATTTATAAAATCCTGAGCTTGAATGTTGAATGTTCAATGTTCAATGTTTAATGATAAAATGATCATTTGATGTAGATTTGAGTTGAATTAATGATGAACAACAATTGTTCTCAATACTTTGTACTAATGTAGGCCCACTATACACTTTTCGAGTTGCTACAAGAGAAAATAAAAAATAGTTACATATTATGTTACATGTTATTTGTATGTAACGGTACTCTGTGAGATGAAAATTGATGACAAAAATATCGAGTATTGTTACATTCAAATGATCTTTCCAGCTTCATTATTACAAAATTTGATTAATTAGCATTTTCGACAGATATTGTCTGTATACTAGCAACTAGATGATGTATTTGTTAATTTTCTCCCACTTCTCTGATTCGAGATGAGAGTACATTCGTACTCCCCCTCGACTCTTTGAGATCGTGCTATTTGACTGATTGGTTTGCACTATTATATGCTCTCTGCTGAGGACTAATGGCTTGTCATAAAGACTTACTAATGCCTGACGTGATTGCTTGATCACGTATCACGTGGGCGCTACGGGGTCTACACACAGGACTAGAAGATATACGGGGGCAACTCACGTTTCAACAGGGCGTTCTTATTGTTCACCCGATCGTGTGTAGGCATCGACAAAAAACATTTAGATTATAGGTTATGGATTAGATTTTTTGTTGTTCAATATGAAGTTATTTTATTTGAATTTAGTTTTGGTAAGAAGATCTCTCATGTTAGTGACCATGGATGGGATTTGAAATTGGAATTTATATTATTAATTATATTTATAGTGGGTGGAGATATACAGTGAAGTGTGAGGAGAGAGAAATATGTGGGAGAGAAGAGGATGGTGAACTCTAGAAAGGGATGTAGAAGTAGCGACAGAACAGGAGAGTATTATCCTCCCCTTCACCACTCCCCTTTCCCCGATCATAATCGAGTCTTGAAGATGATAATGATTTATATGCCTTTAATACAGCACTAATTGGTAATTAACAGTTTTGGGGAATCTTTCAGTATTCCTCAACATTATTGCAATTTGATAATGAGTGTGTTTTTGACATGTTATTTGTATTTGACGCATTCACAATATTATTGTGAATGTTTATTTTGTATCGACAGTATTTTACAAGCAAATTCTCTGGAGCGGTATTATGATAGTAATAATAATAATAATATATAGCAGTTTCGTCCCTACAATATTCATCCGAAAAGTCACTGCGATCGTTTGTATGTTATATTGACACTAAAATGTTACGCTGTGGGTATAGGTTCCCCTTAAACAAATCTGTGATAATCAAGATAGTCGTGTCGAGAGAAAACTGGAAGTATACACAACAATGACGAGAACAGAACAGGAGTCGGGAACCGTTCGAGGTCTCGAAGTCGAACATCACGACTTGTTACGTCACTAGACTGCATCAGCTCCACTCACTTCATGTCCGCACGCGCATGCGCACATGAGGTAGCTTACAGACAAGCACTTTTACAACAATTACATCACGTTTTAGCTTCGGTAATAATGATTTATTAGAGATTATGTATACTCGAAAAAAAAAAATATTAACGATTGTACTGATTGATGATCACGATCTATTGGCGTCGGTGAATGATGATAATGGAATGATTAGATGAAATTTGATTTTATCACGTGTTTTTGGCTAGTGGGAAGGAGTCGATCGTGGCCTGTTATTAAGGAACCATCCCAGTATTGACCTGAACGACGACAGAGGAAAACCACGAAAAAATCATGTCAGGATGGTCCATCATGGTGGAAATCGAATCCCAGTCGGTTCAGTGAGCTAGCAACTTGACCATTCGTTTCAGTTTCGTTAATAATAACTCATCAGCGATTACGTACACTTGAAAAATATATCGATTGCTCGTAACAGAATATAGAGAAATCATTAAAAAATACAAAAATGAAAAAAAAAAACATACAATTTGAAAGAATTATGGCTTAGCAATATAACAATTGTTCATAAACATTAGTATACCTAAAAAAACGAATAGTTAAATTGTGATTGGAGAACAAAATTTCCACTTTATAAAACAATTTGTCGTATTTCTTGAAGGAAACCTATTTTATATAAAAATTCAAAATTCAAAATCCGTCCCGGCGTCGATAGCATTTAATCGCCATGGACGACAAGTAATAGAGGTAGTTGTTACGCACCCTGTATTTAGCTACCTGTTACAGCCAGGGTTGGGGGTAGAGGTGATGTTGTGTGACGGGTGGGTGGGTGGGGAGAGGGAGGGGAGAGTGCTGCAGGGCAGGTGTGGTGGGGTGGGGGGGGGGAGGGAGGGCTGGGGGGCAGGTGGCCAACAGGTATGACAGGTAAACAAGGTATAAGGGATGCAACACAAACCTGTGTGTGGATTCGTGGTACATTCACTGTATATTATAATAGACTGCTCAGGTAAATAGAAAAAATTATGGGTTAGAGAAATAGGAAAACGCATTATATGCATTGTAAGATGAGAGATATTTATTTCAAATTTAACGGAAATATACACTTTGGTTTTTGAATCACTTTGAATAATTCGGAAATAAAAGTAGCAAGTACGCTGGCAGTGTTAAAAAGAGGAACTATACTGGTAGTGAAAAGTCACAAAATAGAGCACGTGCACATCTCAACAATGTAATTTATTATAAATATAACATTGTTGACAGTTTATTTGTAACATTTCATCGGCCATATTGGAATTAGAAGCGCACTCTTTTGTTACGTTTAGACAAGTGTCGAATACTTTCTTGTCATTGTTGTTCTTCAGATCTCAAAATTATTTTTGGACGCTTTTTTTGGACGCTAGCGTGGACCGAACCGAGAATAAACCAGCCTCTCACCTCCCGGATCCCATAAAGCGAGCACATTAGCAACTGAGCTACGTGTGCCGGTTCTTCGCTCACGCTAATCCATAATTAAGCCTATCCGTTTCAGGTATATGAATATGAGCACCTCGTAAATCTAAATAATACCTTCCAAATGGTATGAAACTTCACCACTCCGATCGCATATTCATGAACACGAATGGTGTCGCTTAGATTCGTCACGATTGTATGAAAACTTGGATTATTCAAAAGCTAGAGATCAAAAACTGAGTTTCACCAGTTTGACCTGTGACCCCAACACTCACGCCTCACAGGTGCCGTGACTCCCAGCACCGAGTGTACCATATGGGGGTAGTAAATCTAGTAAACAACTTGAGCAGGTGATGGATGGTTCAGGTAGAAGCATTAGACTCGGCGGGGTGGCTATAAGTCGTCCATACGAGGATTAGGGGATAAAGAGAGAGAGAGAGAGAGAGAGAGAGAGAGGGGGGGGCGAGGGGGTGGCGACTGGCGACAGTGAAGTGAAAAATCAAATGTGAGTTGTGTCCACTAGTTTATCTTTTCCAACTTTCTTTCGGCTTTTTTTTTGCCGTTGGGGTGAAGCCATGAATATTATGGAGAGCAATTATTTTCAACAACCCTGTTAGTGTTAGAACATAAGTGTGTATATAATTATGTTTCCAGCTCACATTTATGTGTTTCCACTTATAAAGTGAGCATGTATATTGGGATAACCTAATGCGACAACATCTAACTATATCTATACATATATGTATAGCCTAGATGTTGCTATAGGGTCGTTAAGCAACATTAAAATGAAAAAAAATATATATATATATATATATATATATATATATATATATATATATATATATATATATATATATATATATATACACACAGGGGCGTCGGAACACTTTGAAAGTTGTGGGGGGGGGGAGGGCAAACTCAACAATTGCGACCAAAATGACAGCTAATTTTAACAAAGTAAGTTTAAACAGGAAACAATGAGACAAATTGAGTCTTGCAAGACCTCTTTCTTGCCCCCCCTTGCCCAAAAGTTGGGAGGGGGGCGATGACCCCCTGACCCCCCCTCCCCTCCCGGTTCCGACGCCAGTGTATATGTGTATATATAATATAAATATCATTGCTCTGTTAGAGAATAATCATTTTTTGTAATAGTCCTTACTTATTGAAAATCCTACGCTTGCATATGGATACAATGAATCTGTGCCAAGTTTACTTATATACAATATGAAAATACACAACGGATTATCACGTAAGTAAATTGCCTTCTATAGTGAATGTCCCCACAGCGTAGCATTGGTCAAGCGGACATCGGTCAATAGGCCATCCAATAGAACAGTTAGTCGAAACGCAGTGGAGCGTAGCCAGAACTAAAAGATTATATTACAAATAACTAACATTACTGTCAAAACTTGACAAGTAAATTATGTGAAACGACTTGTGGAAAAAAAAACTTGTGGGAATGTGAATTATTCGAAGAGAAAGCCTGAAAGACATTGTATTGTGTATATAGCCACATTGGTTCGAGAATTAGGCCTACACTATAAGAGATTGTTTGTAAATTGACTTCAAACATGACTTTATCGCTGAATTCGATTAACTTTAAAAAAAAAAAATCACCGATTTTTTTTTCTTTTTTAGTGTAGCTATAGTTTTTATTATTCATAAATTTACACTTTATTTTGTCTTTTTTCTCATGTTTCCGTAGAAGAAAATTCACGAATGAGCGAACGCAATAGTTCAAGTGAAAAGAAGGAAGCAGGAACGGACGTTAAAACCAGTTGAGTATATCACCAGAGACCTAGACCCCTAAGTAATTAACCAGAGACCCGGACTGGTTAATGAATGGTTAAAAACATATTTCTTAGTGCCATTTCGAACTGCAACCGTTATTCATCGGACCATCGGTCTATTGGTCACCTCATGTGGATGTTGTTGTTGTTGCCCGCAGCCTAAACCTTTTTTTTTCAATAATATCGAAACTTGATACAAAATCATCGTTCCACTATTAAGGGTAAGGATGAGAGTAGGATCGTTTGGACGGGGCACCGCAAGGGCGATCTTACCACCCCATTTTATTATTATTTTAAATTAAAGCAATGAACTTTGACACCAGGTCTACGCTGTCTGTGACCACACTTCTTCGCCGTAGATAAAAGTCTTCAGTTGCCGAAAGTCCGGAACACATAAATATAGCGACATATCCGGACACTACCAACATTGGTATTAGGATTGATCCAACGACACGAATGTTGATATTTTTCACTTGGAACTAAGCCTGATGAATTAGCCTAAACTCAGCTGAATAACCCAATCTAACTAATTCAAGCAATCTAACATATCCCAACTAACTAACGTAACCAAATTCCTTCGCACCTTCCGTTCTCCTCCAGAATGGCGATGTGTGAAGTGATTTACGCACAACGAAGTGTCAACGATCACACTCATCATGATCACAATGATCAGGGCGGTGCGCCTCCCTCCTCTCCCTCCCTTCTCCGCCCGTCATCAATGCCTCCCTCACCCCCCCCCCCCCCCACCTCCCTGCCCCGCGATCGCCACCATCTTACAGACAGACAGACACGCTTGGCCTTTTATATAGATAATCTGTGTACTGAATTTTGAACTTGTTTTTCATACAATAAAACCCAGTCGGATGTTTTTTTTTAAGAAAAAAAGGTTTCGCCTAACACGCCATTCAACATTACTCAATAAGTAACCCAATAACACCATATAATTACCGCCTGGTACTTGCTTATCACAGTGACAGCCCCCTCCCCCCCCCCCATGCATGTCACAGTGACAGACCGCCCCACACACGCGTCTGTCCCTATCAGCAGACCCTATACACGCAGACACCTGTTCGAACAGATCATCCCTAGAGTGCACACGGCACGCACATGCGCTATCGTCCACACGCCATAGTGCACATGTGTCTGTGCCATCACCGCCCCTAATGGGATTGCCATTACGCATGCGCCACTAATTACAAAGTTTTAAATATAATATAAAACAAATGTGGTTTCTTTAATTTAGATTTTCGCAGATATAATTAAAATTAATAAAGTATTTACTATGTTATACAAGAAATGTAACAGGTGAACCACGTAGATCTTATATATAATTGGAAACTTATATGGCCCAAGGACGTCCTTGCAGCCAGATTGTGCAACTGTCGCCATCATAGTTAACAACAAATTCGCAAAATAGCCAAATAAATAAATTCAGCGAAATTCTGAAAACTATTTAGGGCGTACACCCAAATAACTCAAATCACATAATTTTCAACAGATATATACAGCTAAAATACATTTTTCATGTGTATACTTTTGAAAATGTTAGAATCCAAGAATAATAATACCATAACACATCATTTTGAAGGTATATTACACAAATCTGTGTCTCTGGTATTAGAATTTTGATATTTCATACCATTCAAAAGTTGTCACCAAAAAACTGGTAACGCTGAAAATCGACGCCCTGCAAGCACTCTCTACATCCAAGTCATGCTTGAATGGCGTTTCCCTACACACACATGTGGCACCATACAAGGTGGTTGCTGCCACAGCATATGTGACCCCACGACCCCTCTTTCCAACCACCGCGCTCGCACGTGGTACAAGGTAGGGTGAGGGGGGTGAGGGACACACGCCTGCTAGGTCACAGGTCAGGTTGAGGATGGAGAGAGGATGTGGTGAAGACGAGGAGGGCGGTGTGAGGGATAAAACGACAACTGCAGTCCACGACTCTCGAAGCAAGCGATGCTAGCTTCTCTAAATCGTATCCTATACGTGCATTTTAGACGAAAATTATATACTACCAACACACATGACAAAAAACTACCCCCACTCCACACTGTACTATCATCAGATGTACAGAATGTGTTCCACACTTTTAAGATCAAATTGGTGATGCTAATTCAAACCTTTCAAGCTAATTGTCAGAATTCAACATGGTTTCATCCGTTTTTTTTTCAATATTATTCGAGATGGTAAAATGGGTTGTTGGAATTTGGTGACAAGATCGCCTTGAAGTAGTAAAAACTCCGAGAGGCATCGTCTCTACACGGCCTTACTAACTCATCCTTAGTATTTTTTCATATTGGGTTTAACGACGAACTGTAATGATATCGACGATCTATTGGCGTCGGATGGATGATCAATGAGATGAAGGTTCTTGGATAATGGAAACGACAGTGGGAAGGAAGCGGTCATAACCAACTTATTGTAGGAACCATTCCGGCATTAGCCTAGACTACCGAGGGAAACCATGAAAAACCCCTGTAAAGATGGTCGGCGGCGGGGATCGAACTGGGGTTGAAATTCCCCTAGCCTCCCGGGTCACATGAAGACTGCGCTGCATGTGCCGTATCCTTAGTCTTAATCAGGATACTATGTACAATACAATACGGCTACATAAAGATTTAGATGTTAGTAGACAAAATTAAAAGTGTTCCGCACACACATACACTAATTTTAATTCCATCTGAAAAAAATCGGCTGATTGGTCCAACCATTTCACCATAATGTATAATTTAGCCAAAGGTCTGCATTTGTCTCTTTTTGATGCTGTAACCTTGCCATCTACGTTACCTAAATGCCAAGTAACCTCTTCGAAGCGTAGGAGGACATCAACATAGATAGGCCTACTGTCTACTGTCTCGTCTGCATTGTCTCGGGTCTGCAAACACGGCCGATAAGAACTATTGTAGCAGAACCCAATACGTGAGAACAATAGGCACGGCCCGGCAGTAGACACAACAACCTCGGCACGGCAGTTCGAAGACCTTGCTGTATCGTTTTCGTAGCCTACAGACAACTTAGGAATAGAGACAACGGACTTCACGCGATCCGAGATTCACGACTTGCAACGATATATCAGCTTAAGATGTTCACTTCACTAATTAGACGAGCTTTAGCGAGGATTCAATTTGACATTTTCAGCTTGATCGGGTCAGTCATTTTGAAGAAAAAACATAAAATGTGCTGAATTGGTACCACTCGAAGCAGTTTTTACTCATTTTTACCCATACTATTACTATCCGCTCATCTAACAACGCATATATGGCGTTTATCTAGTATACTAACACATGCAAGTAGGCCCTACCGCAAATAATAATTACGATTTCTAAATCATTTGAATGATTTGTCGAACATATATAGGCCTATTACGTTGCCCATAAATTACACCTATGTAATTTTGCCAATTTTCCTGAGACCGTTGGATCAGTAGCTAGCAGTAACTTGTTGCCCCGTTTTTATATTTTCTTTAATGACACTTAACGACCCCACCAACAGCTAGGTTATACGGGGGTACGAATGAGCGGATGATAATGAAACGATAAAGTGATGATAGGTGAAAGGATGTTTACGAAAACCCATGCCTTATGCGGGACTCGAACCCACGCCCAACGGTGACTTCAGTTACTACCGCTAGCGATAGTTGACAAGAGCAACCGGGGCGTCCCGTCATTCAGGAGACCGGGGTTCGTTCCCCACATCCTGAATGAGGCGTATATGGATCAGTCTATAGGTTGCACGCTGAAACGTCTCACCCACGCTATAGTTTCAACATTTTTTTTGGAAAGATGCAGATCTATACGTATATTATCGTAAAATTAGTCCTGAAAATCTCGATTACCCCCCCCCCCCTCCTTCATCTCAGGCTGTCCCCTCATAACAAATACGCAAATATTACGTCGATTTGTATAGGCCTACTTGTTAATCATTTTGAATTTAAAACCTTCCGTGGATACGATGAATTATACATGTAAGAAGTCATTTTCTTGATGGGTTACCGAGAAATACGTGAACTATGGCTTGATTATATCAGAGTGTCCTCGTCTATATACCACACTCCACTCTCATTTCCCGTCGCACAAAGAAGGTCCTTGACAACAGCCTATAAACAACGCCTTTACTCTCGGAGGCGTCAACCGTCGTCACCTACCACACTGACTTGATTGCAGTTAATTGCATGTGCAACCAAGGATATGCACTTTCACTCGACCACCCGGCCCTGTTACACAACACGCTTAATTAGCGGACAATGTCAGAGTTGACAATAGGTCAGGTGATCAGGGTCACTCGAGCGAAACGACAACCGATTGGAAGCTATAATTATGGATGTGTTGTAAACAATTCGACAGAAAAAGTTGAAGGTATACGCTGGCAGTGGTAAACAGTGGAACTTGTGAAGTATCAAAATAAAGCGCGCATATCTCAACAATGATATTTATTATACATATTACATTATTGACAGTTTATTTGTGACTTTTCGTCGGCCATATTGGCATTTAGAAGCGCATTATGTTGTTACTTTTAGTGTTGAATAGGGCGTTGTTGTTGTTGTTAGCTGAGCGCAACCTGAATTAATCTAAGGCCCGCTGCTACCAAGTCCATTTAGCCTCATTCTGAGAGGCGTTGAAAATAAATAGCATGTGTGACGATTGTGATAACAACTTTTAACTGCCAGTTAGAGTTCTTCTCTCTTGTGGTCCGTCCGAACGATCCTACCTTTTCTTATATTGTATTCAACGACGCACTGTAATGATACCCTAGTTGGCTTCGGATGAATATGATTGAGAAAGATTTTTTTCAATTCTTGAACCCAGGTGGTAAAACAACGCCATGTATATCGTTTTCTCTACCATGTGTTTCAATGCCCGAAGGATACGGAGGTAAATGTCGGCATCTAAACTAGCCGGTCGGAACACCAAACCGCCAGTACTAATGGATAGGCGACACGTCCGATCGTAGCCGTCATAAAGACAGCAGTGATTAGTCGAAGCAGCCATAACGCGACTAGAGGTTGAGTGTTGAGGTATTTTAGAAAGCAAGGAGACAATGTTAGATTCCGACTGAGTAGAAAACTTTCCAACCGTCTATCTCTCTCTTTATCTGTCTCTCATAAAATGAAACTGGGTTATTATTACATATTAATTAAATAATTAATAATTTGAATGGAGTGAAAATGTGAAATAGCAGAAATTTATATGGTGAATACCGGTATATATTTTGGTGAAAGATTAAAATTTAGAAATACTATAATCCTGATTCTCAAGAAATATTAAATCCATCATATAAACGAGTAGCAAGTTCACGTAGCGGTGCCGGTGTGTACGTATATAGGCCTATAATAATAATAATGGAGGTAGGCCTACGGTAAAAAAAATATATAAAAAATCATTCAAATATAATTATTATGATGATAAACATAAAACAATGATATAAATAATAATAACAGTAATATTATTTTATCAACATGCAACACTCAACATAATAAAGTTAAATGTTAAAGGAACGGTATACAAAACAGTCAGTACCAGTGATACATCAAAGAGTTGTTGAAAATCTAACACAGAATATAATCTTGTACGAAATACCCAAAGTACAACAATTCGATACTTCTTACTGAGACGGGTGGTCGAGTGACTAGCACACTGAACCGACATTCGACTACCGCCATGATTGACCGTCCAGAAGGATTTCTTACTGTCGTTCAGGTTAATGCAGGGATGGTTCCATGACCAATTCCTTCCCACTATCCAAAAATATACATCAACATTTAATCTCATCAATCGATAGTCTCATTTATCATTCAGCGGTGTCTTTTTTTTTAAATGTTGCATAATGTTGCTTAACGACCCCACCAACAGCTAGGTTATACGGGGGTACGAATGAGCGGGTGATCATGAAACGATGAAGTGATGATAGGTGAAAGGACATTTACAAAAACCCATGCCTCATGCGGGACTCGAACCCGCGCCCAACGGTGACATCAGTTACTACCGCTAGCGATAGTTGACTTAGCCACCGGGGCGGCTGTTTTCAGCGGTGTCAATTATTAGATCTTAGTTATCATTACAGTGCATCGTAAAACCAATAAAAATACAACTAAATAGAATGCATGAATAAAATAAATGATGATAAAATAATAAATAAATAGAATAGATCCTATAGGCATCAGTATAGTATGCCGGTACACATACTTCTCCTCTTTCCAACCAAACATAACCTTTGTACTCCTTGTCACCACGCCTACAAACAAATATCTACATAATAACATAATAACACAAAACAATAAGCTGCACCCAGAGTCACGTGCCACCCCCCCCCCCCCCCCCCCCCCCCATACACCCCCTCACGGTGAAATACTATTACAACTAAATCTACGAGAGATGACAACTGAAGATGTTTCTATCTCTGTTCGTATACGTGACTATACTACTTAGTTGTTTCGATGAATGTTGCCGGGTCGACACACCTGATTGGTGATGGTGTAGGATAGGGAAAGACGGTCGATCGGAACAATATTAGTGTAGTGGCATAGTATTCCTCCTTGCGGCACTCCTTTTACATACAAATATCATGTATCTGTGGGCCTACATCATAACATTGAATAACTCGGTTCATGTAATAAATATCAAGTGTGGGCCTATTAAATTATATGTGTAAATTGCTCTTTTCTGATAATTTGGGTATAAATATGAAGTTAGTATTAAGGCGTCACCAGTCCCCATGGGACAAAATAGTTCCCGCCAGGATGATTTCACAGATATAAATGATCATAAAACTTGAAACGTGCAAGATCAAAATCAGATCAGATTTACCATGTGATGCAGATAATATTTGTCGAAAATGCTAGTGGGTCAAATTTTATAATAACAAAGGTGGAAAGATATCTTAATTTTATATGTAACAGAAACACTCGATATTTGTATCATCGATTTTAACCTCACAGCGTACCGTCACATATTGGTAATGTTTATTATGGATCGACATTATTTTATAAGATACTTCTCTGTAAGGTGTAAAGCAGTTTCACTACAGTATATTCTTCCGAAAAGTCACTGCGACCGTTTATGTCTTATGTTGACACTACAAATGTTATACGCTGTGGGTAGGTTCGAACCCCGGTCTCCTGAATGACGGCTGCCACTCGACCACTCGTCTCAATTGGATATCCTCTGTCATTAAAGTGAATATTGGGATGATTCCTCAACAACAAGCCACGACTGACTCCTTTCATCTCACTCAAAGACGCCAATAGATCATAGAGACTCATTAAAACCAGTTTGACGGCAGTTTGAAATAAATGTTGTCCTCACTTCTTACGATCAAGTACCAAGTTTTCGTCTGACGGCCGTTCGAGATAAATGTTACCCTCACTTCTCACGACCAAGTACCAAGTTTTCCTGGACACTCCTCTACCAGGAAATATCGAAACACATAACAACAGCCAATCATCATCCAGCATATCATTATGCACACGTGCCTAATATTAATATTGTCAAGGTTTGAAAGGTGGGCCCCGATATACCGTTGTCTTCTCATATAGTACCTCTTTTCCCGGCCGTCTCTAGCTATGTTAGCATTAGCGGTCGGTAGATTCGAGCCGTCTATAAATCGAGATAGGTGACTGTATCTGCTGGTATCATTAATAATAATAACGGACTAGTTACGCGAGTGGTTTTGACAGTTTGCTAGGGCGTAGTGGACAGAAGGATTGTCAATAATAGTAATAATAATTTGTATTCGGTATAATATTTACACAGAGTGGTTGAAGAAGTCAATGTACCCCATGGAGCAAATTTCAACGCATCTCTAAAATAGTAATAATAAATCAACAAAATAATAACAGTACAGTCTGCACAATTATATCAAGGCGCCGTTTCAAGAGAAAATATGAATGTAGTAAATTAGTTGAAACTAGTATAACTATTTGTTGAGAGCGCAATGGAGTCCCGATTTAGCGAAATATCAGTTTTTTGTCGATAAATTTCAAACGGTACGATATATCAAAACTCTAATACAGAGGAAGCTTGGATATTTTGAATACCTTCTGCATGGTATACGTCATAACTAATCATCTTACATCGCATAATTTGTCGAGCCAATAACAGCTAAGAATATACATTTTTTTAGCTCTATACTAATACTATTGTCAATCAGGCGATATGAGTTAAATAGTCATAACTTACCATACATACACAAAAGTACCAAGTACCACCTCGAAGGTATTATTGATATGGGTTTCCCACATCGAATTTTAATACCCGTACCATTCGAAAGTTATCACAACCTTATATTTCGCTAAATCGACTCTCATGAAATAGAATTGGTAACAATATTGGTAAAATCAAGTTGATCACATAATCCACTAACCAATATTCCATGATAAAATGATGAAACTGGTTCTAGAATAATTAAAAGTTGACCGCTAATTTTTTTTCTGTTAACCTAAATGGCTTGACTATCGTTACCATAGCAATATAGCAAACTAACAAAGATCATGATTGGTTAACATCAATTGGGGGACATTGTTGTCTACCCCTATTACCATCACTCAAGAAATTCCTTCTTTCAAGTATAGGCATCTTACCATGATGGTATAAGATGCACTTTTACCGACATATCTATGATAAGACTAAAGGGTCACACGTCTTCACTTCTTGACGGACCCGAACGACAGTCTCCCCTATTCTACACCACTACCAGTCGGGGGTGTCTAACCTCCAGCCCTCATGGTAGAATAATTGTGCTTGAACCACCCGTGCGCTAGTGGTGTGTGATAGGGGGGACGGTCGCTCGGAACCTTAATCTCTCGTGGACACTCGTATACAAGATAACAACAGTGCTTCAGTAAACCAGAAGAGCTTATACATCTTATATTAGACTTACGAGACCTCCCAAGACTACCGATATACTTGTATCCACGAAAGAAGAAGGTCGTATACCAACTAAATAATTATAAAATCTACATAATCTCACTGCAACTTTGACAAATGTAGTTACGTTCCATATACTAAATCTCGTCCTGAACCATCATATTCTAAAATTATCACAACTTCTCACAAATACGACGGTGATATTTGTTATGTTGGTAGACGAATACAAATACACATTTGGAACCCTAAAACGATAAACTCTAATCACAGTAACGGTGAAAATAATCAAAATTAGTTCCGGAAAGATTACTCAATTTTATGATAATGACATCACTAAGCAGTGATGATTTCAGACTTTTCCGTTGGGGGGGGGGGGGGGGGCTCTGTAAAATTCAGGGTGCCGTGGAATATGACAGCACATAAATACCGGTATATGTTGGAAAGAGGAAGCACCCCACGGAGTGCTTTTTCAATCAGATAAAGATGTTGAAGCTAATATTTGATGTCACTATAGAGCAATAATTTAAATAATAATACATTCAATTATTTCACACAGCACTTACCATTACTGCAATGCATAAGTAGGTTACAGCAACCGAACTCGTCGCTGTTTTTTTTTTTTGCGTAATGGTCCAACAACTTATTTATCAATACATCCGATGGATCTTCTGGACCTTCGCTGCTTAGCATTAATCTGCTTAGACATGCTTGGAATCATCACTGTCACTAAGTAGCCGTGATACCCCCCAATACTGACACGTTCCTCAGTGTAACATATATCCAAACCGTATTATCGAAACGGCGTGATTATAAGTTGTTATTACGAGTTTTCTGCGTGGTCCTAGACGAGTCATATTCAGTGTGTTATGACAGTGGGAAGGAAATGCACTGTTATTACTTGTTACTTATTATTAGGTAGATGACTGTATTTACTTTACTGACCGAGGGAAACTACGTGGAAACCAAGTACACATACCGCTACTACTAACCTCTTAATTAAATACCAGACACAATACAATAGGCCTATGTATAGGATGCAAATATATGTTCCTTTTTTTATCCATATTGGATTCAACGACGCAAGTACTGATAAGTAAGATCTAATGGCGTTGGTAAATTATTAGATGAAAGTGTATTTAATTGTGTGTTTTTGAATAGTGGGAACGTCGGTCGTGTCCTGGTGTTAAGGAACCATCCCAGTATTGCCCTGGACAGAGGAAAACTAAAAAAAAACTGTCAGGATAGTCGACCATGGCACTGGCAGGATCTCACTATTTGAAATTGGAATTAAAATGCATTGATAACGACGTTCCTTCTACAAGATTTATGGTTATGTAGTTAATGTTAAAACAAGACGAAGAAAGCATTTTACAGATGTGATTTCATAGAAACACACCCCCTTCCCCTCCGACGCATTACACCCCTAAATTCTATAAACAAATATAACATATGATGACACTTACATTGAAATTCAGCTGACGATCTTTAGTTTAGTAATCCAATAGGCCTAACTTGTAACAATCTCTATTATAATGTCACTTATCACATATGGTTGTAAACACACACTTGCATTCAAATCACTGACACAAACACATATACACCACACTGATATCGACAACACTACACGCGTGAATATGTTATTAGTACATTTACTGCGCAGTGACAGACCCTTCTCACACGGTATTTCGTCTACTACTGGCCGTGTTTGTCGAGCGAGCCAGCGGAGCCGGTACGCAACAATCTCGGCGCTGCCTTCAGGTGAAATAGAGGTCAGCGGTAGAGCGGCAACGTAACAGACACAAATATCACTAGAATACGAATTTTCGAATAGATAATTATGGGTTATTTAATATAATTGTTGAGTTTTAATTTAATTGCGCTACAGGGTAATAGAAATAATTATGAATATTATATGGAAAATTAAAAATATTTCAAAATTATTTTCAGAATATAATGAATATTCAATAGTCCTATAGGTGATATCTGAATATTTATCCATATAAAAACTTATGTAAATCATATTTACCATCTAAAATAATAAAATTGAAGGGAGATTGTATATAATAGGCCTACTTGAATTATTTAGAATGTGTTAATAATAATTATTATGTATAGAATTTAAACACAGGTTTGAATTTTGAAATTTCGTATTGCATAAACATTCTGAAGAAGTAATGAAGATTCGGAAAAAAATGGGAAAAGGACCGACAAGACTCTGGAATATATTTCACTGAACACAAATCACTGTTCATCATCCCTATGAAAATATTGTAGTTTACTATTTACATTATTTATATTTGGTGGTGGGTTCACCCCCTTCCGAACAATTCCTACCTTGTCATTCGAGTCAGCAATTCTAACATGGTAATAAAAAAACTCAAATTAATAATGAAAATAGTAATTCAACACGGTTTCAGGTAAATAATTATCGTAACTGAAATTTAAATTGAAAATACTACTTCATTTGCAATAAAACCAAATAATATCTCACACTTTGTTCAGATAAAAGTGTAGATAATTACTTTTTCTTGGTTGTCTTTTTTATCTTATTTCCGTGACGAAGTCTGGAGCTACGTCTACATGTCTGGCTATTCTGGTGTTGTTTAGTTCCTTTCTTGCACGGTTGGCTGCACTTCATTTTGACCGCGCGCGTTCTACACAAGCCCCCCTACAAGCCACGTCCATCATGTGCACGTGAGAGACCTCTTCACGCACCTAACTCGAATTACGAATTTATATTTATTATAATGTAGGCCTATAAACTCTTTTTAGTGACGTCACACATTGTTGTAATAAGCGACTAACAATTATTATTACCCCCGTAGGTCTATAACCTAGCTGTTGGTGGGGTCGTTAAGCAGCATTGAAAAAAAATATACATATTATTAATTTTGTCCACAAAATTTTGTTCTCCAATCCCCAGGAAACATTGAAAATCTAAAATGTCTCGTATCTGTTTTTCTAAATTTCAAATGGATTTTTTTTAAACAAACATACTTCGTTTATTTCGCATTTTTCCAATTTGAAAATGAGGAAGGCGGCTCCAGTCACTAGAGAGCAAAGAGTCCAGTTCCCACCAGGGTGACTATTTGTGAAAATATTGTGAATGTTCATTATGGATCGCCAATATTTCAGAAGGTTCTTCTCTTCACGGTTTCCTCCGAGCACACGTTTCACGACAATAAAAAAAACACTTGAAATTTGTGAATCCTTCACCCAACAACGACTCCTATACCGTTTTCCTCTCGTACAACAGTTCAAACAACTGGGTGACAACTTTTGGCGCTACGGTGTCAATAATTAACTTGTATTTTACCTAGAATATTACATATTTATTCAAAAGATTTTGTTTTTCGTGTTTTTAGAATTATATATACTTCGCAAAAAAAAAGGATGTGACAAGAAACTAGTGCTTCCTCTAGCAAACACGGATAGTGACAACCAAAGTTAAACATGCGTTAGTTAAACAAGCGTTATTTACGAGGTTAGCCCAATATTAACACCTCAAAGATCAACAAATCTATACTTGACTCCACGAAAGCAGACTACCAACCGGATAAATGTAAAAACTTAATGTGAAACTCACTGCAACTTCAAACGTGAATAACGCTTTTGAAAGACGCGGTTGCGTTTCTTATCCTAAACCTCGTCCTGCGAGTCATATGGATTTACATTCTAACACCACAGCAATACAAAACAAAG
Source organism: Brachyptera putata (assembly GCA_907164805.1). Lineage (NCBI taxonomy): Eukaryota > Metazoa > Arthropoda > Insecta > Plecoptera > Taeniopterygidae > Brachyptera > Brachyptera putata. The sequence continues at coordinate 6,215,083 of OU015473.1, forward strand.
TTATAAACATGAATTTCATAATAAAATTTATAAAATTTTAAATAAATAATAATGGAAAAAATCAATATTTAAAAGAAAAATCGAAACAAAACATACCAATATTATAATAAATACAAGAACAAAGAAGAAAGAAAGAGAACAAATAATTCAAGAAAAGGAGAAAAAAATGTCAAGATAAGATTAAAGATATTTTCTCCCCAATGGAAATATCTTAATCAACTATCTCGGAAATTTTATTCTCCGTAGCGGTAAGATCGCCCTTGTGGTGACCGTTCCGTACGATCCTACCTCTCATCCATTGGCCCAAATGGGGGACAATGATGTTTTTTATCAAGGTTTAGAAATGTCGAGGAAAATAAAAAGATACATTTTCACGAATAGCAACAAAATACTTATGGGAGGTGATCTCGTGAGATTGTAGTATTTTTAGGAATGAGAGGGAAGGAATTCATGCAAACCTTATTATGGTACTTTTTTTAAAAATTGAATTCTGCGTTCTTGTGTATTTTTTTTGTGTTCATTATGCACAGGCCACACGAATTGACTATGATTGTAATCAATAATGTTTATTGTTAATTTTAAAACTCTGATGATCTATCAACCTACACATAGAGGGAAGGAAGGAGGCGGTCGTGTCCTGCAAGTACCAACCAGATAACCACGACAAAAGAAAACCATCATAAAGCTCACTCAGAATGGTCGACCACTGCGTGTATCGAACCCAGGTCTCCTGATTATCGGTTCATCACAATAACCACTGGTCCTGTAGAGTGTAGACCTTCGTAGTATTTTATAGACATTCAAATAGCAATCATAGACCCTATACTGATGGTATACCTTTTTTAACTTGTACACATCTATAAAATATATACACCTTTATTGACCTTTATAGGCCCTTATGGACCCTTTTATACACCTCTAGACATCCATAGACCTTTATTGAACTACAGATACCCTTTCAGAGTGATATTTTAGACAGGCGAAGAATGAACCAACAAGTAACATAATTATAATATCAACTATTACGAAACCTGAACTCAGGAATGTGGTATTATATCCTCACTCGTCCATGTTATAGCATAGGACGAGCCCCCGGTTGTCTATTTTCTTCTAGACCGACTGCTCGACACACCTGGTCGTCTTTGTTATAGCATAGGGCGAACCCTCGGTCGTTATAATTCTTATGAACTGACAGTTCGACACAGATGGTTGTCGATGTTAAAGTATAGGAGAAACCCACGGTCGTTGAGTTATAGGGAGGGTTATGTAAGAAGTGGGTCTTTAACAATGTGACATACTTTCAATAATATGCCTTTTAGGGTTCGACACGGGGTGGGGGGAGGGGGGGGGGGCATTCTTTCCTCGAGCTCTTAATACTTACATGGGTTAATATATGTATATGTTTTAACTCATAGGTGTTGATTAAAAATTGGTTTATGTAATATAGTTTTAGTTACAAGAGTTTTGAAATTTCGGTGTTGATGGTTTTGACCTTTGCCAACTTGAATAATGTGTATCTTTTTTATATATATATATTGGGTTTAACGACGTACTGTTATGATACCTGAGATCTGATGGCGTCGGATGGATGATTAATGAGATGATGGGATGATGATATGAATTAGGTATTTTGGGTATTGGGAAGGAAGCGGTCATGGCCGACTTATTATAGGAACCACCCCGGCATTAGCCTAGACTACAGAGGGAAACCATGAGAAACCCCTGTAAAGATGGTCGGCGACGAAGATCGAACTGGGTTCGAAATTCCCCTCGCCTCCCGGATCACATGACGCGAGCATGTTAACCACTACGCTGCATGTGCCGGTAATAATGTGTATCATTGTTGTATTAAAATTTCTGGGAAAATATTAATTTACTCGAAGGATTTTTTTTTTAGAATTTTCTCCTCTGAGTTATTCTCATGGGTGATTCTTTAAAACTTTGAAATGGGTTTTCTCAGAGTAGATACAAAACGATTGGGCCTCAAAACTGCATCTACAGTATCGAATTACCGGCACATGCAGTGCAGTGGTTAACGCGCTCGCTATGGGTGAAAACAAGTTAATTCGCTCATTTTTTGTCTTGTTTCACCAATCAGCATTTGTTACATCCAGCTCTTCAAAAAACTAAGCGAGGGAGAGAGGCAAGAGAGAGATAAAGAGAGAGAGAGAGAGGGAGAGAGGGAGAGAGAGATAGAGAGAGAGAGGGAGAGAGTAATATAAGAGGGATGGAGAGAGAGAGAGAGAGAGAGAGAGAGGAGGAGAGAGAGATGAGAGAGAGAGAGAGAGGGAGAGAGAGAGAGAGAGGGAGAGAGTAATATAAGAGGGATGGAGAGAGAGAGAGAGAGAGAGATAGAAAGATACAGAGAGAGAGAGAGAGAGAGAGAGACCACAGACAGCAGTGAGAGTAACCAACACGATCGTGCTCCCCCCCTCCCCTCCCACAACAGTCGTCAAGCGAGTGAGCCAGCACGACTCTCAGTCATGGTCGCCGGGGTTCGAACCCCGCCGCATGGTCACGATATTAGAGCACATCGTGACGGTCAGGCCAGTCAACCAACAACAACAACAACAACAACCAAGAGTATTGCTATTACTTTCTGTTAGGGATTACCTGTACACTAACACGAATAGATCGAGTAGCAAGCAGAAAATAAGACCATGGTTTACTGAACCCTTTCAAATGAGGAAAAGCACTTCAAATCTTGTTGCTATACACTTTCTGAGATTCTATTTTAGATCTGTCAGTGTCAGATTATACTGGGAAAACGCTGTACATGTAACGCGTTAATAGATGATGGGTCAAACTGTGAGAAATAGTTGAAAATATACGATAATCTTTTAAAAAATCATCTTTGTGTAATTGTTTTCCAAATAATTCGGAACAAATCATGCAAATTTCAAAACATGTCTCTTGATAATTCATTGATGGTAATAATTTGATGGGTTACTATTTTTTTTTGTGGGGGGGGGGGTAACACCGACAGCGTGGTTATTTTATCAGATGTTACTATCTTACCATGTTTACCAGTAAAATTACTAAATTTAGAAAATTAATAATTTATACAAATTTAAAATTAATTTTCAAACAATCTTAGATGAACTATTTTCTGCCTAGTATAGGACATTGTATCTTGACTAGACCCTCTCAGCGATATTTTTAGTTTGGTTGCCATCTGTTCTCGCAGACTCCCTGGTCCAGATGACCAGATGGCCGCTTGCAAGTAGCCAAGATGATTGAGATAAACACAAGACACGGCGCGTGCGCGTTCGTAGCCACGGTGGCTCGAAAGGTAAAACCAGAACAATCACTGCTGCATTGAGGGTTGCGTTGGTTTCCTGCATTTCCTAGAGAGCAATAGTGTCACGCTTTCTGCGACCCTCAAATATTGGCGCGGAGCTGGGGGTCAGAGGGGTCGACTGACCCCACAATAATCATGTGATGGGCCCAATTATAACCACTGACCCCTCAATACAATTGATAATTCAAATTTATATCATTCGATTAAATTGTAATTTAATACTCTCAATTGAATGATTAAAATTCAATTCGTATATTATATGCATATATATATATATATATATATATATATATATATATATATATATATATATATATATATATATATCTTATATATAAAAAGCTTGTGTCACATCTTAGAGGATAAACTCCTCCGAAACGGCTTGACCGAGTGTCGTGAAATTCCTCACGCACATTCGATACGGCTGGTAGAAGGTCCTTAAGTATACGAGATCTTCCGCTAAGCTTTCTCCTATGAGCAATATCCAAAAATTGGCACTTCAAGGACAACACCAGTAATGGCGTTGTTCACTGACATTGACACCATTGCTCTATGTCACTTGCCATTTGCGGGGCTACACGCTAGGTAGCGTAACAACCAACATTCACTACAAATCACTTCGATGGCAGAACAAAGTTTGCCGAGTCGGCTAGTATATAATGAAATTGAATTGTCGTTTTCTGAACATATTTTTCATTGTTGATAATGTGTCTACAATAATAATGTGTAGTTTATTATTTATGCAACTTGGGTCATATTGTTATATAAATCAAACACCTGACACCCACAGTTATCAACCATTTGCACTCCCTCATCCGATTACTCCCTAAATCTCCTAAAACCACGTCAATATCTGCCCCGCACCGACTTGAGAACTTGATCCCTCGATAATGTTAGGGCTCCGCCGCCTCTGAAGGTAACTGTTGCTACAGCCGAGCCGATGCATCTGTAATTTTGTTGAACAAAGTTGGTTCCAATTTTTTTTTCTATGTTGCTTAACGACCCCACCAACAGCTGGGTTATACGGGGGTATCAATGAGCGGATGATAATGAAACGATGAAGAGATGATAGATGGAAGGACGTTTATAAAACCCCATGCCTTATCCAGGACTCGAATCCACGCCCAACGATGACTTCAGTTTCTTACCGCTAGCGATAATTGACTTAGCCACCGGGGCGGCAAGTTAGTTCCTTGTATCACTACTGGATTACTCACGATCGGTATTTCCATAGATGTTCAGGCTGGTAAATAGGTACATATTTTAACACATTGGAAAAGGAAGCAGTCATAGCTGGTTTGTAGGGAACCATACATTGTTGAAATGACGTTAGGGGCGAACCACGAACCACCTGTCAGGATTGTCGAAGAAAAGAGAATTGAACCGTCTCCTGAATGACGGTTCAGTGTGCTAGACACTGATCCAACTGTCTCAATCAAGGCAGATGAAGAATCCTATATACGTACATTGTATTAATCATATGGGGAATAAATAAATGGACATGTTCTACTATTTGTAGGAAAAAAAATCAAGAATATATGAAAACCCAGGACTTTCCAAGGTTCATTTCATGCTAACCTACAACCAGGCATAGACCGTACAAGGAATACTATAGAGGATAGCACAAAAGTCATAACATGGATAACAAATATTGGAACAGTTAACATTTTAAATATACTTGATATAGATTTATTACCTTAACGAATATAGAAAAATACACAAACACATTAATTCGTAATATAAGTCTTTGAATCCTTTGGTTCGAACAGTCGCTAGCAATAACAAGAGGACCGTCGTAATAGTGGAGACGGTCGGTGGTCTCGTACAACCCAATGTCAGCCTTAACCTCAGAGAAAAACAGTGCATTAGAAACGGGAAGACTCAACGTAGCAGTGTTTCTTGTTCGTTCCGTAGTTACAGGGAACAGAACTAGTTTACCCGAACAACTGTCATTATTCATATGTTCTCGAACAGTTAGTTGTTCAAAAGTGATGGATATTTAAAAAGGAACAAATTCGTGAAACCTTGTAGCGTCACATTTCCGTATTATGAGGAGAAACCAGCAGCTTACCTTGATTTTGTTATGTAATTTTTAAAATATCATGTTAACGAGGATTTATTTTGTAATAATACAGTAATAATTCAAGATAACAAAAATATAAAACAGAATGTCGAATACACTTTCTTTAATTATATTAAATATCGACCGTAACCTAAAAATATCGATCACGTGAATTTTTAATAACGAGAGGTAAAAGCATTATCGCTCTGTTCTTGAAGTCATATCCATAATTGAATAGATCAAGAAAGAAACAATGCATAAATTGCCAAGTGATGTTCAAGTGCTAGCATAACTCCCAACAGACATCTTCGTATGATTCAAGACTCAACGGACAAGTAGAAATCAAGTAATCGACTGGTTTCTCACGAGCATTTACCCCGTATAACCGTAACATTATTCGTAGCACGTATATCCTCGTAACGACGCTACTCTTTAGATTTTCATAGCGATTATTTATTCAGTCTCAACGGTAATTATGTTAGTACAGTATGCAGATGTGTTAGTACCTGCAAATCAAAAAAATGCAGTTGTTATGGAAAAACAATTTGGTTACGATGACATATCAAGAGAGAAACAGTTTAGTTAAGTATTGACCGACTGAAAATACAAATTCAGTCGACAGAATCGCTATATTAAGTGTCTTGTTAGTATGTTTTCTATCCTTTGTACCAAGTTTCATCTTTGATCCCTAATATTAAATAGGTTCTACTTTTTACTTTGATATGCATTTTAATTTGGTCCTCTGCAAACCGTGCAAAGAGGTTCTACTAAATACTGCTATACGCTATAACTTTCGAAGTGAATACGCAAATGTTAGTACGATACAATAAAATCCGATATTTTACACGAAACCACCAATTGAGATAAAAATCTGCACTTAAAAATCTAAATAATGATTAATGATTTTTTCATAATAAATATTAATCAGGTTTATAAATTTACTTCCGAATGTTTTTGTAAAAAAGAACGTTCACAACCGGTGGAAGACACCTCATCGACCGATCAACTTCGAAACCAAAGGCCCCTAGAACGCAGGCCACACCTCTTGCACGCGCGCAATGCCCGGCTGCCTACTTCTTGACTGCCACCTTGCCCTCCTCCTCTGCCGGTTTCTCCCCCTCGCCCGCCTGCAGGGCGTTCACGTAGTTATTTAGCGTGAGGAGGGCGACAAGCGAGCGAACGTACTGGTGGGCGTTGTCGGCGTTCAGGTTCCGGGCTTGGCGGGCCACCGTGTTGTACACCCGGCGGGCCAGCTTCGTCGACAGATGGCCGACAGTGTGGACCGTCTTCAGGACGCGGTCGTCAAGGACCTCGTCCGTGGTGGGCGTATCTGCGGACATGCAAAAGTTTCGAGTTTGAACGTTTGAACGTTTGAAATTCACAACTTCGATGAACTTACCGTATTGTCCCGAATATATGCCGACCCCCAAACTTTTAGATCAACATTGAAAAACGAGTTTATCTCCTTTTCCACGTAAATCATCACTCTTCCGAGTTGGAATGCCGATGACGTGCGATCGTCACATGACCCGCCTACTGGTCAAGGTCTGACAAGACAATGCAGCTATCAGCTCAACGTGCCTTACTACGCGTCAATTGAAATGATGTAAATTGGGAAAATCATGCTTCTTCATGATAAAACATTCATTGTATTTGTTTTTAGTGAAATATTTTGTAGTTTCAAGTTGATTCCGTTGTTAAGTGTGTGCATGTGTAGTACGCCCAATTATAGTTAATGAAAAACGTGTTTTAACCAATTTTAGGCCGAGATCCGCACATAAGCCGAGAGTGACTTTTGGACTCGCAATTTCGAGAAAAACCCTAGGCTTATATTCGGGACAATACGGTATATCTTTCTCTCTAGGATCACTGATATAGCTTCATATGCTCGTAAACTTTGTATAATCAAATCAAGTGCCTGATTAAGTGATTATCTTGAAGTAATATTCCCTATTCCTGATTCACCAGTAATATATACGGTAAATGAGTAGAAATAGAAAGATCTCAACTCGAATTGGAGAGTTGCCGATTCATGTTGATAATTCGATTAAATTCATATTTTTCATCTTCAATTCAATATCGAAAAGTAAAATTAAATTTCAGATGAATTTAATATTGAGACTGGCCGATATTGATTCTGTATTGTCAATCAATAATAGTAATATGGTTGTATGCTGCTGCCTGAAATTTGATCAGATTAAAGAAAGAGACAGAGCACTGCTCTTTCATTCATTGCTCACTGTTCAGAAATATATTTGAATATTTGGAACACTTTTGGAAACTGAAACACTTTTATCTGCAGCGGAATAGTTTGCTCGTAGCCAGCGCAGTCCTGTTGTCAAAACAAAGATAATTGTTTTCAATTTAAAATGAATAAAATGGGGTGGCAACCCCATCCAATTGATTCTACAGCCTCAATTGAGGAACACTGATTTTGTATCACGTTTTCAATGTTTCTAAAACAAATATACTTTTTGAAAATGTCGCAGTTCTGCCAACTCGCTCCCGTGTACCCACCTATCTCCTTAGCCTCCTCCTCGGTGGGCGGGAAGTAGTAGTCGAGGTACTGCTCAGCGATCGATGCCGACGAGTTGATGCCGTTGAAGGCCATGTCGCCGTAGCGGGTGGCCAGCACCTCGTTGGCCTTCTGCCAGCTGAGGTCGGCCAGCGTGTGGGCCTTGTCCGAGCCGAACGTCTTGGCGGCGGCCATCTTGTCCAGCGAGTACACCTTAACGTCTTCGTACATCTGAAACGCAAACACGACGGTGAGACTTCGACGACGTTAAAAAATATTATGGAGTTTTGTTTGAATTCTGTTCCGAGTGAAAGTACCTAGAGAAAGTTACCAAACATTACGCAGAATTTTGAAAGAGTAACTCATTTTACTTACTTACATCAGGCCTATTTGAATCGCCACTGATCAATTTTCAATATTGAATTTATAGAATGTTGCCACACATGATTGTTTGCGTTACAACCCCATCCCATCAACAGCCAAGTTACTCGAGGTACAAATGAGCAGGTGATGAATGAAAGGACGTTTACAAAAACCAATGCCTTACGCGAGACTTGAACCTACCCCAGTTTCTAAAGCGATGCCTTAGTTAACCCGAGCTACGGAGGGTTGCTGATTCTATTGCCTTTTTAATATCGACTTGGTCCATGATAATGTATACAGTGAGACCTTTATTCGCCATTTTACAAGGGACCAGAAAAAATATATATCCTTGCAGGAAAACGATCCATTCCGGAAAATTGAACACTGATTATTGGAGAGTAGGGTGGGACAAAATGAACGACGGAAGCGGGAAAACGATGTATCCAGGAACGATGCATAAAGATTTCACTGCGAGCCTATTTATATTTCATGAAAAAAAAAATGAAAGGCAAAGACAGCAAAAAGATGATAAAATTAAAGAGTGCTTACAAACAAACAAATTAAAAATATTGAAATCGAAAGGAAACACTATTATTCTGTATGATTTAATGACAGGTAAGAACCTTGGAGTTAAGACATGCGGAACTGCTTGCCTGGCTAGGTTGCTCCTTGACGTAGGGGAACTTGGCCTCGACGTAATCCAGCCCCTTGCACACCGTCTGATCGACCGCCGTGATTGGCTGCTGCAGCTTGTCCAGCACGGGCTGGGCCGTGTCCAGAGCCTTCTTCGCCGCCGTCTCCGCCGTGGTCAGCGTCCAGTTGGCAAAGTCGCTCGACGCCTGGTAACAATAATAATACGGTTATGGTAAAATTCCAGGTCGTTGGAACTGCGGAATGAACGAATGTTGCGCGATTATTCTGGGGGCGCAAATCAAGCCGGATGAGGTGAAAGGCGGTGGTAGAAGAGGGCACGTCAGAAAGTTTATTGTTACTGGGGCCAGGATGGACCGGGGCAAGTTCTCGTTTCTCAGAAGGACCGGAAGGGACTGGAACGACACTGATGGAAAAGTGTTCGAAGGAAATGGCCTGAAATTGCAGGAATTCAGGAAGAGACTAATTTTCAAGTAATAAATGTAATCAGTTGTAGGTATTCAGTCTAAATGTGAATGTAAACCTTGCCACCGCTAAAAGGCACTTGTAAGTGTATTATATAAATAAATAAATATTCGGGAGTCGAGATTTATTTGTGATTCACTAGATCAGCGTAGTGAATGACATTGACGAAGACTAAAAATTATGTTTTATATTATTATAAAAGATGAGCTGTTCTACCTAATCACAGGAAAACAGAAACATGAGAAAAAAAAATAATGACAGTATATTATATTTCACCTGTATTCACCTGTATTTCACCTTTCACCTGTAGAGGAATAAACAATCAAGTTGAAGACATTAAAAAAATTACATAATGGGATACTATTTCTATAACGTTGAAAAAGTTTGAAAGATAATTTGAAAAACAATAGGCCCGATTAAGAATACAATCCTGAACTCATTTCATCACAGCGTTCAATCGAAATTTTGGTTCTGGATAGATAGTGTGAGCTTTTATTTACGCAATTTCAATACTTAAATAGGCCTACCTACCTAGCTGTTATTAAAATGATTTTATTGGGATTATTTGATGATTTCCAAAACCTTATCCATCCCCACGAGGAGTTGAATCGTGGTTTGTATACACGTTTGATGGAGCTAAGTGAAGTGAGCTACGCACCTTGAACCTCTCGTAGAGTCCCGCTGACTTCATCAACGCCACTTCGACCAGCGGCAGCTTTGAGATGCGCTCTACGGCGTGAAGCCCATTCGTATCGTCGGTCACCTTGGAACTATCGGTAGCGGCCATCTTGATTTATTCTGTAATCAAACGAGAGGACAGTCAGCTGGAGTCGAGTCACTTTGACCCAATTAGATAAGATTGTTTTAACAACACCACCAATAGTTGGGTTATAGGCCTAGTAGGTTATTTGGAGGTACAAATGAGAAGGTGATGATGGGATTGTAGTATGTTTACATCAAGAACCCATACCTTATGTGGGACTCGGACTGACAGCCAATGGTGAATCAGTTTATAAAGCGATGCCGTAATTGATTGAGCTAGGGAAGAAGGCAGTATAACCTAAAAATCTACATCGGTCCTGCATTTGTCCAAAATCCAAACTCTAATAATAAAAGTTCATCAAGATCATTACCATAACTCGTAAATTGCCTGGTTCTTGTAGGTTCCCAAAACATGAAAAACTCATGTTAAAATATGTAATCTTTGAAATATACACTGAGAGCTGTCATAAACAAGACCCAATTAAGTCACCTAACTAATCAATTACTGGACTGTTTTAACTCACTTGGAGTAGGATCGTTGGATGCAAAGGTAACAAAATACTCTGCTAATGAGTTATTTTCCAAACAAGTCATAAATATTCAGTCTACATTACACAGGCGATTGTGAACAAATCAGGTCCACACTAGTAAAAGTAAGTTATGAAAACGTATCAACAAAAAGTACAAAAGTGGCCATCACAAGAAGGTCTATTGAAAATCAACAACAATATGAATAAATCTGGTGAAACTGAAATACAAAGCCACAGATACGTGAATAATCGAGAAAATCAAAGTAAGAATGAAAAAGATAACTTGAGAAAAACGTGGTGATAAAAATCACACTTGGCCACACTTGAAGGAGAATATAAAATACAAAAAATAAATCAAATTAGAAACTCGGTACAGAAGATATCAAGATAACAATACAAAAATCGAGGCATTATGAAAAACTTGGGGAAAACAGAAATCTAAAAAATAAAAAGTGAAATTACGACAAATAAAATGTTAGCATACTGATACCCCAGGATGGCTAGCAGTTCAAAGTAGTGAAATACAGAATTAAATAATAATAATATAAATACCTGCTTGCTAGTTCCTACCTATGATGAAAGTGTTGCTGCAATGTCGAGACAAGAGTTATAAGTGGGAGCTCCTCAAACTATGGACTGAACATTACTAACAGAGATAACATGACAAGACAAAAAACGTCCACGTACAGATACACTTAACACACAGTACTACCACAACGAGTAACCGTCTTTTCTATCCTCTATCATTAGACGGTCGGTAGTGTCGACCAGTCACAATAATTATCTCGATGACTCAATAACATAATGATTGCTGTGAGTGAGGCCAACTTTTAGACCATGAATAATACTAGGCAGGCTATCATTTGACGAAGCCAGGAACGTCATGCTATCTATTGCACCTGCACTATTAGTTTGCAGCGTATCTACTGGGTCAACGCAAATTAATAGATCTACTTGACCGTTACCGCAAAATCAATGTAAATCTAATCGATATAGATCAGTAATGAATACTTGACAAATGAACATGAAGTGCGAAAAGATAGTAGGCCCCTAATGCATTATAGATAGTTATTAAAAGTATAGAAAAAAATACGTATTTGTTTGTTCAAATTACAAATTTTCAAATTAATTAATTTTGGTGCTTATTTTCTTTATATGGAGTTTAACGACGCACTGTTATGATAGCGCAGATCTAATGGCGTCGGATGGATGATTAATGAGATGATGGGATGATGAGATGAAGGTTCTTGGGTAATGGGAAGGATAGTGGGAAGGAAGCGGTCATGGCCGACTTGTTGCAGGAACCATCCCGGCATTAGCGCCAGACTACAGAGGGAAACCACGAAAAACCCCTGTATAAAGATGGTCGGCGGCGGGGATCGAACTGGGTTCGAAATTTCCCTCGCCTCCCGGATCACATGAAGCAAGCGCTACGCTGCATGTGCTTGTAGTTTTGGTGACACATTTGTTTGTCACAAGAATCAGTAACGAAAATCAATTTATTCAAACTAAACTATATATCTACAACCAATCCAAAACCAACTTCCGGTTCGACGAATAGCCATTACTATTCGGCAGGTCAGGCATGTGACTCGGGGTCAACCTGTTGGTCACACCGGACATGACGTCACCAGTCAGGTAATTGAACTTTGAGACGACTTACGTCAGATAATGACGATGAGTCGACGGAAGGGGAGGCCTGATACCGTGTAGGACGACTGATGCAATCATTGCACCGGCTTACACATGCTTCTTCTGTGACGAGTGGGGGAGTGGCTAGCAGAACTGTCATTCAGGAGACCGTGGTTCGGTTCCCGTCCCGCCATGGTCGATCATCCTGACAAGGGTTTTTCGTGGTTTCCCTCTGTCGTTCAATACTGGGATGGTTCCTTAACGACAGGTCACAACTGACTCCTTTCTACAATTCCCCCGATAAAACACGATGAAATAAGCTGTCATGTAAAGGTCCGTGAACCTAGCCCCTCCGATGTCAGCACAAATTCTGAAACTTTGCCCAGAGTTTGTGCTAGGCCTCTGGATTTTATGCCGAGACTTTCAGAATTTGTGCTGGGTAAACTCTTTTTATATTATACATGAAAGAGCGCTTGGGCGTCGATTGAGCATTTTTTTTTGATAACTTGGATGGTATGGGAATATCCACATTCTAATACAGAAGAAGTAAGTATTTTAAATATCTTCGAGATGGTGTAATCCATTTCAGAGAGAAATTCATCCTTTTAAATTTAAATTGAGTGATAAGAGATGATGAGATAAAAGGTTATTCTACTAGGTAGTGGGTCGGTCGTGGCTTGAAGATAGAGGGAAACCACGAAAAATCCCTGTAAGGATGGTCGACCATGACTGGAATCGAACCCCGATCACCGGAATGACGATTCAGCGTGCTAGCCACTGGTCCGCCGGTCTCAATATTTTTAATCTAGTAGGCCTAATTCGATTCAACAAACCAAAATATGCTGTATGTCTCCTTCTATAATAACAATACAAATGAAGGGGGGGGGGGGGGGGGGGGGGGGGGAGAGAGAGAGAAAGGGAGAGTTGGATAGACTTTGTATTATAAATGCATAGGGGCTGTGTAATCAGTGCCCTAATCACCAGTGACCTTGAAATGGTCATTCATAAACGCAGAGATATCACGCGACATTCCTTCCTTGGAACCATGTTGTACACATACATGAAACTATTTAATCCGAAATTACTATCAAATCTACGCACACTTAGACCCCACCCCCTATTACCAATAGTAAAAATGTGTGAATTAAGCTAATTAATAATTGGTGTACAAAAATACGAGGGTAATAACAAGTTAATCCATTAATTATTGCATAATCGAAAAATTTATTATTCGTAAAACGGGATCTTAACCTATGTTTCACATACTATGCCGCACTATGCGTGGAGTGTGGATGCACAATGCGTATAAATTGCGTATAATTTAATTGTGTAAATTGCGTATAATAATAATCAATATATTTTCTTACGGATGCATTTGAATGTAGTTTGGTCGACCACTTTAGGTGACCACAACCGTACACTATACAACTGCGGTAAATAAATTACTTCTTTCCGGCAGTTTCCCCAGATTTCATCCTCTTGTATATACACGAAAAGGTTTTCTATCAATTAAATAATTGTAGTATCTTTTGGAATTACATCATCTCGCTTTGCAGACGGGTTTACAAATATATTAAAGTGATACTTCGATTGGCTAAGTTGTGTTTAGGTTGTAGATGGCCTTTTGGTTTCGTGTGTAGCAAAGGAAATGATAATTAGGCCTATAATCTCCCCTCCCCGTATAACCTAGCTGTTCGTGGGGTATCTTAATCTCCCCCACAAATACTACGTGCCACTGACCTGTGGTGTCTATATTGGCTAACACGTGCCACACCCCCTGTCGGTACTTCTTCTTTGTTTCTTTAAATATTATATAAAAACTTTTAGCAATAGCCGATAGGTTATGGGTCAGTATATTGTTTTTATCCTCGTACGTTTGAATTAACATCATAAAGTCGATCTATAGCCTTGTTTTATATGGGGATTGGTTGACAGAATATACACTATCACACGCCACGGGTCCGTGGTAGGAAGTATGCCTTCTTTAATTTATATCTCTATGCCCATTTATACTTATATTTATTTTATTTGTACAGCACCGTATTGAAGAATGTGGACTAAGATCTATTGGCGTCGGTGAATAATGAATTGAGATCATGCGAAAACACTTTATTGTATTAGGTGTTTTTGACAGTGAGGAGTCAGTTTGGTCCAGTATCAACCCGAATGACAGAGGGAAACCACGATAAAGCTAGAGGATTTTTGTGAGGCCATGGACGGAATCGAACCCCGGCCCGGCCTCCTTGATCATGACCATCCTCAACCCATAGTTCATATCAAACACTTGTAGAAATCAACGAAAGAATTAGTATAAAACAAGGTATAGAATTAACATGAAGGTTACATTAAATAGTAAATACAATTGATATTAGCTTAGGCGCCTACCTGTTGATGTATACACAGTAGTATTCCCGAGCTGCTACGTAACTCGACGATCTTGCTGGAATGTTCTGTTGCGACTGATTTGTGACTTGTAGGTTATGTGATTCGGAAGACGTAAATTCCGTCGTTCCGATTTGTTGTTGCTGTTGCGTTGTGGAATACACGTCGCTCTTACCCTCCCTTCCCCCCCTCTTCAAGTCTGCTGACTTCCACCCCTACGCAAGCGACCGGTCTACGTCACTATCACGCGTTCTACGCAGTGTTGACGACTCGGAACGTAAGACGGTTAATGATGATGGGTACAGGAGACCGTCAATCGGGACCATCAATATAAGTGGTTAGGTCACGTCACTCTGTGTCCATCATTCAACGATTTGATTTGTTACTTGTTAGTGAAGGGCAGTGTGAGATTTTTTTCAGGTATATGAGTTTAACCATTGACTATGGTTTAACGACGCAGTGTATTGGCGTCGGATGAATGATTAATGAGATGGGATGAAGATTTTTTAGGTAATGGAAAGCATAGAGGGAAAGAAGCGGTCATGGCCTATATTGTAGGAACCAACCATCCCGGAATTCACAAACCTACAGAGGGAAACTAGAAAATGCTTTTTTGTTATTATTTGTTTGCGTAACGACCCCATCAAAAGCTAGGTTATTTAGGGGTACGCGTGAACTGGTGATTGATGAATGTTTGAAAATAACATGCTTCAAGCAGGGCTCGAACCCACACTCGACAAGAAAGTTTCGAACCTCAACGGCTGTTTTTATGAGAAACTTTTCAATAGAAAACATTGTCTTCAGGTCATATAAATGATTGAATTCTTCACTCGTCTTGCAATGCATTTACAGCATTTTCCAGTATAATACACGATTTAGGGGTTTGGGATTCTTACCTGTTTGTTTTTAAAAACATATTTGATTAACAATATTTACATATCAGCACCGCTCTTGCACTGCGGCCACTAAAAGGAAATGCCACATTTCGTTGATTTGGCGCGTATTGTTTTCAATTGACGACCAGCGATTGAACGGGAAAACTAAAAACCACCATCACCTGATGGTTAGGCATCACGATACGCATATATGGTACATTGGCTGCATACACAGACACTCGTTCTCTCCTCTTTTGATTATAAAATATAACATTGTTATGCATGATTATATACAGACTTTCTATTATTATTATTATCTCCCAGCTAGATTATGCGGGGGTACGAATGAGCAGATAATACTGTCTTGATGGCACAAGTAGCGACGTTTAATAAAAACAAAACACGCTTTATGCGGGACTCGAACCCACAACTAAGGGTGACTACAGTTCATAAAGCGGTGCTTCATTTGTCTGATGTAGGGAGGGTGGAATTATTTTTCTATTCAATAAGCGAGGGATTCTATACATGTATAATATGAATTTGAAAATATTCTTATAGCTATGAAAATAAAAATATAATACTTACCATTATCCATCAAATAATGAAAGTTACAGGAAATTATCTAGAATTGCCCTTAATTTGTTACCTGTTCCGTCAGTAACCCTTGTTCAATATCAAGAGCTTGTGTTTCGATTTGGCGAAATATTGTGTAAGCTTCTACTTTCTCAATACTTCCGTCATTCACTATGGCTGGGGAAACTCGATGGGATCGGCCGGGAAGGAGTATTTATAAATTATATTTAATTATATTATATTCATAAAATTTTATCATATATATATTTATAGAATGCGTCAGTTCAAAGGTTGTAGGATAAGGAAAAAGGGCGTTGTTTATTGGTTATTTCTGGGTTCTAACAAACAAAGAGGAAATCAATTAAAAACCACACTTTGATGAACACGATCATTTTATTATTTGCCAGCAAACATTACGTGCTGGACAGGTATATAAAGTAAAACACAATTTTCTCCGCATTTATTATTAATTTCAGTAATTGTGAACAATATCAAACATGGCCATTTTATGGCCATTTTCATAGGAAAATAGTTAGTACCCGTATACTAGTTTCTAGTAGCTTTTGGTGCACCATTTGAAAAATCGACAGCGTATACTGGTACGTAGGACATTTTAATTTCAACAAAATTTCAACTGCACGTTCCCAACAATGTTTTCATGTAATATCTCCTCCTCACGCTCTCTCCGTCTCCAACGTCTCTCCCCATCCTATTCCGTGTTCGGCCGCTTGGCAACCCACGCCGCGATGTTCGGTATCGCCAGCACCTTGGTCTCCAGCGCTTTGAGGTTAGGGTAGTTTTGGGTCATGTCGACACCTTGGAGCATCGTTAGGATGTAGCCGGACAGTGCCGTCCAGTAGATATCAGCCCAGCTCAGCTGAAATCAAACAATTCAATTGTTTAGTTCAATTGTTCAATGCCCAATGCACTCGGCAGTTAGTTTAGGGCACGGTCTAAAATAGATAGGTCTTGTATTGGGCTATTTCCGTGCGCTGGAAGGCTCGTACAAACAATGCCGCTAGTTCCACCGGAGTCCGTGCGGAACGCTGGGTGACGGGAGGCCAGTCCGTGGTCCAGTTGACGTTGACGTTTTCAACTAGCGTTCTGCACGGATTTTGGTGGAACTAGCAGCACTGTTGGAACAAATTAGGAAAACGCCATATATGCGTTGTTAGACGAGCGAATAGTAATAGTATGGGTAAAAACTGCTTCGAGTGGTACCAATTTAGCACATTTTATGTTTTTTCTTCAAAATGGCTGACCCGATCAAGCTGAAAATTTCCAGAAATGTGTATCAAAATGTAATTGAACTTCACGCAAAATTTCATTTTTTTGGAAAATAAAAATATTTTCTTTTTTTTCCGCTGTGTTCTTCTAACGGGTATTTTTGAAATTTCTAAAATTCATACAAAAAAAGTTACCACCCGATAATGCCACAAAACTATACAGATCCAAGTTAGATGAGGAACCATGATGAAAAAAAGTTTGAAGTTGATAGCTGTAGCCGTTTGACTTGTAGAGAACCAAAAAAAAAAACATAAAATCGAACACCATTTTTTTTCAGTACCGTACGTCAAATTGAATCCTCGCTAAAGCTCGTCTAACAAAATAGCTTCGATACAAGACCTCTCTGTTCTAGACCGCGCTCCTAACCCATCATAACCCGTAATGGCAAAGCGTACACGCTAGAGAAGGACAAACATACACAAATAATAAAAGAAGAATTAGTCGAACCATTATGAGATTCCATCTCAGATACTACTACCTACAGACGTCATTTTCACTTACTACAATAACAAAAACCAAAATAAAAATGAAAAAAGTACCTTGCCGCCGACGAAGTATCCGCCGTTGTTTTTGACCATCTCTTCGAACTTGGGCAGGTAGTACGGCAATGTCTCACCGAACAGCACTTCCTTCTTCTTGGCCTTGGAACTTGCGTCGCTGTCGTAGTGGTAGCTGCCGATATCTGCAGAAACAAACGTCGGTTACTGCACCTGACTTTCATTGTAGACAACAATACTCGACTGTTACAATTATTGTTACGGGCTTTGCATTAATGGAAAATGATATACTGTACCAGTGATTCACTCTCAAGTTGAAATTATTCATCGATTTAAACTAGAAATATTCAGGAAAATAGCTCAGCAGTTTCAAATCCAGTTAGGTATAGTTTATATGCCATGAAAACAAATTTTAGAATACATTTTGTAAAAAATGAATGATTTCACTAATTTTACATACTATAACATTTTCTCTACACTTTATAGTTTGAATATTACAATTTTTCGAAGTAAGTTACACAAATTTTGCTCTATTTAGACTTGGTAAAATTATACTTTTTTCATAGTTATTGTGGGCCTATGGATTCATAACAATATTATGACTGTAACAACGTGACCGTCATGATAAATATTTTATAATGCATATATTCCTTATACATTCATGCTTGAAATACCATCATTTAATCTTATTTTTTCAATTATTTAGTTTGTAGAAGACTTTCTTTGTTTTGAAGATACGTTTATTCATGACGTTGCCATTCAACCAAAAGTTTGTAACAATACCGAATATGCCATATTGAAAGTCGATAAAAAATATCAAAAAATTACGACTTTCTTTCGATACGGAATTGAAATGATACTGAATATCGATAGAAATTATCGAAATTTTTCAAGTCCACATCACGTCTTTCTAGTCTTCTATAATTATTTTGTAATGCAAAGTAAGAACGTGCAGTTAATATCACAAAAATCGAGACATTTTTTACGAGTCCCCAAGTCAATACTAGTCGAACAGATAGCAGTAGCCTTCAAACTTCACATAGCTCCTGATATAAGTTCGAACGCAACTACTATACCTGTTCAGAGTAGTATTGACTTGGGGACTTGGAAATCAATTGCTCAATTTTTGTGCTGTTATCTGTACCCTTGTATCGACACACACACTTCAAGTGTCAATAAACAACTGACGGCTTGACCTTGGACGACCAGCATTCATAGAATGGTCACTATGATGATTTGTTAGGGAAGTCGAGGCTCCGCTGGCTATTTATTCAAGATCAAATCAATTTTCGATATCGAAATAATAGAAACTGAAAGATTTATTCCGATATCAAAATAGAATAATAATAATAATAATGATAGAAAGTCTTTATTAATCATGTAAAACAATGTTAGTAGAATTAAAAAGGTCGAGGTTCGGTCAGCTGACCGCTGACCTTTTTGATTGTCCTAACATTGTTTTACACGATTAATAAAGCATTGCTATCATTATTAGTATTATTAATGATGACAGCAACAAATAACGCTGGAATCGAATGGCAACCCTACGATATATCAAGACCGGTGAATGTACTCACGAGATCTGAAGTCCCCGAACGTGTCTACGGCGAGATCGATCTGAAGCGCCTCCCAGCTGTCCTTGCCGTAGATGTTGAGCTCGCGGCCCAGGTAGCGGCAGATGGCCGACGACTGCGTGATCTTCTTGCCGTCAATCTCCAGAACGGGCACCTGGCCAAACGGCGTCGCTGGAAACGATAAGACAGGTTATATTGTGTGACGA
Source organism: Brachyptera putata (assembly GCA_907164805.1). NCBI lineage: Eukaryota > Metazoa > Arthropoda > Insecta > Plecoptera > Taeniopterygidae > Brachyptera > Brachyptera putata. Next base: position 6,234,758 of record OU015473.1, read on the forward strand.
TACTGTCACGGAAACTGGTCGCATCATCACAAATTAATTATCACAAAAAAAGTGAGTCTTAAGTAGGACCCTGATTTGAGATTCCCGCACAAGTCGAAGTGCGGACTTGGAGAAATTAGTTGGCGGGCGGAACAACCCACACCCAACCCACACTTTGGTTACTAAAGACGTTCCTTAGTCGAGTGAGCTGCGGAGGGTGACTATTTCAGTTATAAAAGCGTATTTCAGAATATAGTTCCCGAATACTGGCCCGACAATAGGTTTGCAGTTGGAAGTCACGTGAGTACTCACTTGGTTTGAACGCAGGCCATTGCGTGGCTTTGGTGATGCGGTGATCTTCGAAGTCGATGCCGCCGTACGACAGCAGGAACCTGATTGGCTCAGCCAAACCTTTGATATCAAAATACGAGAGCTTGTATGTGGGCGCCATTTTACCTACGAACCTACTACCAACAAAACAAATTAACTTCTGATCTTAGGCCTATATAGGGGACTATTTCTTGAAATAGGAAAACCCTAAAACAGCCAAAAATATCAATTACATTATAATTATATAGTGCTGAAAAAGAAGCAGAGCAAAGGGAGGGGGAAGGGTTGTACAGCTATGCAGAAAAATATCTAGAATTTCTTTCTAGTGAATTTCAGCATTTTATTAGTTAATATAAGTTATCTTTTTAATACAAACAAAGGTGGAGATAGGCTGGTAGATTGGAACAATGAGTAATTAGGGTTTTCTGAAAGAACTTGTTTATATCTTCCAGAAAAATTTGCGGAAGGTTGAGAATTGTTGGTTTTTATAGTTTTTAAACTCGCTTGAATCTGATGATTTTGGCATGTTGTTTGGGAGGGATGGTGCTGAAGGGGTGATTTTTGGTGGTTAGGTTAGGGGGTAGGTTGATGCCGTGGTTGGGGAGGGGGGGGGGGAGCTGGTGGAGGGTGTAATATGCTAGGAGGTAATATGTCAGTTAGGTTAGTGTTGGAGGTTAGGTAAAAAAAATATAGGCGTGCTCAGTGTCTCTGTAATTTTACCCGCTTCAGCACGCTAGTAGTTGATCAGTGCATGGAAGTCGATTTAGCGAAATATAAGTTTCTGCAATCACCGGAAATAATTGTACTTTGTATTCCCAAGTTGAAAATAAAGCCGGCAACTGAAGCCGGCTGGCCAATCCTGTCGCATCAAAACACTTACAAAAATCAATATTTCGCTAAATAAACTCGCATGCACTCTTCAGGTTGCCCCATCATAATATTGAGCAGGCAGTAATACACCAAAGATGGGTAATATACACTGTGGGTGGATTGCAAAGACGAAGTTTAACCCCGGCATACCTTACACGCCGTCCAAGTACAAATTTGCATTGCCTCAACAATGCAATTTTGTACCTAAGGTAGGCCGGGGTTCAAACTTCGTCTCTGCAATCCACCCAGTATAAAGAAATGGGAAATGTATCTCTCTTGTTATAGATAATAGTATAAAAATATTCTACTTGCCTTTAATATCAATCAGCGAAGAGCACGTAGCAGCAAACACAACCTCTCTGGTTGAAGGACAAACGTGGAGTGACTGCTGTCTGTGTGTGTTCTATCTAGTATTCGTGTATCGACGAAAGATGAAGGATTGAACCACTCGCGCGCTAGTGGTGTAAGATACGGGGACGGTCGCTCGGAACCTTCATATCTCGTGAACACAAGTTACACACGATAGATGAAAGATTGAACCACCCGCGCGCTAGTCGTGTGGGATAGAAGAAACGGTCGATCGGAATCTTCATTTCTTGAGCATCCACGTTACACTAGAGAGAAGATTGAACTACCCGTGCGCTAGTGTTGTGGGATAGGGGGGACGGTCGCTCGGAACCTTCATCTTTCTGAGCACACAGTATGGTAGGGGGCCATTGGCATGCCGTACCGCTACAGCATTATGTAATTATGGCTAGAAGGCTCGACACGTGTAATCGTCTGTATTGCGGGATAGGGCGGACGGTCAGTCGTTTCATCAACTAGCGTGATGCTTGTATGCTTGGGGCTTCTCACAACTGTTGTTAGGGGACGCTGACGAGCGTATATCAGAATTATTTATACTCGGCTGTGTGGCATGACATTAGTTGTACTTTTGAATGGTGAATATGTTCAGGGATTAGGTATTTGCCAACCAAAGGTTTGTCACACATGTAACCGAGTATAAATTATTACATTATATGCTCTTCAATCCGAGAATTTATCTCGCACGATTCCTGCGGTGACTTGAGTCCTTCTCAGGGCCGTATTAAGGCACAGGCCCAAGAGGCTAGGGGGACGTCCATAAATTACGTCACAGCTTAGGGGGGGAGGGGGGGTGTCATAATTTGTGACAAGGTGTTACAAGGGGGGGAGGGGGGGGGGGAGACAACTGTGTGACGTACCAATCTTTTGTTCTATGTATTTTGCGCCATTCTTATAGATTCTTACATTATTAGATGAGCGTAGCGAAGATCTTCATTCCATATACCGAAAAATATTGTCTATAGTAATATGTGGTAATAATATGTAATATGTGTCTTCTATGTTTATACTTGTTATATGGTAACAGTACTCTAGTGTATTGACCTAAGGACGAGATAAATTCACTTTTATTGAATAGCGAATGAACTTCATTTCATCTTATTCAAGGTGTGTAGAGTATTTGATTATAAGCCTATACTATATTTGGATATCACGCTTATCCTGCCTAGCTAGTACGAAGTAATAGTCAATATTACTTCTTCTGATTTTATCTTCTTCATTGAATTGATTCAATTAAATACGAACGATCAAGTCGATGATTTTTATTGAAGAGATGAAGGCTAGAACCAACCGTGCGATAGTGATGTGGGATAGGAGAGACGGGCGATCGGAACCTTCAATATTTTCGATTCTAAATAAAGATTTTTATATCTTGTGTTATCTCGTTTACATTTATCCAGTACTCCCGATCGAGTATGTTGGATAGATAGTTGGGGGGGGGGGGGGGGGGGGGCGTAATGCACTGACTTGCAGGTTTATTACAAGATAACAGGTGTGTACTGTAGGCCTATACACAAAATGATGAAGGCTGGAACCACCCGCGCTCTAGTGGTGTGAAATAGGGGGGACGGTCGCTCGGAACCTTCATGTTTCGTGATAGTTACTCACGCGAGATGAAGGATTGAACCACCCGCGCGCTAATGGTGTGGGATAGGGGGGACGGTCGCTCGGTACCTTCATCTCTCGTGGAATTATCTTACGTAATCGATTCTAAATAAAGATTTTTTATATCTTGTGTTATCTCGTTTACATTCCTCCAGTATTAAGTCGACACTACCGACCGTGTATGTTGGATAGATAGGGGGGACGGTCGCTCGTAACCTTCATATTTCGTGGTAGTTACTCACGAGAGATGAAGGCTTGAACTTGAACCACCCGTGCGCTAGTGGTGTAGGATTGGGGGGACGGTCGCTCGGAACCTTCATATTTCGTGGTAGTTACTCTCGAGAGATGAAGGCTTGAACCACCCGTGCGCTAGTGGTGTAGGATAGGGGGGACGGTCGCTCGGAACTTCCTTCTTTCGTGGATACAACGTCTACGTGTCGTGTGGAATAAAGTTATGCGAAATGAGTCGAAAGTTTATAAATATCTTATACCATCTTGAAGGTATTGAAAATATCCGATTTTTTCTTGGATTAGAATTTGGATACCTCAGACCGTTCAAAAGTCATCATCAAAAAACAAATATTTTGCTAAATCGACTCCTATATAGGCCTACACTCTTAAGGCATGTCAACTTTAAACTTTAGAACTTTAGCAACTTTGAAACTTTGAAACTGTTTAAGCTTTAGAGGTATTCATAAGTAGTAATTAATGCATGTATTTAAAAAATATTATGAAACCAAGTTGTTATCATCCCCTTTAGTAGGTCTAGAACAGCTTTTCATTTTTTCCATATTTTTTTTCAAATTTTAATCAATTTAAATTTATCTGTCATTACATTGTATTAGAATTTTGATATCTTATACCGTTCAAAAGTTTTAATCAAAATACTTATATATCGCTAAATAGACACCCATGCACTCTTAACTGGAAGATTGATATTTCTTCCAGTTAATTTATACACTTTTACTAATACCAGGCTTAACGGGATAAAGAATAACAATTATGATATTTGCTTGAATGTCTCTTTATTCAGATATATATATGTGATAATTTGAATAACACAGTGCTGTGTTATATATGTTACTGAATAACTATTGTAGCATTATAACAATAAAGTGGCAATTTTTACTTCGTGTCGTCTAATCAGTGATATACCGTTAGAATTAAAGGTAGTCATTTGGCAGTAATTGTGGACGATTTTCATTGGCTGGTTCCATTGTAGCGACAATCGACAATATGAGTGAATGACTGAATGAATGTTCGGCATTTCGGTTATGTTGCGCCAATAAAATAATTAATTATGTTGAAGACAAATTATGTTCATGACTTTGTTACGTCAACTGATGTCAGGTAAGCTCAGAGGATTTGATAGCTATATGAAACAAAACAAACATAATTCGAACATTCAATTGTTGACAACAAAATGTTGTGATCAAGATTTTGTTGACGCTTCCTACGCTTATTCTCAGCCAATGAAAGCCAACCATCCACAATTCTTTTGGCCTTACATTTGACTTTACATTTCATAAAACAATACAATCGCATCGTTTGGCTTTACATTCTTATTGTTTGCCATCACATTAGGTTTTTTTACCACCACATTCGGTTTTTTTACTACCTCTTTCGGTAGTTTTACCATCATATTCGGTTTGCTAACCGCCACATTCGGTTTGCTAACCGCCACATTCGGTTTGCTAACCGCCACATTCGGTTTGCTAACCGCCACATTCGGTTTGTTTACCATTACAGTCGGTTTGCTAATTGTCACATTCGGGTTGTTTACCTTCGTAACTTGTTGGTCCGGTTTTTTAATCATAGCACAATTTGTCGGCTTGTAATCTGTAAACAATAAAATTATATGAAATATAAAAAAGTCGATAAAAGCAGTTTGTTGTTTTGAAAACTGCATTTGTCGACCTACCATACCAGTTGAAGTATTTTCATTGTAACACGGCAGCACGGTTTTATCCGTCCCGGTAATTATGAGCTCATTCACATCAACACGGTGTCATGGACTTTGTAATTAATAAATTAATGATCGCTCTCTCTCTCTCTCTCTCTCTCTATATATATATATATATATATATATATATATATATATATATATATATATATATATATATATATATATATATATATATATTTACATATACTGGCACATGCAGCGCAGTGGTTAACGTGCTTGCTACTTGTGATCCGGGAGGCGAGGGGAATTTCGAACCCAGTTCGATCCCCGCCGCCGGCTATCTTTACAGGGGTTTTCCATGGTTTTCCTCTGTAGTCTAGGCTAATGCCGGGATGGTTCCATGACCGCTTCCTTCCCACTATCCTTCCCATTACCCAAGAACCTTCATCATATCATCCCATCATCTCATTAATCATCCATCCGACGCCATTAGATCTGCGCCATCATAATAGTGCGTCGTTAAATCCAATATAATATATATATATAAATAAATAAATATATATATATATATATATATATATATATATATATATATATATATATATATATATATATATATATATATATATATATATATATATATATATATATATATATAGCAAACAATTAATCAATCAGTCAGTATTAATGATGGTGACAGCGGTGGGATAATTGATCCCAAACGCTGTCACCAATGTAATTATTGAACGTTACCACTAAGAGTTGGCTATAGCATTAGATCTATAGTCTGTCTCACTATCCAGTCGTGTTTGTTTCATATACCTTCGATCAGCTCGGAGATGTGAACTTTTCATTGAATTACACTGGTTTTTGAAAGTGGAAAAAAATAGTCTAAGATAAATTCATCTTTTGTGTTTAGGTTTGTGTAAGCACCATGGATAATACTTACTTTCCGACTTGAGGCAGTTGTTACGGCTCAGCTCACAAGTACTGTTGAACTGTTTGACGTTGCCCCATGCGTCGACAATGCACACAATGCCCTTCGTCGACTTCGGGCACGACGGGCACATCGGGTGTCGACCCGTTTCCACCTCCACGCCGGCCATCAGGGCCCCCACCACTAGAAACCTCCGTTCATTAGATGAGCGTTAAGCTAGGTTCCAATGACGTTTTTTCACGTCCCGTCCGTCAAAACTTCGGCCGACGTTTACGTTCAACCAATCACGCGCAAGAAAAAACCTCAAAATACACAACAGTGTGTGATTTTGTGCGCGATTATAAAACAGTAATATCGAAATAAAACGGAAATGCGACGATGCGATCCTACATTCGACTGTTGGTACTGGACACGACTTCCGTAAATCGTCCCGTGCCGTGCCGGCCTACGACAAAAGTTGGAGTTGGCTCTACTTGGACGGGGAAAAATCGTTGCCTCCCACCGTTGCTTTTTCTTGCGCGTGATTGGTTGAACGTTGACGTCGGTCGAAGTTTTGACGGACGGGACGTGAAAAAAACGTCATGGGAACCTAGCTTTAGAGTTGCATGTTTGTTTGTGGGCACTGCACAGGTCGCACGGTTTGACCGATTGACATGAAACTTTTTTTTATACGCAAACTTATCCAACTTAGAACTGTATAGTTTTGGGGTCAAATCGGTTGGACCATTTTTGAGAAACATCATTTCAAAGTTTCTAAAAACCCCATAAGATTAGGCTGGGCGGAAAAAATTGAAAAATAAAATCTCTCCAATATAATGCAAAATTTCATTTTTTTGGAAAATGAAAATATTTCCTTTTTTCCGCTGTGTTATTCTAATGGGTATTTTTGAAATTTCTAAAAGTCATGAAAAAAAAGTTACCACCCGATAATGCCACAAAACTATACAGATCTAAGTTAGATGAGGAACCATATTGAAAAAAAGTTTGAAGTTGATAGCTGTAGCCGTTTGACCTGTGGAGAACCGACAAAAAAACAAAAAAAAACATAATTACGAACACCAAGTTTTTTCAGTATGTCACATTGAATCCTCGCTAAAGCTCGTCTAATTAAAATACATTTTTTTGGACTTACTAAAAATCCCCAAAACATGTATGTTCATCTTGTAAGGTGATATGCTACGACGTGTGAAGATGTCCAAATGATTGTGTTCCGTCTTGTTCTGTGTTTGTTCTGATATTCTTCTTGAATTGTTCCGACAATAACCATTGTCTTCGACGACTACTTAATATCTCATATCTGTTTTAACATTGACTTTCGTTAACTATGATGATAACAAGTAAATTAACTCTACAATATTATTAGGCCTTGGTTATTTCATGCCGTTTAATTATTTTTGTGTACGTCATATTGTAATCATGCTTACGTGGTAACTAAGCCCTATAGCGTGGACTGAACATGTCATGTCTGTAGAAATAGAATTTAATCAATAATTATCAAGTTTTAGTCTCATTGAAAAACGAATTTTCTATTTACATCATCGAGAAGAATCTCACAGGGCACATGAATGAATTTTAGATTCAGTTTCAATTTTCATACTTTTTTTCATTATGGTTCCTCATCTAACTTAGATCTGTGTAGTTTTGTGGCATTATTGGGTGGTAACGTTTTTTTTTATGAATTTTAGAAGTTTCAAAAATACTCATTAGAATAACACGACGGAAAAAAAAATATTTTCCAGAAGAATGAAATTTTGCATGAAGTTAAATTACATTTTGATACACATTTCTGGAAATTTTCAACTTGATCGGGTCAGCCATTTTGAAGAGAAAACATAAAATGTGCTAAATCGGTACCACTCGAAGCAGTTTTTACTCATTTTTACCCATTACTATCCGCTCGTCTAACAACGCATATATGGTGTATTCCCAGTATTGTCAACAGGGTCAATAATGATACGGCAGTCAAAAAAGTGTGAACAAAATTAACAATGGGAGTAAAATGGTATTGAAAATACATGAATCATGACAAATCTGTTGATTCGATTGAAACATCCATTTGATAGGCTCTTCTATGTTTATTGATAACAATTGACTACTTACGAAGTACTAAGTAGACAATTGACAATTGAGTAGTCAATTGACGAAGTAGGCGAGGGAAATGTGGATTTCATACATTTTTCTTATTGGGTTTAACGACGCACTGCTATGATAGCGAAGATCTAATGGCGTCGGATGGATGATTAATGAGATGATGGTATGATGAGATGAAGGTTTCTTGGGTAATGAGATGGATAGAATGAAGGAAGCGGTCGTGGCCTATACTGTGGGAATCATCCCGGCATCAGCCTAGACTACAGAGGGAAACCACGAAAAACCCTGTAAAGGCGGGGATCGAACCGGGTCCAAAAACCCCTCATCTCCCAGATCACATGAAGCGAGCGCGTCAAACACTACGCAGCATGTGCCGGTAATGGGGATTTATTCTTATTCAGCCATAAGAGTGAACTGTCTTGGTAATATAGCTTCGTCCATGTTTACAATACACCTAGAAGTAAACAGCTATATAAATAAACAACAAGGTTGGCTGAATTGTATATTTATTAGGTCTATGTTTTTCAACCGAGTGAAATACAGTAGTAATGATAATTAGTTATCAGGCACAAAAACCCTAACGTAAAGATCGTAGGTTGATTTCCACCTCAAAAAATATATTCTCAAAATAGCTAATTTTGGGGTATTTTTTTCATAACAATGTTTAAATATCTCACACAATCAGTTTCCCAATTAAGACTGAGGATGAGTTAATAAGACAATTAATTTAGAAGTGGACCTATCGGTTCAGAATCTCCCCTATACGCCATGAGGGTGTCATTTGACCGCCCACTGACATGTAGATTCTGTCACTATCTCCTAATCTCTCCTATTATTTCTTTGTTCCTTCTTGCTCTCCTTCTCATTCTTCTCCTTCTCCTTCTTGTTCTCCTTCTCCTTCTTGTTCTCCTTCTTGCTCTCCTTCTCCTCCTTCTTGCTCTCCTTCTCCTTCTTCTTGCCATCTTGCTCCCTCTTGCTATCCTTTTCCCTCTCGTTCTCCTTCTCCTTCTCCTTGTTCCCATCTGTTCTGTCTTGTTTCTTCGCCGCGCAATCTGCCTGCTTGTAAACTGGAAGTTTAATATTGAAAATTACAATAAACACAATGGAATAATAAGTATATTATAAAGAGCTGGTTTTACGAAAGCTTATAGTTAAGTAGGCTTATTAATTGGCTAAATATTAGCTAAGGTACGAAATTATCAGGTACATTATTAGCCATACAAAAATTGAACAAATAAAGACTTACAATACAAAAAAAATACAAAAAATAACCTATACGTAACCAAGCGTGGTAGAAAAAGTTAGTACGCTAACTATCACTTAATCCATTAATTAATCAATTAGTGAAACTGGGGCCAAGTATAGGTTATTGATGATGATAATGATTATCACACCAGCAGCTGGGTACGAATGAGCAGGTGATAATTAAACTATGAAGTGATGATAGGTGGGAGGACGTGTACAAAAACGCATCCCTCATGTGGGCACATTGAAAAGTACCCCAAAGCCCATGTCACACGACCGAGTATCTTTATTCCGGTATTCGCTCTTCAGCGTCTCCCTAAAGTCTGATTTACACGGTCCAAGTTTTCATCCAAGTCCGTGGATTCAAGGGTTGGTCATAGTACTTTGACAGCAACTAGGATGGAACATTGAACGCCTGTCTACACGGTCCAATCTATTGAAGGCCATACACGGCACATTAATCCCAATAGTTGAACATGCTGATCGAGTATCTAGATGACTAGTAACAGCTGACTGGCAATCAGATATGGCGGGAGACCGAGCGGTCGCCGTCAAGTGCGCATGCGAACTAGCTTGTGTGACGTCAAAGCCTCTGATTGGTTGGTTTCATCACAGGTTGAACGAAAAATAGGAATTTCCTATATGAAATGACTTGGATGAAAAGATGTGTGCAAGGGTTGGATGAGAGCTTTTTGTTCCAAGTTTTCCATTTAGACGGTCAAAGAAATAGTAACCAACCTTGAATCACAGAAGTTGAATGAAAACTTGGACCGTGTAAATAGGGCTTAAGAAATCACCCTATCGGGAACTTTTTGCCCTATGTCGACTTGGACGTCAAGGGATGTCATACTCACTGCTGCCATTGGGCTTGAGGCAGTTGTAACGGAGCAGCTCGCAGGCGTTGTCGAACTCCTTCCTACCCCCCATGACGTCGGTACCACACACTCGGGCACTGCCTGATTTCGGGCACAACGGGCACCTGGGCTTGCCCGCGTCCACGGCCATCAACAGGGCTACCAGCACTGGGAATATACACGTGGGGCATTATCATTGCGTTGGAACAGCGTACGCGAGGATCGATTTGATCGATTGTGCGATGTGAAATTTAAATGAGAGCAATCGACACACCTTGGTCTTAAAAGCATTAAAGCAATGCCTATTTCAGATTTTCGCTCGTTTTTTCAATCGTTCAGAACTGTATAATCAGTTTTACATTTGTATATTTTTGATAGCTTTTTAATTGATCTGAAAAAACTACATTATAATAATTTTCTACAAAAAGGCCAGTCCGATTCATACAAAACTTCGAAATAATGTGTAGGGCTTCATTCTTATGCTTGAATTACGTGAAAATTCGAATTTATTCCGGAAAAAAAAATCCCAAATTTTCCTCTATAGGTCTCATTCTCATTTTTTTATTTTATTTTCTAAATAGATTTTCTCAAAACCGATTGCGTCTCAAAACTATACAACATCGAATTAGACGAGGACACATAGGCCTTGTATGCTAAGTTCCAACAGAATTCGTGCTCTCATTTGTTCTGTGAAGCGTGAGCGAAAAAAAATTAACTTTTCGAATATGGTCAAATTAATTCTTCCCTTCGCTCATCTATGAATTACCCATTTTTTTTACCGAATATAATTCACCATTTTTTCACTCAAACAATGTTTTACTTACCCAAAACTCCCGCAATGTAAGTTTTCATTGTCTTCATTTCACACCTTCGAACACTTCTGACTTGCAATGACTTGAGGTGTGGGTACAAACACTTGTAGCATAGCATATACTGGCAGCCACGAGAGGTGGTCATCTACCAACATAACAAACACAAATAACACCGTCATATTGGTATTAAACCGGCACATGCAGCGCAGTGGTTAACGCGCTCTCTTCATTTGATCCGGGAGGCGAGGGGAATTTCGATCCCCGCCGCCGACCATCTTTACAGGGGTTTTCTTATGGTTTCCCTCTGTAGTCTAGGCTAATGGCGGGATGGTTCCTACAATAAGTCGGCCACGACCGCTTCCTTCCCACTATCCTTCCTATTAACCTAGAACCTTCATCTCATCATCCCATCATCTCATTAATCATCCATCCGACGCCATTAGATCTCAGTTATCATAACAGTGCGTCGTTAAACCCAATATATATATTGGTATTTTAGAGTCCTACGATTCATCAGGACGAGGTTTACCATAATAAACCCAACTACATATTTCAAAAACGTAAAATCCATGATATTGAGGTTAGATTATATGTAACTGTTGATGTTTTTGTAATTATTTAGTTGGTACACGACCTACTTCTTTAGTGAATACAAGTGTACCTTCTGTCTTTGCTAACATTAAATAATAGTGATAATACCATATAATTACCCCAATCTATTATTACCTTATCGGCGTATTTATTTCCCTAATTGTTCTTCAAAGTGTTGGGATATCGCGACAATTGTTTTTGTGTTATTACTTGATAAAGGCTACTATTAGTGAAAAAAAATATATTTAAAATATTTTGTCTTATTTTTTTAATTTTTTATCCTCACGTTTTCTACATCACATTATAGACTACGAGCTTGCTTCGTGTGACCCAGGAGATGAGGCCAGATCGGGAAAATATATATTTTAAAAAAAATCTCCTCTGGGTTATTCATATACGGGTGTTTTGAAAACGAGCTTTCGATCATACATTTATATTTATCTGTAAAGCATAATCCACAATTATAACGTGCCATAATGTAATTGTTTCCCAATTGATGATAAAGATGGCAAGGTAGTAAGGCCATCGTTCGCCGGGAAGTCACCACATGGTTAGCATCAAATTGAATATAGATAAATGATATAGATAAAAAATGATGATAAAGATGGCCAGGTAGTAGTCAATCGTATCGGGAAGTCACCATAGGACGATCTTACCACCACATGGATAGTATGTAGGTATATATATATATATATATATATATATATATATTTCAACAAACTGTAAATAGTATAACTATAAAAAATAAGTTCAGGGCATAATGAACAATTTAATTTTGCTTTGCTAAAGAAACCACAGAAAATAATTGTTCCATTTAGTGTATATTCAACTATATATTATACTGTACATTTTTTTATAAACATAAATTAAAACTGTCTCCATTTCCAGTATAAAAACACATAATAGTAACACACAACCATAGCAGCATACACTCTCAATTGCCTGTTGCGTATTAGCAATTAGCATTGTTTGATTGGATGGGGCTGGCAGTTAAGTGTGGGTCAGTGTGTGGGTGGACCCCCCCCCCCCTTCCTCCCTCCTCCCCCTCACAGCATCTGTCATCATCTCCGGATCAGTACCCACACTAGAGTCTAGCAGAGAAGTGCAAAAAGTGCAGTGCAGAAGTGCGGTTGCACTCAGTGGATATAGAGAGTTGTTTTGTGGGGGAATAACGGATTTATGAGGATTATTTGATAGTGGTAGGTATAATAATAATAATAATGATAATAGTGATAATAATAATAATAATTAGACGAGCTTTAGCGAGGATTCAATTTACTGAAAAAAATTGGTGTTCGTTTTTATGTTTTTTTTTGTATTTTTTTCATGTTTTTTTGTCGGTTTTCCACAGGTCAAACGAATATAGCTATCAACTTCAAACTTGTTTTCAATATGGTTCCTCATCTAACTTAGTTCTGTATGGTTTTGTGGCATTATCGCGTGGTAACTTTTTTTTATGAATTTTAGAAATTTAGAATTTAATTTTAGAAGCTGCGTTTCCCTAGTATTTTCATTTCGGAAAAAAACATTTCGGAAAAACAACTCTACAGGTGGAGAGGCCCTAACACTTGTTAGATGGATTTTTAATTTCATCAGCAATACAGTAGAAATGAACGTAAAACCGGCACATGCAGCGCAGTGGTTAACGCGCTCGCTTCATGTGCCCCCGGTAGGCGAAGGGATACTCGGTACCCAGTTCGATCCTTCGCAGGGTCCATCTTTACAGGTTTTTTTCGTGGTTTCCCTCTGTAGTCTAGGCTAATGCCGGGATGGTACCCTCAATATAGGCCACGACCGCTTCCTTCCCACTGTCCTGCCCATTGCCCAAGAAAGCTTCATCTCATCATCCCATTCATCTCATTAGACGCAAATAGATCTTCGCTATCATAACAGTGCGTCGTTAAACCCAATATATATAAAACAAAACGTGACCATGAGTGTAGGTCTTCTAGGCCTATGTGGATGTTGTTGGTATTGTTATTTATACGCTCACAACATAAATTAATCTAAATTAATCTAATCTAACCTAATTTCTGGCCTCTCAACTTGACGCGAGAAAACTCAAACAATAAAGTTGGCTTTACTATATTATAATCTATTACATAATTTTCTGCAACAAGCAGTTAAAAATATGTCATGAAATAACATGGCTGTTATGTGATAAATGATATTGAAGACAATTCCATTCGATCCGTATCGGGTCTTTGTTTGTTTGTTTGTTTGTTTGTTTGTTTGTTTGTTTGATTATTGTTTGCTTAACGATCTCACTAACAGCTAAGTTGAACGAATGAGCAGGTGGTAATGAAACGATGAAGTGATGATATGTGTAACGACGTTCACAAAACCCATGTCTTTTGCGGGACTCGAACCCACGTCCGATGATGCTGTCAGTTTCTAAACCGGTGCCTCAGTTGACTGAGCTACTGAGGGCGGCCGTCTTTGTTTGTTTTGTATGCGCTCCACACGTGGGACAAATCCGATCCACATTAAACTATCTAGTGGCATTACTTGTCTTCCGTAACTCGAAACTGTGTAGTTTTGGGTAACAATCGATCGGTTGTAGGTTTTGAGAAATTAATGATCGAGATTTTGATTGAAATAATAAAAATGAAAAGGTTAAATAATGATAATTAGACGAGCTTTAGCGAGGATTCAATTTGACATACTGAAAAAATTGGTGTTCGTTTTTAAGTTTATTTTTTATTTTTATTTTTCGGTTCTCCACAGGTCAAACGGCTACAGCTATCAACTTCAAACTTTTTTCCAATATGATTCCTCATCTAACTTAGATCTGTATAGTTTTCTGGCATTATCGGGTGGTAACTTTTTTTTTTATGAATTTTAGAAATTTCAAAAATACCCATTAGAATAACACATCGGAAAAAAAAATATTTTCCAAAAAAATGAAATTTGCGTGAAGTTGAATTACATTTTGATACACATTTCTGGAAACTTTCAACTTGATCGGGTCAGCCATTTTGAAGAAAAAACATAAAATATGCTAAATTTGTACCACTCGAAGCAGTTTTTACACATTTTTACCCATACTATTACTATCCGCTCGGCCAACAACGCATATATGGCGTTTTCCTAGTTATATTCTAATCCGCAAAGATTTTAATTTCGTGATGTTGTAAAATATAACAACCATGGAGAACATGTTTGGTAATCTTCAGATAATCGAATTGGCGGTTACCAGAGTGCCCATAGCATTTCCATTACATTTCATATACGTATCTCGCTCACACCTTACTAGTTTACAACGCACGTGCGGCGTTTTCCTAATTAAATTTTATAAATCTTTATAATTAGTATTGAGTATTTATTTATTATCTCTTTATTGACAACTGGGCCTAGACCCTAAAGAAGTTCAATTCAATATAATATACAACAATAATTGAAGAATCCAAATAAGTATGGAAAATAACAATCACAATTACAATTTGGAATTAAAAATGAGGAAGCAAACAGTATCAATAAAATTATATGTTGAAACTTGAAACAATTTTGAAAGAATTATTTTTAAATGTATATAATTTATATATTATTAATGTCAATGTCAATTTGCAAGGTCAGAATTACAAATACTATTAAAACAGATTGCATTCGAATGATACTAGTATTTTTCAGAAGGTTTTAACCAGCCGTCAGATGTCAGGATTTCTCGTATTCTCAGTTGGGACTCGGAAACTAATTTTGGTAAGAGGTCTACGTCAAAGTGGCAGTGTCTAATCTCATATAGAAATATAACATCACTGGCTCGATGTCGATTATAAAATCGATCGATCGATTGATTTTTTTTAAAAAATAACATCGAAACTTGATACAAAATCATTGTTCCCCAATTAAGGCTATGGTTGAGAGACTGAGATCGTTTGGGCGGGGCACCACAAGGGTAATGTTACCCCCCCCCCCAAAAAATAATATGTGATATAACTCATTTAACAAACAATAAATCTTAAATACAGGTGGGAATTTCAGGGTTAGAAACAATTCTAACACTCACAGTAGGGAGAAACAAAATCTTGAACCTTCGTATCATCTTGATATTTTTCTTCTTTTTCTTCTTCTTGAAATCTTCTTTCTCCTCTCAATTATATATTTCCCTCTCGACCACCTTTTTTTTCTCTCAGGATCGATTATAAAATCGATCGTTTTATTAAATCAGTCGTTTATAAAATCGATCGTTTATAAAATCGATCGTTTTATTAAATCAGTCGTTTATAAAATCGATCTTTTATAAATCGATCTTTCATAAAATCGATCGTTTATAGAATCAATCGTGTATAAAATCGATCGTTTATAAAATTGATCGTTTATAAAATCGATTGTTTATAAAATCGATTGTTTATCAAATCGATCGATCGATTTCAATTCGCCCGAAATGATCATCAGCAACGTTTGATTTTTTAAACAACTTGCTTAGTTAGTTTTAAGACTATATATACTTTTTTTATCGTAAAATACATTTTCAATCATTCGTTCAAATTGAAAGGTTAAACTGACAGTATATTGACATATAATAGCGTGCCCAGGGCAGTTAAATGAACCTAGAGCACTGACAGGGTGAGGTTAGGAGAGGAGGGGGGGGGGGGTCATGTTGTCGTAAGATCTGGGTCATCTTCACCACACTGTTGACTGTTAATTGACATTTACAGCGTACTACATCACTACTGCCATTATATATTATCACTGCTGCCATTGTAAGCTACTACTGCCACTCTATATCACTATTGCCATTATCAGCTACTACTGCCATTATATATGCCTATTAATAATATTACTATTGCCATTATAATTTGCAGTTGCGAAAACGCCATTCCGTGTTGTTTATCTATGTATGAGTGTGAGGGATTGGATGTTGCTAACAAGGGAAATTTGCCACAAAGTCGTTGAGCCCCAATCTAACGGTGGCGAGGTAGGATCGTACGGACGGAGCACCACAAGGGCGATCTTACTACGGCCACGAAGGCAATAATTATAAAGTAGATAATATAACCTTCTATAAATAGTAAAATATAGTACAAAAATAGGAAAAACATAGTAAAAATACCGACACTTATTTCAGGGGTAATGGAGGGGTCAGTCAATTGTTTTGAGATATATGGATTCACTTCCAAGTTTGTTTATACAGGCCTCTTCCATCGTAAACATCTGTGTATCAACAGAAGCCAGTCCTCATATATATATATATATATATATATATATATATATATATATATCTGTGTGTATATATATATATATATATATATATATATATATATATATATATATATATATTCTGTATATATATATATATATATATATATATATATACAGATATATATATATATATATATATATATATATATATATATATCTGTATATATATAATATATATATATATATATATATATATATATATATATATATAAAATATATATGAAAAGAATATCAAATATCTACATATATATATATATATATATCTCAAATATATATATTTATTGAGAAATTTCTATTTTGAATTACAAAATTAAAAAGTAAACCGGTCCATTGATGTTTTTAATTGCTGAATTTCATTGAAAATAATGAAAATATTTCATTGAAGTTTCAACTTTCCCCTAACATGTTGTTTAAAATCCAGCTCACACCCTCTCACGACACCACCTATCTCGTTGTCTCATGAAACTCCCAGTGCAATATGTGACCGGAAGTCCATGTATCTGGCATGCAATAAGAGCCAAGGTCGCTTGGCACCGGAAGACTAGCTAAAGAGAGGTCAGTTAAATGGGTTTAATTAAGGGTCACTTGGCAGGCTGGTCAGGCGTATGCTACCACTGTCAGTCTATCTATTGTCATCATCATCATCATCATCATCATCGCTCATCAGTTGGTCAACTATGGAGATAACTGGAGTAATAACAGGGGGGGAGGGGGGGGGAGGGGGGGGGGGAGGGGGGTGATAGTGGTTAGTTTCAATGAGAGAGGGGAAGATTACAAAATTTAATATAGTTCTCGTTATATTTATATTTTTGTTATTATACAGGGGGGAGGGGGAGGGGGGGGGTGATAGTGACGGAGGGGGAGGGAGAGGGGGGGGGTGATAGTGGTTAGTTCCAATGAGAGAAGAGAAGAATACAAAATTCAATATAGTTTTAGTTACCGGTACTTATATTTTTGTTATTTGTTAATTTTATTAATTTTGTTTTTTGTATTTTTTTTCGTTGGATTAGCGAAGCGTAGACTCAATTTCACGGCAGTCTCTGTTCACCGAACCGTCCGTGTATGTCACAACATGCGGAAGTTGTTGAAGTTGTTGTTGTTGTTGATGTTGATGCGCGCATCCTATAGGCATACTAACCGTAATCACCCCTATATCTAACCAATTTATTGAACCTGACCCAACCACACTAACCTAAACCAACTGCCACCCTCGTTAGCTCAGTCAGCTGAGGCACGCTTCAAAGACTAAAGTGACCGTTGGGCGTGGGCTCGAGTCCCGCATAAGGCATGGGTTTTTGTAAACGTCCTTTCACCTATCATCACTTCATCTTTGCATTATCACCCGCTCATTCGTACCCCCGTATAACCTAACTGTTGGTGGGGTCGTTAAGCAGCATTAAAAAAAAAAATGACCTGAAAACCAACTAGCCAACTGACTTAAATTTGTACTTTTTGAGAAATCTTTACAGAAGTAAAAATGGGTGGTTTGGATCCTCCCTTACAAGGATGGCATTGAACACAAACCTTACCCAACTAACCCTAGCCATCACTAGAGCCTATAGAACATTCAATGGGTGGTAACTATTTGTGAAGGGGAGGAGTCAAACCCTTGAATTTTACTTCTGTACAGGCTGCTCAAGAAATGGAAGTTTAGGTCAGTTGGTTTTTAGTTCAGTTGGTTTTTAGTTCAGTTTGGTTTTTTAGTACAGTTGGTTTTTAGTACAATTGTCCACGCGTTGAGCCCGTCGCAATACAACGCGTTGCTTGTTCTTGTTTCAGTGTGACGATCCAAGATGGCTGACTGGTGGCCGGTGACGTCACAGCTGATGTGCTGGGCCTCCCTACTGACAGGTACCGTAGACAAGCCTCGAACCCACTTGTGGAAAGTTATGTTAACTATCACTTTTCAAACTTTTCAAAAGTTATGTTAACTATCAATAAAAGTAGCTTTTCAACGTGAAACTCCCTTATTGAATTAGGAGCCTTGTTAGCTTGTTGTCACCCTTGGGTACGTATATTATTTTCGTACCAAAACTAATAATTAGATGATTAATTCTCAATTGTGTTTAGTAACACACATGCATACCTCACATGACAAAACGCGTTGAGACCAGGAAGTTGTATTGTAGGATAACTCCGTGTTGAAAACTCATCCCACTTGATGGCATTAGATAGTGGGTAACGGCGGCCATGTTCACTGCTCAAGCTGATTGTTGTCAGATGTAGGCCTACCGACAGTCTTGTTTTGTATTTTATGTACCGAAACTTGTTTTATATTTAGTGTCTGAATTCAAGGCCATCTATATAATTACATAATGTAATAATAAAGAGGCGTTGCTTTCTAGATTATCACAATAATGTGTAATAATAGAAAACGCTTTAAATTGCTGTTCTATATTATTACATAATGTGTAATAATAAAGAAGGCCGTGCTGAATTACCAACGTGGGAGTAGCTCCAACTGGCAGTTGAAAAAGGAACATGGCCGCCATTTCGTAGTAACCGGAAGTACACGATCTGGAACACGGCTCATAACTTAGATAGATCTCCACATATACAGCTTAGGTTTGCCATTCGTTCCGATTTTGACGGGATAGTCCCGCATTATACTTCAATGTCCGCATCCCACTGAGACATCAATTTGGGGTCCCCCAAGTATCAAATTCGTGAAAATGAGACAGCAGTAATATTGCGCTAATTTTGTTCCATTTTGCTCCATAGATTACGAATTTTGCATCCCCACTGTTGACAAGTTATTCGTAATTTTAATTGGGGGAGCCAAGTTAAAGGTGGCTCCACAAAAGTTGAAACGGTACTTGTTTTGGGCTCATTTTGTTAATCTATTTTTGCTCCATTTTGCTCCAACATTATCGATTTTTGCGCCATTACCGTTCCCGTAGTAACCGGAAGTACGCGATGGTATACGGCTCGTCGCTGAAATATATAGACCTCCATATATACAACTCCATGCTGAGACTAGGGTTGCCATTATTTCAATTTTTCGATGCGGTACATCCCAGTCATGCAAATGGAAGAACAAAAAAACGCCTGCAGAGCGGCCGCACTACAGAGTTGCCTCGAAGAGGTATCTCCTCGCGGAGCGATTTTTTTCCATTCGTTATTCAATCAACACAGAATATCACGAAATCTCTGATAAGATTAAGGCGCGGAAAAACGCGGGACAAATTGATGTCCCAAGAGGACGCGGGACATTGAAGTACAATGCAGGACTGTCTCGCCCAAAATCGGGACGTATGGCAACCCTAGTTGAGACGTAGCGTATCCTTGTCGCAGGTCTGTTGGCGGCGGTGACGGAGAAGAAAGCAACGTTCCTGACGGCTACCGTCGGAGACCACGTGGTGTTCAACTGCCCTATAGACTTCCCGCACGATACGGAGATACCATACAGCCTACGCTGGTCCAAAGAGGTAAGCAATTGCAGTACTACCAGGGGTATTTAATGGATGTAAAGCCATATATACACCGTTATAGTAGTGCAAGATAGATACGGGTGAAGCGTTATTTGTTGGACTGGAATTGGGTTTTAAATCAGATTGTATTAGTTCAGGATGTTTGAGTGGTTAGGTTTGGGTTAGGAAAGGTTAGGAAAGGTCAATTAAGTTGGCTAGATTGGAGTCTTCATGTTAATTTAGGCTCTGCACAAGAATAACAACAACAATTTACGAATGATATTTGATATCTGTACATATTTCAATATTCATCAATCTTATATTATAATTGATTTCAGTATCGATGTACCGGTCCAACCTAAACAACGATATGTATTTTTTATTTGAACAATCATTTTGCCATGGAAGTGTAAAGCAAAAACATTTTTTTTCCATTTGTTCAACACCACCGCTCATGAAAATTAGAAATTGCTCAGAAGTACTTTCTGCTTACTTTTCTAAATTGGCTCTATTATAGAAAAAGAAAGTGCACCCAGAAAACATTGATATATTAGACAATCAATCATTTCAATTTTAATTATTAAATCTCATCTGAAATAATCAATATTTTTCTATTCAATAATTTCAGTTTTTCTATTCAATAATTTCGATTTCTTTATCCAATATTCAAAAACACTATGAAGCCAAAGTTTTTTTTTATCATAAAAATCATACCAACTAGCAACCCTATAGTATAAACACACCATGTAATCAAGAATGTAAAGAGTGCGAGAAGCCGTTAGAATTGATTGAGTTAAACGAATAGTTAGTGGCAGTTAACTACGTGATGTGTTTGTGCCATCAATCAGTCTGGGCTGGACCAATCAACACTCGAGACAGCACGCCACCAACCAATTATCTCCCACGCACAATTAAACACTGCAGCCTGGCAACAGATGAAGTGCTCCAAGTGTTTAGTGGTGTAGGGAGGGACACACATCGTTTCGTTGTAACGTTTTTATTACATGTTTGTTGGACAAAACAATAGTTTCATTATCGTTTCATTATCACCAGCTCAATCGTACCCCCGTATAACCTAGCTGTTGGTGGGGTCGTTAGGCAGCATTACAAAAAAAAAAGAGTTGGAGCCAGGGTGGCTGCTTGGGCCCCACCCCGTGTAGCTTGTCCTTGGGGCCCCAAAACAGTTATGTTGCTATTGGGTGTTGAGAGTAGACACACAAGTTGGGTATTAAATTTAAATTTTATGTCATGTAAGATATATATATATATATATATATATATATATATATATATATATATATATGAAATAATAATAATAAGATCAAGGTAATAAGATTCAGATTTTTTTCTCCCCATCTGAGAATGTTTGAATTGTTTTCTAACCCTGAAATTACTACATTATTTAAGATATGATTTGTTTCTTGAATGAGTTATCATATTTTAATTATTCTTTGTGGTGTTAAGATCGCCCTTGTGGTGCCCCGTTCAAGCGATCTCAGCTTTCATCCATGGCCTTAATTGGGGAACAATGATTTTGTATCAACTTTCTATGTTATTAAAACAAATATATATATAAGATATACAGGTCATTTTGTGGCAGGGCTTACCACATTACGTACATTAATCATTACTACATGAGATATACATGATATACCACACCACATATGATGTCTTGTGGATTTATTTGCTCAGCCATGCAGTTATTGCATCATTTCATTACCACCCTCCCCCTGGGCCCTTATTTTTGCTCCCCGCCCGGGCCCAGTCCGCCCCTCAGCGGAGCGTGCATCTGCATGCGAGATGCATCGCGCGTGGGAAACAATCGACACCGTTAGCGTACAAGCTTCGCACCAAGTGAGATAGATTGAATTGCACTCGCGATGACATCACCAGATCTCAGGATTAACAACTTGCAACACTTGGTGCAAATTATTCATTGGATGAACTCCAAACGTTTTTTCATGCTTTTTTTTTAGAGATGGGATGGCTATGCAGTTGCATGTTTTGATTTATGCATCAAAACACATGAAAAAACGTGGATATGTCCATTTCATCACTCCCTGGCTCTAAAAATAACACTTTTATTTCGCATGTTTTGGATATTTGGGCACTTTTCCCGAAAATCGCATTTTTTTTTTTTTTTGGGGGCATGTTTTTGCATATTTTGGCCTTTTTGCCACAATTCCTGCATAATCTCTTTACGGATCAAAATGGCTGACTAAAGGGTATTATTATTTTTTGATAGAATTTCTCACAGTCGATATATTATTATCCAGGGCCACGCCGTGTTCCAATGGTACGAGGGCGTATTCACAACGTCCGACTCGTTGTACTACAACCGCATCAACATCGTTCCGCACGACAGCGGTCCGTATTACGGTCGCGGCAGCGTCAACCTGACGGCCATCAGGGAGTCTGACAGCGGCTGGTACGAGTGCACCGTCTTTTTCCCCAACCGCAAGCCCAACACCAGGCCCAACGGCACCTGGTTCCATCTCGCTGTCGAAGGTATGTTAGCTCGCTCGCGATGTTTCGTTTTGAGAAATACGTTTTCATACTGTCATGTACTGTACAGTCTCCTATAATAAAATATGGTATTATTATTATTATTACTTCCATAGACTTTGCTGGTAAATTGGTATACATTCTTAACATTGATGGGTTAGGGAGCTAAGTCACCATACAAGACCGGCCAACCAACGTCACGTAATTTTTAAGTGTAATTCTTCTTCTTTTTTTTCAGTGTAATTTTTAGTCTATTTTTTTTAGTTTGAAGAATCCTATATATGTACCAGGTACCAAATCCAATGGAGCATAAATAATACAGTACAATACAATACAATACATCTTGATTTCAACGTTGATCATATTCTTGAAAACCTCCAGGTGGCACCCTGCTCGCGATCCCGCCGATCAACGTAACTACCCTGGAGGGCGGTCCCGCTCACTTCCCTTGCGTGACCAAGGACAACGCGTCGGTAACGTGGTTTAAGGACGGCGTGCCGTTGGCAGACCTGAGCGAGCTGTACGCGCGGTCGGAAGTTGACGCTGAGGGGTCGTTGACGATCGCGGACACGGACATGATGGACAGCGGAGAGTTTCATTGCGTCGTCACTAATTCCGACGGTGATAGGCAGACGGCGGGGGCGTTCCTCGACGTACAGTGTGAGTAACTGTTTTGGCATTTGTACCTGTATCTGTTTTACCAACTGTTTTGCCATCTGCATCTGTTTTTCCATCTGCATCTGTTTTTCTGTCTGCATTTGTTTTTCCGTCTGTATGTGTATTGTCGTCTGTGTCTGCATCTGTTTTGCCATCTGTATCTGTATTGGCACCTGTATCAATATCTGCATTGGTAGTGGTCCGATAGGCAATACGCATTAAAATATGTATGAATAAAACAGCAAGGCTGTGAAATCATTGTTCTGAAATCAAGGTGTGTATAGGTCTTTTATCCAGCTGTCTCCGTGCGCTGGAAGACTGGTACCAACAGTGCTGCTAGTTCCATCAAAATCTGTGCGGAACGCTAGGTGACAGGAGGCCAGTTGACGTTTGACGTCTGATATCTTGCCGTCAACAATGACGTATATTTGGTGTGTGGAGCGTGGCACGCTGGCCTCCTGTCACCTAGCGTTCCGTACGGGTTTGTGTGGAACTAGCAGCACTGTTGGTATCAGTCGAAATTGCTTCGATACAAGATCTACCCACTACTCTAGACCGTGATGTATATGTATAGCTTTCCAATACAATTCATATTATTGTGCTTATATCACTTATCTTATGACCCCTCTCCCCCCTCCCCTCATATTGTTGAAACTGGATTTGAACGAATAATTACAATATCTGTTTCCCTAATATTTGAGAACTAGAAAACTAGAAATCATCACCTTAATTCCAGAAATGATAATGAGTTTTTCTGTCCTTCAGAGACCATGCGTCATGACGCAGATTTCTATTTTGTATAGAAACATACAGTATCGGGTAGTGTATATATCACGACTCAGAAAAAGGCCGGTTCCTCGACGATGAATAAATATATCATAATTTGTGAAAGTGATTTGATGATTTCTATTTTCTAAAAAATATTCTCTAAAATTGGGGAAATAAATATAGTAAATCTTCATTCAAATCTATTTTCAGGGTTGTGATGTCCTTTAAATAACTAAACAGTGTTTATCTTCTCGCATTGTTCTAGTCAAAGCGAAGGTCGTATACTCCCCCAAGGTCGTCTACCTGCCGTACGGACGTTCGGGGACGCTCGACTGTCACTTCCGAGCCAATCCGCCGCTCACAAACCTCCGCTGGGAGAAGGATGGATTCCTGTTCGACCCGTACAACGTGCAGGGCGTGTTCTACAAGCGCAACGGGTCTCTCTTCTTCAGCAAGGTGAATGGACGAGCGGACAGATTCATCCGCATCACTCGGAAACTTGTCTTTTTTATCCGTTGCAAACTTTTTGGATAGTGGGAAGGAGTCGGTTGTGGTCTCTTGTTGTAGAACCATCCAGTATTAACCTAAACGACAGAGGGAAACTAGGATAAACCCCTGTCAGTATTGTCGACCATGACAGGAATCAAACCTCGGTCTTCTGAATGACAGTTCAGTACGTGTGCTAGCCACTTGCGTCTTAGACGTCTCTTAGTCTGAGGTAATAGTTTATGTCATTGCTTCGCACGTCGAAGAAATTGATACGCAATCTGTAATGTATACCGTTTATATTTACACTTTCGTTTGAAAGAGTCATCACTTCCTGCTTCCGTCTTGCAGGTAGATGAAGACACCTCCGGCCAGTATACGTGCACTCCGATCAACGACCTTGGTACGGAAGGGGCATCGCCGATTGTCAACGTCGTGGTTCAACGACCCCCTGTTTTCACGGTCACGCCCCATAACGTCTACCTGAGGAAACTGGGTGAGACTTTCGGAGATTAACGATACTGTACGCTTTGAAAAATATAATATTATAAGCAGGAATATATACTTAATGAACCATATTATTCAATGAAAATATTGACTTGAGCGCAGTGTTATGGTTTGGGTTAATTTTTTTTTTCATTTGACTATAGATACAAAAATGCCTACACAAATGTTGTGATTTTTAACTATTGTTTTTAGTCCCATTTTAAAAACCAAGTTGCAGAAAAATTCTCGCACCCTGGACTCGCCCATTACTAGTAGTCAATTTGGAACAACCATTTGGGACCACAATTTGAGACATTTGGGACATTTGGGACCACAATTTGAGACATATTTTGGGACAACCATTTGGGACATTTGGGACAACAATTTGAGACATTTGAGATACCTATTTGGGACATTTGGGACAACAATTTGTGACATTTTGGGCAACAATTTGAGACATTTGGGACAAGCACTTAAGACATTTGGGACAACAATTTGAGACATTTGGGACAACCATTTGAGACATTTGGGACAACAATTTGAGATACCTATTTGAGACATTTGGGACAACAATTTGAGACATTTGAGATAACAATTAAGGACATTTGGGACGATCCTCTAACGTGTGTTGGTGTCTTAGGGGAAACGCTGGAGATGCCGTGTGACGCCATGGACAGCGACCTACGACATCACCCCTCCATCGTGTGGTTCCGTAAGGACGGTCTAGCGCTGCCGATCAACCGCACCAAGATCACGAACGCCAACCTCACCATCGAACACATCCAAGCCAGCGACAGAGGCTTCTATCAGGTAACGTTCGGCTGGACATGGAGGCGTTTAGATCGAGGGTACCAGTGCGTCAAGAACCAAAAAGAAAATGAGATTAATTTATTTGATGTGTTGAGGATATAAATACACTCACACGCCTAATGCTGTCACATTTTTTTATTCACGTTTTGATTTTTGATCTTCCAGTTCAAACATCACCGATACCAATCTCAAACTTTGAAGCTCTTTGTCTATGAATATTATTGTTTTGCAGCTTGGAACACAAATCTCACAAACTATTGGAACAGTTTCCACGAAATTTTCACCATACTTTAATTGATCTTGTATCTATATTGTCCTCTAGGATATTTCATACGGTCCTGATAATGAGTATTTTGTGGTTAGGAAAGTACTTGAAAATGTTATTAAAATGAACGTAAAAATTGACTTATAGTAAAAAAATCATTGCTCACCGAATATAAACACAATCTAAATTATTCTGAAGAATCGTAGAAATAATACTCTGATGTTTAACAAATAAATAATTCATTCAAAAGTATCATCAGGATTCTGCACAAAATGTTCCTAAACTTGGTCAAATGTACATGTTAATTCTTCATGCACTGTTCCCCTTAAACAAAATATGCTATCAATAAAACATAAATACTATAAAACAAAACAATTTAAATTTGGTTTTCGTTACGTTTCCCGGTATTTTTCATTCACTTGACATCATGTTTTATTCCCCTATTTTTCTATGCGTCTTTCTTAGAGCATTTAGCTACTTGTACGGTTTCACGATAATAACACAATTTTGAAGATAGTGAGCTGTATTGTGTAGAATTTCATTTCCGAAAAATGTATTTTAAATTTTAAATATGAAATGCAATATCTTATAAAGAAACAAATAGTATGAAATATTGAATTCAGCATAAAACTTTCCATCAAGTACGATCTCAGACCGTAAACACAATTCATGTTCATGAATTAGTCGATAGAATCGCGTCGTTACTAATCCGATCGGTTGTCTCAGTGCGTCGCGTCTAACGAAGCCGCGTCGATAACGACCGACACGGAGCTGGTGATCGAGACGTTGGCTCCGCGAGCTCCGTACAACGTGACCGCGACCGCAACCAGCACGTCAGTCACGCTGCGCTGGCTGCCCGGGTACATGCAGTCCAACACGGACTACAGCATATGGTGAGGCGCGATCGAGACACGTAGGAATACCAATAATCAGGGTCAAGCATTTGGGTGAATTAACTACCCAATTTTCGTTTTTAAATAATTTAAAAACGAAAATTACGATTTATGTTTTGTTTCTATACAAGATTTTAAATAACTACTATGATGTGGATTTTTTAAAAGTATATTAACTTCAGGGTACCTGCCAAACATACAAGGAATAACGATGTGTTTATGGTCCCTAGAACCCGACTGAATATTTTTAAATTTTCTTGTTTTCTGCGTAGAGTATACAGTCGATGTACAATGAAATGATTTGTTCCGAAGGTTTTAATATCGACATTATCAATATATCTCTTAACAATTTCAAAGATTTCATTGACAAATTTTATGTTTGACAAGACGCAGTCTGCACCTATCTCGTACTGTTGTGTTCATTCTGTGTTTTTTTTTATTTTTAGTGTTTTATGTTTATGTATACTATGTTTGTGTTCTATCATATTGCACTTGTGGGACTTGACCTGTTGCCAATACAGACGTAATAATAATAATAATAATAAAAAAAATGATAATAATAACCCAACTCCCGTGACTCTCCAGGTATCGAGCCGTGGACACTCCCGAGTGGAGACAGACGCGTCTCATGACGCGGGGCACCAACGACGTGACTCTCGAGCACCTGAGTCCCGGACGCGTGTACGAGATCATGGTGCTCAGCCAGGATAAACACGGCGAGGGAATGTTCAGTAAGACTCTACGCGTCGAAACGCAGATGACAAACGACGCGGAAATCATCAACAAGATACCGCTGAGTGAGTTGATGTAACGAATATTGTTTTTTAGTTGATTGATGAGAAAACTTCTTGTTTTTACGTCAGATGTATTCTGTTGGGGTGATTAAGAGTCCATGGGAGTCGATTTAGCGGAAATTAGTTTTTTGGTGATCACTTTTGAACGGTAAGAGATATCAAAATTATAATTGTGATTATTGATAGAATATATGTAATTTCTGACATGTCCAATATCTGTTCTCAGATCAATAGACCCGTTTTGAAATGAAAGAGCCATCTAGCGGCGACGTTTGAACTAAAGCGGGTTGTTAGTACGCGCGGTTGAAAGTTCTGTGCTGCCAATGTTATGGCAAGAATTATTTATATTATTGTACGCTACAGTGAATGTATTTACTTATAATATGACAGTAGATACAACACTAATATGTTTACCATATTCTAAGAGATTTACACACTGTCAGAGTGAGTAGAATGAGAGATAATGTGAGTTATATATCTCGGTGTTTTGCCTTTAACCCTGTGGATAAGCAGACCGACTTTTTCAACAGTACCAAAACACTAGTAGACCGCTAGTAGACAGTCAGCGTCTGCGCATTGAATTTCGAAAAAGGTCTATTAAGAGATACAATAAAGATATTCTACATTCTGAGTCGGTATTTCCAGGTTCGGCCCAGCACATCGGTCCGCCGAGGAACGTTGCAGCCAACGTCACACTGGATGGCTACCTGGTGCACTGGGAGGCCCCCGAGTCCCCAGAGGAGGAGCTTAAGGTGTACCGTGTGCAGTGGGCTCTCGGGCCGGAGGAGCCCTACCTCAACAGCGTGCTCACCACGGAGACAAGGCTGCTAGGTGAGACCATAGAGCTTGAAACTAGGGTTGCCAATTGATATTCGATATATCGATATGTATCGATAATCATTTGTTTGATATGATAATCAAATGAGTTTTCAGTTTTTTGACGTCACTAACAACCCTTTCATCGCTGACAGTGTGAACACTTACCTCAGTTAGAATGGTGTCACCCATGATAACTGACCATGACACCCAGGTAACTGCAGTTAGCTTAACAGTAGTTAGTGATCATAGTGTGAACGGGGTATAACATTCTAACATTCTAACCATTTCCTAAATCTCCAACTAGAACATTTGTTATTTTTTGTTGTCGTAGTGGCGGGCCTGGAACCCGGCACTACGTACCACATCCAGGTGTCTGCCAGTGGCGTGCACAGCGACTTGGAGGCGGTGGGGCCACCCCTCGTCCTGCACGTGCCCAGCTCTGGCAGCGACCGGGCGATGGCGGTGGGCGCGGCGGTCGGATGCGCCGTTCTACTGGTGGCGGTCGCTGGCGTCGTCTACGTGCGCCATGTGCATGGCGCGGCGCCGGATAAGGGGTAGCGCTCACAGTTAGATAGCAGATCTTTAATGTTGGAGTGTTAGTTTTTCCGTTGACTTGTGGATTTTTAAATTATTACTGTTTTTTCCGATATGATTGAGTTATTAAGAATGAGCCTGAATAATATATTTCTAAATATATTCTAATTTGTATATTAAATTTATTTATTTTGGCATGAATTGACAAAAAATGGTAATTTGTATTTTTCAAAAAAGGGTCGCAAATTAGTATATTTTTTCAATATGATTGAGTTATTTAGTATGAGCCTGAATAATATATTTCAAAATATATTTCAATTTGTATATTATATTTATGAGCATGTATGTAAAATGAATTGATGAAAAGATTGTCTTTCAAATTTTTCAAAAATTTCGCGTTGTTTTATACACGTACCGGTAATACCAAAGTAAAGAAATATATAAAAAGATTTCAACATTTTATGGGAATTTCATGAACATTGATTATATTTCAACATTCTGCTTTCAATAAAAGTAAAAGAAAAATCCATGAAGCCATATTTTAGGTAGATGAACACAAGTGGTTCAAGACAAACACTTTTTCCTGTGTAGTAACTTGGTACATGATATATACTATTCACGGTAGATTAATTCACTTCAGTATGCAAAAAACTTTCGTAATTTATTAGTACTAACTTCAACAAAGTTTCCAGTGTAAAAAAGTTTCAAAAATAATTTCAAGTCATAATCATATCACAAATTCGAACATACCAAAAGTATTATTTTTAATACAGTATTTACTTTTTCCTTAGATTCGTAGTTGATAATTTTGACGAGTCATGTTATAAAAGTAAATGATCTAAGCAACATTATATTGCTTTTAATGGCTTAATTTTATGAAAGGGGTATATATACATATCAGTATGATATCTTGACTGTCCCTTCTATTGCAGCTTGGCAGGTTCCAAAGCACAATGATATTATTAATGATAAGTGATATGTTTAATGATAAATTATATTTTCGAATGTTTCGATCAAAACAATGTATATTTTCTTGTGAGTTTTATCATGTTTTGAAAATGTAATTAAATCTAAATTAGTTATTTTGTAATAAATAATATTTTAGCGAAATATATTCTTATAACTCTTTTCTAGAGCCTTATATATTTGTATATATACATAATATATTTATATATCATATATTATATATTATATCATTATATATTACCAATATATTATATATTATTATATATTCATATTATATATCATATTATTATATATATCCTAGGCCTATATATTATGTATACATTATATTTTATACATTATATTATTATCATTATATTATATATATATTATATATACTTGTATCCACGAAAGAAGAAGGCGTGAACCACTTGTGCGCTAGTAGTATGAAATGGGGAGAATGATCGTTCGGTTCGGAACCTTCTTGCGCGGATATATGTATATTCATAATGTATATAAACCCGCTCCACATAAGTCACTCAACTCGTGTAAGGGGATCGTGTTCAGTCACGACCTCCTGAACGTTGACGTGGAGGAGATCAAGAAAGAACTGGCACCGCAGCAGGTAGTAGATGTGTACAGGATTGAAAGCCGGAAGAACAACAAGTTGCAGCAAAACGGCTCTTCTTATTCTGACCTTCTCAACACCAACGCCACCACCTAACATCTTAGCCGGCTACTTGTCTACGCCAGGTAGGCCTGGACCGTACCTAATGCATCACTTCCGCCAGGCGGTGATGCATTAGGTACGGTCTTTATACTGTTTTTGTTTAGACATTCTGTTAATTTTACATATTATATATTTGTCATTCATAAATACAACAGTTAAATAAACTTTACTTTCGATGTCGAGTATTATAAGTGTCCAATTCTCTTATCGCGATCGGCAAACTAGGATCGCGTATCATCTCAAGCTTCGCCCTCGAATTTATAAAATCTACTCATATGTCGCCCAGGGCGCAAAAACATCACGAGCCGGCCCTGGAGTTACTTCTAGATCCTACGGAACTGTTTCCAAATCAAGTAATTAAAAAAAAATCCCTGTGGGACTGACATTGGGGGGCAAGCCCCCTAAACCCCCTCCACCCCGAATATATATATACTATTCGTTTAAGCAGATGGTGAACCTTATATCATAATTTTATGCCATCTTCCATTATAATTATAGACGTAGTTATGTATGTTGTTCATACCCTCACAATAAGAGGACGTATCTATTGATTTGGGCTGCGCACGCCTATGCAAATTGCCACTATCAAATGTTGTCATTGCTAACCCAGAGTGGAGTATTACCCTCATTAACACTTTCTTGTATTAACCTTCTGGACTGTTTGATTGTGTTTGTACTGAATATGCCAATCTATGTCAAGTCTTTACAAGTTATTGTTACAACAATCAGGTTGCATGTGGACGTGATAAGCTTATAGCTATAACACATGCGTATATCTTCAACCAGTGTTTCACACCCAGTAGACCTGTTGGTTATGTTAACATTGCTTTCGTCAATTAAAAGTGATATTTCTCAGTATAGGAACTTCGGCTCAAAATAGACGTAATATCCGCATTCATAATTAAGATATAATCTAACAAGATAAGTTCATATATAGAAAAGTGTATTAGGCCTTTATTAAAGATATAAAAAAAAGAAGATTGTATTTCCATATCAAGGTAATGAATTGTAATGAATCTATATTAGGGATAGGGCACTACTTGTTTCCACGAAATGAAAAATAATCGACCAACATAACAAACATAAAGCGCTGCTGAACTGTCATAATAATACATTCTTAGCTTTTACTCGGAGACAATAATTGTGTATCAAGTCGATGTATAATCCTCAAAGTTGTCCTTGTCGTATAAGTTATTTTATTGTCTTATATTTATATTTTTATTATGATTAAGATAGTTTTCTCATAATTCCTCAATTTTCACTGACTTGTAATTATTTCTAAAGTATTGCAAAATTGTCTTCACGATATTATTTCTAGCGCCGCCCCGGTGGCTAAGTCAATTATCGTTAGCGGTAGTAACTGAAGTCACCGTTGGGCGTGGGTTCGAGTCCCGCATAAGATATGGGTTTTTGTAAACGTCCTTTCACCTATCATCACTTCATCGTTTCATTATCATCCGCTCATTCGTACCCCCGTATAACCTAGCTGTTGGTGGGGTCGTTAGCGTTAGCATTATAATCACGGATTCAAGGTCTAGAATAAGAGAGGTCTTGTATCGGGCTATATCCGTGTGCCGAAAGGCTGATACCAACAGTGCTGCTAGTTCCATCAAAGTCCGTGCGGAACGTCAAGTGTAGGCCTAAAGAGGTCAGTCACGTGGTCCAATTAACGTTTGACAGCTGACGTCTTGCCGCCAACAATGACGTACATTTAGTGCGCGCACGCGTAGAGCGTGGCCCATCGGCCTTCTATCTCGTAGCATTCCGTACGGATTTTGGTGGAACTAGTAAAAATAGAGGGGTTTGGTCTTGCGACCGCTCTTCCACCTATATTCTGTATGTTGCTGCTACTCTCCGCACCTCTTAAGTTGCCGCTGTGATATATGTGTGTATGAGAGATAGAGAACATTGAAATATTGTTTGCCCTGTGTGGCCCCCATACTGAAGTAGCTACTCTGAAAATATTGTCGAAGGTGAACAGGCCAATGCCAGATGGTTCGAAGACGCGCATTCCCAAATTATGTTTATATGTTAATTTTAGTTCATACAAACTAGCTGTTGGTAGTTTGTTAAGCACCACCATTTTCAATTTCATTTTGGATACCTCTTCTGTTTTTGTGTTTTATAATGTTTGTAATTCTTAATATAAATTACAAAATATTGAGTATAAAAAATTCTGAACAGAATGAAAATGTCGTTAATAATTACAAATATAACTGCCGCAAATCCTTCAACTAAAGTAATTACAAATACCCTACATAGTAATTAGAAAGCAGTTCTTATTTAAAAGATTAATGATTACCCTATGGTTTGTTCTTTGAGAGGTATTACAGGTATTCAGAAAGTAATTTTTCTTTTTCTGAAGTTTAATTTGACCAAATATCTCTCTCCCTCCCTTTGCTCTATCTCTCTTCTCTATCTCTCTTCTCTGTCTGTCCGTCTCTCTCTCTCTCAACAGATAGACCGTCAAGGAAGCTGACGTTTCCAACAAGATGGCTGCCACCGCGAAGAAACAGAGTTACGTGCATCCAGGGGACTCGGCCAACCCCATATCTAAGCTGCTCTTCTGGTCAGTTGAATAACCTCTTCGTTTAACAACCGAGATCAAAGAAATTGAGTTGTTAAAATATGTAAATAATTTTTTGGTTTATTAGAATAAAAAATTCAAAGTTTTGTAATTTTTGAAAAATGAAAAAGTTGAATTTTTGTGCTCAATTCTTAGAGGATTCTTTCGATGCAGCAGGCAGCTGCAAACTGTTCGAAAATATTGTTCATTTTTTAGTGTGTTTATCTAATTTGCATAATTTCTACATGTATATGTCTCATAGAACTATAGCATATTACCCAACAGTTCTATTGGACATCTTTACATTATATAACAAAGAATTAGATAATTAATACTGAAATCAACTGGAAATTATAAAACATAGATTAATCAAATAGTTATAGATATCGAAACAATAGCTATAACGGAATCGGATAGTTACAGATATCGGTACGATGACTATGTTACAAGTTACTGGAATGTGTTATATGTGGTTGTTCCAGGTGGCTCCAGCCATTGTTCCAGTACGGTCACAGGAACAATATCCAGCAGGAAGACCTGTATAAAACCAGGACACAGGATCAGTCCGGAGTTGTAGGGGGTCTTCTGGAGAGGTAAGTCGACTTCGGTCTCAGGCCGATCGTCCCTGATCAATCTACGTCGAGGCCAATATTATATCACAACAGACAGTCCTAGTTATGAATTAAATTGTAGAATTATGCAGGTAGTGAGGCACATGTTGTTACGGGGCTTTTGCTCTACTCTTATTACCTGTATACAGTGGACTTACTGTATGAAATCCTAATAGATAAGTGAATTGATTTTTTGAGTAATACATTTTCATTTTATTCAGAGCTAGTTGTTCTGAGTGATAAATATATCAATCAGTGAATTGATTGATTTAATTCTCAAAGATTTGCACATAATACAAATATAGAAAATATCAAAACTTACATAATAACATAATCATTATTATTAAAATGACAAAATTATTAATTAGTTTAAAAAATAAGGTGTAAGCCACCTATGGAACTACTGTGTTAAGCCGGCAAACGTCACAAATATAAAAATAAATAATTGAAGGAACACGAATATTTCGGAGACGCTTCGATATCCATTTTCATGCTGGTAATGACTTGAAATCAGAGATCGAGACGGCTCCAAAATATTGAAATTTCTAGTTCTTCATTTTTATATTTGTGAAATCACCGACGTAATTGTTGAATATTTTTTTTCCAGGTATTTATTCCTTTCTGTATTTCTACTAGAAATCATTTCCCCAACATCCAGTCAGTGAACCCGCTCCCCCTCCTCCCTAGGGAGTCGTGATAACCTTCCGTCCCGAGATAATCCAAGTTATTTTCAATACAAGGAATCGAGCATTAACTTTGGCATCCAGTCATATCGCTACGGCAGTCAGTCTCTCTCGTCAGTCTCTTTCGAACGTTCGTTTAGAATAGGTGCATTCGCCACGCTGCCCACCCATTGTTCTTTTCGTTCTTCTTTCGTTTCTGGAGGTAGGGTCCAGAAACTTCGGTCTCGTGGCAACACACAGGTCGCTCGACTTGCGTGTTGTTTCTTCCTCTTCGTTTCAACTTCTTTGTTGACTTCTCTTCTTTTCTTCATTTCTTCTAGTAATTTATTTTATTATTCAATTATTATTCGTATCATTTAACCCCATTATACAGTTCACTATTTCCGAGGCCTAGTCGCCTCAACATTAATGTAATGTCCACCAAACGTCCACCAAATGTCCGCCAAACGTAATGCCAAACCTCATGTTCAACTCCCCAGGAACTGGGACCAGGAGCTGAGAGAGAGAACGGTAGTCGGGAAGAAACCACGACTCTTCCGAGCGATCCTACTCACTTTCTGGAAGAGATACGCATTCTTCTGCGTTTTGGAGATACTCAATAATGTACTTTTGAAGTAAGTGAATGATATTTAAAAAATGGATATTTATATATATTTCATCATGTTGAGAGATCATCCCAAAAACCAGTAAAATCACATCAAAAAACCTAAAAATCCCAAATTTAGCTCTCCAATATGACATTTATCTGGTTTCGCAGGTTGATTACCTCTTATAGCGTACCCCTTAAATATCCACCGCACGCTCCTGGTATATATATGCAGTATAATATGTATGTATGTATATATATATATATATATATACTATATATCATATATATATATCTATAATATATATATATCTTTGAGTATATATATATATATCTATTAAATAAATATATATATATATATACATACATATAAGCCGCCCCTATGGCTCAGTCAACTAACGCGCACTGTGCGCAAAACTGAAGTCACCGTTGGGCGTGGGTTCGAGTCACGCATAAGGCATGGGATTTTGTATACGTCCTTTCACCTATCATCGCTTTGTTTCATTATCACCTGCTCATTCGTATCCCTGTACAACCTATCTATTGGTGGAGTCGTTTTAAGTAAAATTAAAATGAATTATATATATATATATATATATATACACACCAAGTCGTTGAGACGTTGATGAAGTCTTCTTTCTCCAGGTCGACGCTACCTCTTCTGACGGCCAAGTTACTGCAGTATTTCAGCCCGAGCAGCATGACTGACGTGGCCGAAGCGTGGTGTTACGTGGCCGGAATCATCGCGTCGCAGCTCGTATCGCTGGCCGTGGTGAATCACACTACCAACGGCCTCCGCTTGATAGGGATGCGTATTCGAATCGCGTGCAATACGCTCGTTTACAGAAAGGTAATATATATCCCACTCTTCTGGAGCTTTGTCGGTGTGTGTGTGTTTGTTTGTTTGTTTGTTTGTTTGTTTGTAAGCACTGCTCAGGTTGCAGGGTTTGACTATCGAAATTTTTTTTTCAATAACATCAAAACTTGATACAGAATCATTGTTCCCCAATAAAGGCTGTGGATGGAAGATTAGATCGTTTGAACCGGGCACCACGAGGGCGATCTTACCACCCCAAAGAACAAAGAAAAATTAAAATATGATAACTCATTTAACGAACAAATCAAATCTTAATAAGGTAGTAATTTCCAGGGTTAGAAAACAATTCTAAAATTCACAGTAGAGAGAAAAAATCCGAGAATGCAACACCGAGATCGCTGGTGTTGCATTCTGGGTGTTTTAGTTCTTTTGAAAATGTCCTTCCGCTTATCCACATAGATAAAGGCAAAACACCGAGATATACAACTTACATTATCTTTCATTCTACTAACTCTGACAGTGTGTAAATCTCTTAGAACATGATAAACTCGAGCCACTCAGACGGAGGAAAGAAACGGAGCAGTGACATAGTAGTCACGACTCGCGTGCATCAGCTAGCTATGTTCATTTGCCTTGTATCATTCCTAACCTTTCCCAACAATGTTCTTTCAATGGAACTATTGATCTAGTTTTAGTTTGATCCATTCCCAACAACTTATTACCAACTGCATTAAAAGCAATTACAGCGTTATATTTTAAAACACAATTTAAAAATGTACTTACTTAACAAATGTTTGTATGTTATCAAAAAACTACGAATATTATCAGATATTTTTTCTGATTTCATAATGTAGTTTATTGAAAATATTGATCTAGTTTCAGTTTTTAAATTATCCCATCGAATAACAAAATTATTATTATGATGTTCTCATCTAAAAAAAAAAGTAACCTGATTTCAATCCATTTGTGGCAATTGTGTGCCTGGTTGCCACATTTACTTTGTGATAATGTCTGTGGGAGTTATATAGGAGCAAGGTCAAGTAGATACTGTTAAAACTATAGTGCTGGTTACTTGAGATAACTTGATGTTTTATTACACTGGTAAAATACATGATAGTAAATAGTGAATAGGTGGAAATGACCATACTCTCTTAGTACTGTTGAGTTGTATGGAATCAACTGTCAATTGGCAACTGAGTTCCTAGGTTGACTCTTCTATTTTTAGACGAGCTGTAGCAAGGATTCAATTTGACACACTGAAGAAAATTGGTGTTCATTTTTTTTTTTTTTTTTTTTTTTGTTGGATCTCCACAGGTCTAACGGCTACAGCTATCAACTTCAAACTTTTTTTCAATATGGTTCCTCATCTAACTTAGATCTGTATAGTTTTTTGGCATTATCGGGTGGTATCTTCTTGTTTTATGAATTTTAGAAATTTCAAAAATACCCATTAGAATAACACAGCGAAAAAAAAAAAGAATTGCGTGAAGTTGAATTACATTTTCATACACATTTCTGGTAATTTTCAGCTTGATCGAGTGAGACATTTTGAAGAAAAAATAAAAAGAAGAATAAAAATAATTTTATTCATTTATATTTAGGTTTAGCGACCCACTGTAGTACTGACAACGATCTATTGGCATTTGTTACTGATATATGAAATGATGGGATGATGAGATGAAAGGTTATTTTATTACGTGATTTTTGGATGGTGGGAAGGAGTCGGTCGTGGCTTGTTGTTAAGGAACCATCCCAGTATTGAGCTGAACAACAGAGAAAACCACAATCAAAACTGTTGTAAACTGTTGACCATGACAGAAATCGAACCCAGGTCCCCTGAGTGACGACTCAGTGTGCTAGCCACTCAACCACTCGTCTCGGTACTATATGATAATAATAATAATAATAATAATAAGTTAATAACAAATGTACGCACACATGGAGCGCAGTGGTTAACGCGCTCGCTTCATGTGATCTGGGAGACGAGGGGAATTTCGAACCCGGTTCGATCCCCGCCGCTGACCATCTTTACAGGTGTTTTTCTGGTTTCCCTCTATAGTCCAGGGTAATGCTGCAAGGTTCCCTCAATATAGACCACGACCGCTTCCTTCCCACTATCCTTCCCATTACCCAAGAAACCTTCATCTCATCATCCCATCATCTCAAAAATCATCCATTCGACGCCAATAGATCTTCGCTATCATAACAGTGCGTCGTTAAACCCAATATATATATAAAAAAATATATATCGAAGTATCGTATCTTAGCGTTATATATATATATATATATATATATATATATATATATATATATATATTTATATTGGGTTTAACGACGCACTGTTTGACAGTGAAGATCTAATGGCGTCGGATGGATGATTAATGAGATGATGGGATGAAGATTCTTGGGTAATGAGAAGGATAGTGGGAAGGAAGCGGTCATGTCCGACTTATTGTAGGAACCATCCCGGCATCAGCCTAGACTACAGAGGAAAACCATGAAAAACCCCTGTAAAGATGGTCGTCGGCGGGGATCGAACTGGGCTCAAAATTCCCCTCGTCTCCCGGATCACATGAAGCGAGCACGTTGACCACTGCGCTACATATACTGGCTCTCTAAGTGTCTGTCTCGTCTTTATGTCAAGGTACTCGGTCTGAGCAAAGCGTCCATGGTGAACACTTCAGACGGTCACGTCATCAACCTGATGTCTAACGACGTGTCACGCGTCGACATGCTGCCGGCAGACG
Source organism: Brachyptera putata (assembly GCA_907164805.1). Classification (NCBI taxonomy): domain Eukaryota; kingdom Metazoa; phylum Arthropoda; class Insecta; order Plecoptera; family Taeniopterygidae; genus Brachyptera; species Brachyptera putata. Next base: position 6,273,652 of record OU015473.1, read on the forward strand.
CGTCAATCCTGTTCGTCTTCCCAATCCAGTTCCCGCTGCTCGTCTACTTGTCTTGGCGTTACGTAGGCTGGGCGGCCTTCGTTGGAATAGCGGCTCTCGTACTGCAGACTGGCCCGATACAATGTCAGTATGGATTTGGGTGGAACGTCGTATCCCCAAGCGCCTTATTTCAAACCAGGGACGTCGTTATGGGGTCTATGGGGGGGGGGGGGGGCGCCCCATCAATCGACATTTGGGCCCTGCCAATAATTTATCCTTCTTTAAAAAATATATACAATATATGTTTACCTACATATAACCACACAATAAAATATTTTTCTGGAGAAATCACGGAAATAGCTTCGGTAATGTCCTTATTGATTAAAATATTGAACTTGGTGATGACTATTTTATCTCAAATCGCCTGATTGTCAGGCGTATACGGTTGAAAACAAAAAAAAATTCAACTGAATACACCTGATAATCATGAGATACGAGATAAATATAGTCTTTACTTACATCATCTTGAAAGTATTGATAATCTCTGTGTTTCTTTGTTTTGAGAATTTTCGATATCTTATAGTTATACCGTTCAAAAGTTATCACCAAAAAACTGATATTCCGCTAAATTGACTCTCATGGACTCCAATAGAACGCTTTCTAAGAAATATTGTGAATAGTTTAGACGATCGGAAACCTAAAATAGGAATTTTCTGTGATCTGTCGAAAGCTTTTGACTGTAACAGACCTCTTGAAAAATGTACGTACTACGGAATTAGAGGAACAGCTCATAACTTCCTAAAATCTTACCTCAACAATAGATTACGACAGGTAGAAATAAATCACATCGAGTCATATAACATATATTATTCATATTAGTCATATTATTGAGTGATAATGATTGGGTAAAATTACAGAAACACTGAGCACGCCTATTTGTGTTTTTTTTCCCGACCTCCAACACTAACCTAACTGATATATTACACCCTCCAGCAGCCCCCCTTCCCCAAAAACGGCATCAACCTACCCCCCTAACCTAACCAACAAAAATCACCTCCTCCAGCACCCCCCCTCCCAAACAACATGCAAAAACCATCAGATTCAAGTGAGTTTAAAAACTATAAAAACCGACAATTCTCAATCTCCCGCAACATTTTCTGAATGATATGAACAAGATCTTTCAGAAAACACCAACAAATCGAAAATCCAACACCAATTGGCGATGATCAGTGTCACAGTAAAATTACCAATGATTGTATCACGAGTTTGGAAGTCTTTCGAAGCTATAGAACGGTCTTCTCTTCCTCCAGTGCTGATGAGTCTGCTGTCTGCCCGATGGCGCCTGCTGATAGCCGTTCGAACGGACGAGCGCGTTCGCCTGATGTGCGAACTGGTTCGCGGCGTGCAAGTCATCAAGATGTACGCGTGGGAGAAACCGCTGGAGCGTTTGATCCGAGAAGCGAGAAGGTAGGAGTTCGTGTTCTATTCACCACGTTCATCTCACGGCTGGGGAACGGTGCCACCCTCGTTTAGCTCGTGTGATAGAGATAGTCATTGGCTCACTTCAGTCATTTTAACATGGACAAATGCATCATATACTATTGAAATAATTTGATAAAACTAATTTTGATGTGTAAATAAAGCCAAAAAAATACACAGAATAACCAGTTAGGAGAAAACAATTTGTTACAACGTATCATAAAATTATTATTCTGTAACTGTAAGATTCTCTATACACTATCCTTCACCTTCATAGGTTTCCTCCAATTCATATTTTCTTGAATCTCTCCACTGTAGATGATGAAATGTTTGTTTTGTTTCCGTCTCAGAGCCGAGATGAATAAAGTGGCGCGAGTGGCGTACATGCAAGCGGTGTGGTGCGCCTCGCTGACCTTGACTCCTAGCGTGTTGCTATTCGCTATGCTAGCCACGTACGCCTTGCTTGGCAACACTCTCACAGCAGAAAAGGTAACAATCGGTAGATCACGTTCAACGATACAAGAAACGGGCCGTTACTCTAAAATTAAAAATTAAAAGCGCTACAAAAGTGTCAGAGCCCATATGGTACATTATGTTAGAGTATTGTGATAATTGTATTTATTGTCGATTATTATAAAGCACAATTCGAGGTTTATATAAACATCGTATAAAATATAAAGTAGATAGATATCACAAAAGTGAAATCACAAAAGTTAGAATCTAGATAGAATAAAAAAGTCTATAAAATATCCATTTCAACTGTCAATATAATCCTCAACGCATTCAAACTGATTCATCTTGAAAAATTCTATTGTTTTTGTCTGGAAATCGAGCTTGCTGTTCGCGTCTTTGATCTGCGTGTGTAGGAATCGTATACGGCAGGGGTGCCCATTGCGTCGATCGCGATCAACAGAGACCTGAATTATACGAAAATAACATTCCAAAAATTAAATTCTTCATTTTAAAAAAGACGGTCCAGAGAGTTTCGAGTGAAATCTTGTACATAAGTTTGATCCTATTGAATTGAACAAATCAGTCAAACTGTTTTACTATATAAAGCTGATCCCATATTCATACAGGTCTACACTGTCACGTACTTCTTCAGCATCATCAACATTCTATGCTCGTACAGACTCTCTCACGCTATTCTCACATCTATGGAAACCTCGGTTTCAATCCGAAGAATACAAGATTTCCTGACGCTCGAAGAAAGTGCTTCACCGATCGAGGATAAAGGAGGAGTTGTCGGCAGAGTTGCGGTCCGTGGAGCCTCGGCCGCGTGGAACAACTCGTCGACGCAGGCTCTGAGAGCCGTCAACTTGACGGTCGAGCCGGGACAGCTGTTGGCGGTCACGGGGGCCGTGGGATCAGGCAAGGTATAATAAACACATACACGTAACTCTCTGAATTATTGTGACGAGGTTGCTCGTATATCCTTCCTGTCTTCGAAGCGGACTTGGTTCAATTATTTGCATACAGAAGGCTTCACAAGTGTGTTGGCAACATTCGTAAAAATGATTTATTTGACTTTTTTATATGGATTTCCAAATTCAACAATGAAACTGATTGCTTGTCAAATGTCAAATGTAAAATTTACAGAAATTAAATGGGTTAAAAGCAGTACAGAAAATCTGGGATAATTTGTGTGCCAATAGGTTAAATAGTGGTATAATAGAAAATTTCATTTTCCTCAGCAAATATTGTCGTAATATGGGAATTTAATTGCTACATCGTTTTTGATGCACGATGGAGCTCGACGAGGCGAACGTAAAAGTGTCTTATCGCCGCCAACGGGCACACACATTTCACCACTTATGTAATCAGCAACATATTCCCATTCCTACTCCACTTCCTGATGAGACTTTAGAAACATCAACTGGATTGGAAGGCACTATATAACTAGCTTGTGTATCTATAAAGTGCATAACTTGCAAAGCCAGGTAAATGCACTTGTGGATCAGTTGTTTTACATTCACATTTTACATGGCATTTACTTGTTCGAACATTCTGGAATTCGTCCAGAGTTCAAAAGTCATGGACTGTGAAGAATGTCTAAACTCCGAGTTTGAAATTTATTTTCGGTTCTTTTATAGTTTTGGGTTCTTTGATTGTGTGTCAAGGATCGATTTTGATAGTGTACTACGCAGGAAAGAAACAACGATATTTTTTAGGAGATATTTTGAACTTAATTGATTCCTTTGTTCAACTTGTGGAGCGCGCACCATCCTTTTCTCAATAATGCCAAACAGAATCTTCATTGCTATCACTCATGCTAATGATACACGTGAATATGAAATGCTTGTATGACTATCAAGTATAGGGTGACCATATTCAAAAAAGGAAAATCCGGGACAAATTCAAAAACATGCGTAGTCAAAATCATTCCTTCCAAATTGTATCAGGGAAAGGGGTCGAGGGCCTGCAGGTCAATTTCTGGGAATTTGTACTCTTCTAGTAATACTTTGGGTTTTTTTTTTTAGTTACATAAAATCAAGAATATATATTTTTCTATCTAGTGATTGCAAACAACTTTATACTCTGAGGATGTAGCCCACACATGTTAGTGATAGAAAGACAGTTACCTTATTTGAATTTGATGTACAATTTAAAAATTGATTCAACAAATAGTAGCAGTTTTTTAAATTTAATACAAAAATGAATTATGAGAAGATGAATTTTAGAGTATGAAAAATTCCTAGTGTTCTACATCTCTTCCGTTTTTAAGAAACCGGCACGCCGGTTCTCGGGATGCCGGGACAGGAAGCTATAAACAAGGAAAATCAAGTAATCTGAATGATTCCACCTGCAGAGTTCCTTGCTGCTGGCCTTGCTGAATGAGTTGCCGTTGACAACGGGCACCGCCCACTCGAATGGGATCATCTCCTACGCGTCCCAGTCCCCGTGGCTGCTGTTCGACTCGGTGAGGAACAACGTGATTTACGATCAGCCTTACGAGAGCGGTCGCTACGCGGAGGTTCTACGAGTGTGCGCAATGCACGTTGACATTGAAACATTTCCTGATGGAGATCTGTCGATCATTGGGGAGAGGGGGATCACCCTCAGTGTTGGGCAGAAGGCGAGAATTGGATTGGCCAGGTATTTTAATTTTTTAATGTATTAATTTTGTGGAATGTGCACTTCAAAACTGTTCTTTGTAGGCCTACTCAAAGTATATTGAAACCCAGTAGTTTAGGCTAACCTATCATGTATTAATCTTATTATGATTAGGAAAAATTTCCAAAGATATATTTGAAAATCTTGTGAAGCATTTTCAATTTATATATGAAGTGGGTTATCTATATAATGTGAAAGTGAAAATACAGTACGTTGAAGCCAATTCTGGGAATTTGATGTTTGTTCAAATCATTCTTTGATGTGTGAAGAAAAATTTAAAGTTACTTACTGGTAATACATATTTTTTCGGCCATCTTCAGACACACAAATAATTCTTCATTCTGTTAATGCTTCACTTTATTTACGAGACTTACGGATACCATTGGCATTGTTTGTGACCATTTTTCCATAAAACCACCAAATAGGCCTACCACATTTTCAAAAGTCATGAACAAACCACATGCTGTATTTCAAACTCTTCTACGTACGCATATCATATTTTCCCCGCCACCTCGTTGACCCGCAGGGCCATCTACCGCAGTGCTGACGTCTATCTCCTGGACGATCCGTTCTCATCGGTCGACCTGCGCGTCGGTCGGCAAATATGGCAAGACTGCATTATCGACTTCCTAGCTGGCAAGACCCGTGTTATCGTCACACACCAGTTGCATCTTCTCAAGGATGTTAAACATATCGTCGTTATAGATAATGTACGTACGGTACCATCTTGAATTTGAAATTGAATGTACCCGAAAATACATATTTCGGATGATGAAAGTTTGATGCTTGTGTGCTCATAATGTGTTGTCATAATCACTAGGTATAGCTAAGATAATAATCATCTTATTATTGTTATACTAATATGAAGACTGTACCAGATTGTCAATGACTTTCTCCTTTGAAAGTGGATTTGACCTTCTCAAGATTCTTATGCAATTTTGTATTTCAGTGCAATATTATTACATATTATCTATATAAAAGGCTAAGCGTGTATGTCTGTCTGTAAGATGGTGGCGATCGCGGGGCAGTGGGGGGGGGGGGGGGGAGGTGAGGGAGGCATGGATGATGGGCGGAGAAGGGAGGGAGATTTGGGAGCCAACTGCCCTGATCATTGTGATCGTGATGAGTGTGATCATTGACAGTTTGGGTGATTGCGGGGCAGGGAGGTGGGGGGTGGGGGAAGGTGAGGGAGGCATGGATGACGGGCGGAGAAGGGAGGGAGAGGAGGGAGGCGCATCTGGAGGAGAACGGAAGGTGCGAAGGAATTTACGCGTAATTGGGTTAGTGCGTAGTGATGCTGTGCGTTCAAGGTATATGCAGTGCGACAGTTATAAGAATAGTAGTGGGAAGTATAGTAACAACAGAGAGAGAGAGACGCCGCGTTTTAAACGTGAGGCTAAGGCTAGTTACCATAGAATAAAGAAATACATTTCTTCATTCTATGATATTACTATAAATACCGCAAATACCGAGCAATCATGTTTAACCAGGACATACCGTATTTTCCTTCCAGGGAGCTGTTCTAGCTCAAGGTCGTTACGATGACATGGTTGCCAATCAGCCCGAGTTCAATCACTTGTTGGTAGATGAAAAAGACGACTACTTTACAACAGTGCCCCTCAGTCGAGGAGAACTTCATAACGTGGTCAGTAATAACTAAATTGTTGGAATGTATTCTTTGCATAGCGACCTCACCAACAGTTATTTCAGAGTATGAATGAGCAGGTGATAGATTAAGGCGTCCCCAGTCACCATAGGGGAAAAAGTTCCCACCAGGGTGATTATTTTTGAAAACATTGTGAATGTTTATTATGGATCGACCGTATTTTAGAAGGTACTTCTCTGAATGGTGTGCAGTAGTTTCACAACAATACGTTCATCCGGAAAGCCACTACGATAATTTATGCTTAGTTGACACTGAAAATGGTCACAAGACATGCATCTCGCGTTACATACACCATTTGATTACTTTTTGAGATATTTTGTCGTGTGTGGTATCAATATATTTGCAACAGAACTGGCTTTGGGCTAAGCTAAAAATAAACAGTTCAACCAGATGCGTTTGGCGAACAAGACCAGGGAAAGTCACGCTTTTTTTTCCGTAAATCGAGGTAGCCAAAACTATATATTTGTATCAAAACGGCTTTAGGTATCTGATGAAAAATAGCTTAGCTGGTAGAAGAAGGTTTACCCCACCAATATATCAATTGCCATCTCAATGCTAACTATATCTACTGGTTTTCGTGTTTGTAACGGTTTAACGTATTTTTCAACTAGTTTTTCTAAAATTTTCTTGGAATTTTCAACTTTAGTTCTTATCAAATTTTTAGTGTACTATTTTAACCTAGATACATCAATGAATAACGAGATATTGATATATTTCTGTGGGTGGGTTCCTTTTAATGATACTCACAGAAACCCATACATCATGCGGGACTCGATCCCGTGCCCAAATGGACTTCAGTTCAGAAGTAGAACGTTAACTGACTGAGCCAGGGAGGCGTGCAACAAACTTGTTTCACTTTTCATTCATGTCATTTACATTGGGTTTAACGACACACTTGTAAAAACTATTTGAAATATCTTAAATTATATCGTAAGCCCGCATAACCATCATGTTTGTTGCCTCTCAAAGGATCCGAACACCTTGACGTGGTGTGGGGGCTTGCGTGACCTCGTAATCTCCAGAGCTGTCGTCGGGAGCAATTTATTTGCTCCAAAAATGGTCACCCATGGCGATAAGGTCTGGATTGAGGGTCCAGACCAAGTTCGGACTGTCTTGGTCGAGTGGAAGCATTTTGGTGACCGAAGTATGTGGAGGGAGTACTTACTGAACCTTGCGTTTGTATTTTTATTTCATTTCCTTTTCTCTATACTTTCTTCCTTATCTATCGTCTGCTTTTATTCCATTTTGTATCGTCTTATATTACATTTCTAGCTCTTTCTATCTCGCTCCCTCTATATGCTTGAAACATCCACAAACGTTGACAACTTTGGCAAAGTACTCGGACATAAACATAGGCGCTAAATGACCTCGCTGTCGATGCGCCTTTGAACCCTAATACTAACTTCCAACATTGCAGACAAACACGGGCAGAATCTCAGTGTCGAAGGTGCCGAAGATATCCAAAGAATCGCGGCTCGTTGGCGACGTTACGTCTGACACGTATCGCCGGTACTTCATGGCCAGCGGTAATCGTTGGCAGTTCTTGTTCGCAGCCGTGACTTTTGCTCTGGCGGGGTTCGCTGTAGCTGCCACGGACAACTGGGTTTCGCGTTGGTGAGATAATTGCTTAACAATCGTTTAATCATTTAACAATTGATTTGTTGGTGGACAACCTTCTTTGTGGATATATACTGAGAATACCAAGATGGGGAGGGGGGGATCTCAGTTTGGAAAAGAAAATGCCATATAAGAACAGTTGCACAAAGGCCAGTTAACGCGAAGCCTGCGACCCGCGGGGGGCAATGGGGAAAGACCCCCTCTGGCCCCGCAGGGAGTTTTTTTAAATTACCCTTTTTTAACACGATTTAACGTGTTTCAGATAGATTTAGATGACAAAATTAATTGTTTTGAAGAACTAGATGTGCCCAACTGATATTTGCCAAACATAGTTATTGTAACTGCAGGGTCAGTCTGGCTCATTTTAGCGCCACGGGCAAGGACTAAATTATGAGTCCCAAAAACTATATGCGCATAGTGAAAGTGAATGCGAGTGAGGGAGGAATCAAGCCCCGCAGGAAAATTTTTGTGAATTCATCTTTTTAAATGCGATCCTACGGGTTTGGGAATTGGACGAAATTTCTGGAATTCATGAATTCTTTAGTGTGGTAAGAGCTAGTTTTGCTGAATGGCTGATCCAAGAAAAATCTATGTCTTTCGATAACAATGCTGTTCGAATGATAACATTTTCTCCACCCAATAATGCACAAGTAAAATAGAATACGATTTATGGCATATTATTATTAATAGAATGTTACAAATGTGCGCCGATAGCGCCCCTTAAATTTGACGCCCCTGGCAGTCACCGAACGACCCTTATTGGAAGTTCCCTTTCTCCATTTCATTGTATTGTCATTGTTACGACTGTTCGAATTTTGGAAATTTTGTAAATTTCCAAAATTGTAATGAATAATTTATATCTGAAAGAAGCACTGCCGGTAGGGTTGTTTGTTGATTTCTGATAACTAATAACTACTTACCAGAGCTATCATTCCAAAACAGTACACCAAATTCCTTTAAATCACACCTTTTTTAATATGGTTCAACGTGTTCCAGATGAGATTTAGATGCAAAAATCAATTTTCTCCTAAAACTGAAGGTGCCCATCTGATATTTGATTTTCTATGCAATGTGAAATATGAATCTATATATATATATATATATATATATATATATATATATATATATATACACAGAATTACAATAATAAGGATAAAGTGAAAATATAGGTGAATAAAACCATAACAATTCAACAGTAAAAGTATCGTCCTCTTCTTCGTCGTCTTCTTCACTTTCTTCTTCCATCTCTACTAATATTCAACATGCTTCCCGTTCTTCCTCTTCTCCTCACGCTTCCACTTATCTGATCTCTCCATCTTCCTCGTGGTCTTCTGGCTCGTCCTCTACCTTCTACCCTCTAATACTCTTTCAAATTCTTTTCTTGGGCTCCGTTCGGGTTCCATTCTCCGCATATGTCCATACCATCGCAGTCTTTCTGTATCCATCTTACTTCCAACACTTCTGATTCTCAACCTATCCCCAACATCACTTCTTCTCATTCTATCCATCTTAGTTACGCCTATAATACTTCTTAAAACTTCATCTGCGAGGCTGCAAGCTGACTTATATCCTTTTCCGTCATTGTCCATGTTAGATATGCATAAGTTAAAATAGGTAAAAAATATATTTGATATAAAAGAATTTCACATCTCTCAGGTATTTCTTCTGCCCACAACAGTTTTCTTGCAGTCTGGTAAAAGCTTTCTGCTTGATGCACTTGTCTATTAATTTTTGCAATTTAATTTGATTAATTGAATTACTTTTTCTATTAATTCTTGCAAATTTTCAATGACATTCCAAACCAATTTTCATTTTAACGAAAATGTTTTTCACTATAAATATCATATTATTCAGGACGCAAGAGGATGAACAATTCGCTTACGACACTTCCAACAACAGCAACAACAACAACAACAACAGCAACAACAGTATCAATGCCGTGCCGACCGAAACCCACCGCTCGCTGGCGACCGCCTCGTTGTTGATCTACGCGTGTCACCTGATTGCTGCCGTCGTATTGGTCAACCTGCGTACGATCGTGTTCAGCCGCATGTGCCTGAAGGCTGCGAAGACACTTCACGGCGTCATGTTGGACAACCTGATACATGCGACCATGTCGTTCTTCCGTTCGAGTCCGTCCGGTCGGATCCTGAACGCCTGCACCAAAGACGTGGCCGCGATGGACGGACAGAATCTGCCGTTCAAGATGACGCAAGCTCTCGAGGTAATGACGTTAGTCAATAATAATCGTATTGTTCGTTTATATGTTGTTTATTAAATAACAATTCACTATGTTGTTGATTTGTACAGATTTATTTTCTGCTCAATGTTCAAATTTTGGGGTGGTTAGATCGCCCTTCTGGGCCTGTCAAAATGATGCCCAGGATGGTATGAATTAAGCAATAGAATTGGAAAGGGATTACAAAGAAGTACAAGGGGATGGGTAAGAATGGGAGTGGAAAAAGTGGATAGAGAAGTAGGTAAATGTGGATTCATTCAAACGACGATGCGGGAATGGAATAAATTGGAAGAAGATGTGAAGAATATAACGAAAATCTGTGATTTAAGAAGAGAGCTAAGAAAAAAAGGAAGTGTAATTTTATTGAGTATATTTGATTGTAATTTGATGATAGTAATCATTACCACCTGTTCTAAGAACAATCTGTAATGAGTAAATAAAATAACTAACTAATAATCCCATCTTCTATTCATAGCCTCAATTGGGGAACAATGATTTTGTATCAAGTTTTGATGCTATAACAAAAAAAAAAAATGGATAATATAATAATTATTATTCCATGTACAAATTATATACCTTAGGTGTATAATGAGTAGTATTCACTACAAAAACCAAAACCAAATAAAAATATGTCAAGAACAAAAATGACAAATTTACTATAATATCTTTCTGGCAGAGTCTTGTTCCGGCTGCCTCCAGCATCGTACTGATCTGCTTGCTGAACCCCTGGATCATTATTCCCGTCTTCCTGCTGGGACTCGTGCTGACCGGGACAACCGTCGTGTACCAGAGGACCATGAGGCACGTACAATGCTTGGAAGGAACTTGTAAGTCACAATCAAATCAAATGTGGATCTACTCGGTCTGCGTGAAGCGTAGAGCTTAAAACCTGTAGAGCCGAGGCCGAGATGCTTGAGGCGCGGAGTCTGCGGGTTGCGAACGTAAGTCACGTACTTCGTTGCAGGCAGTCTGACTGGAAACATTTCGTTACGTGTTATCCTAATAACAGACCACCAAGTCAGACCAATCAAATTACTTCATTCATTGATTGCTATGACTGATGTGGCAATTCTGCTGAGAAATGTACTTCATGATAATCAGCATATATTTCTGCGTCTTTTCATGTGATTTACACCCACGTTATTGTATTCAGAATCCTCCGAGAATCAAAATAAAACACATGTTGTGCATGTTTGCGTGTATAAACATACACTAGTCTTCCAATCTCTCTCCGTGTCACATGGTATTTCACTGCCGGTCAGGCTAGCTATCACGGCCTTACTATTGCACAAGTTATTTGATGTGTCTCGCTCAGTCTAATGCATACTAGGTCTTTGGTTGGAAGGGGTTTACTTGCGGCGACAGGTCTCGGTATTGGTAAAACTGCAAATTGTCAAGTATGTCGAGTTTATCGAAATTATTTTTGTCTATTCACATTTGTAGAAGAAAATAATTCATTCATATTGGCTGTTTATCGTGACGATAAATCACCATAAAGGTCCAACTTACTATGAAAAGTACTATATAGTATTGAGTAGGCCTACTAATGTAACTACATCAAAACACGATTGCCGGAGAACGCACGGTTCGATCGGGCTGATTTTACTAATTTCTAAAAGGTCTCGGCCGCCCCGTCACACATAAGGACATAACAGATTTGCCTGGTCGAGGCGCTTTCCCAATGGTGTATACAATTTCGGTGGCATTGATTTCTTATGAATATCGCCAATTGATCGCACGAATACGGCAAACATTTTTTTTTTTTCAAAAACTTGATTCTCACTCGCACCAGCGCGTGTGTTATTTGGTCCACACTGTGGTTTCACTTGGTGTTCAAAGTACTATAGTACTGAGTACTAATGGTGAGTCGTGTTTTACGTCTGTGTTTTCAGTGAAAAGCTTCGTGTTCGCTCATCTAAGCGAAACGCTCGACGGGCTGACGACGTTGAAAGCGAGTCGAGCTCAACGCGCGGCACGGAACAAGTTCGACCAATGCCAGGTACTTGACCGAGCACATTGCGTTGAATACAATAAAAACGATATTCTTGAATTACGCGGTCTAATATTATGAGTGATGAATTGGAAAATGAATAAAAAGTTTATTTAAACTAGACTCTATGAATAAATCCACAGAATAATTAATCAGAAGGTGTGTTTTTAAGATTGATTTGAGCTCTTTTAAAGACATTCCTATGCTTTCTAGTAGGACCTAATACATATATATCGATGATGGAAGGCAAAATGCCGTAAGTGCCATTTTGAATATTTTTCACAGGAAGATGAAAATGTTTAATGAATTCAAACTTGAAGAAATAATCTTCAAAATTTTTGTGTGATATTCATGTCCGTTTACAGATAGTCACAAATTTTCATGAAAACTCATCTAGTTTCATGAACTTGTATTTTAATTAGGAAATAGCAAAGCATATTTGGGGCTTACGACATATTGTGTTGGGACACTTACGACAAAATGTAGAGAATCCTTATCGCTTACCACAAAATTATGTTGGTGACCACGTCTAATGTATTGACATGTTGCTTACGACACTTCACACATCAATAAAGATGCCCTTCTAAATTGTAATTACGAAAAAAAAGGTGCTTATTACATTTTGCCTTTTCACAATTTTATGTATTAAAGATTCGGAAATAGTTTCTATCAATACATCGTATTTTGTGATATAAACGTTTGAAGTAGAATGGCACGAAATGTGACTTGCTGCAGGATGTTCACACGTCTGCCTTTGCGCTGACAGTGGTCTGTCAGTCGGCGATGTCGTTCTACGTGGACGTCATCACCGTGCTGCTAACCATGTCTATCGCGATCAGCTACCTGCTCATCGACAGAGGTAATTATAGTGAATGTGAAAGAAATATTGAACATGGCCATCATTCATTTGTATATTATTATTTTCATTTTCATCTTGAAATCCACGGGGTGCATTCCTGTACAAGATAAACCCAGTATTAACTTAAACCCAGAGTTCAAGGTGGCTGTGTATCAGCTGTTGATATAGGATAATACTGCTTTTCTGCAGTTTTTTGGTGTTATCTTAACTAAAATGAAAATCGCTTTAAATCGTAAAAGAATACTAAATATTCAAAATACTAATCATCAGTTCGTAAAACTGGCTTTTGGAGATTTATTTTCTTTGGGAATAATAACAATAATTTATATCAAATTACATTTATAAAATATAGTTGAATATCTTCGGTAAATTTCTCTCTAGTTTAAATTTACTACCTTGGTTCATTTCATTTTTTATATACCTATCAAAATGAGTATATAACTTAAATACAAATACCGTACATTCAATCAATAGCCTTTTTTAAGTGATACATTAATTGGTTGTATAACACTTCATGCACATCTCGTTGCCAAGTTCAACTACGTTTAACATGGTTGTGTTAACAGTGTCGGCCGGCAGCGTTGTGGGCCTGACCTTGACCCAGGCGTACGAGGTCAGCAACGACCTCGAGTGGGGCATCCTCAACGTCCTCGAGACCGTGTTCTACATGACCTCCGTGCAGAGAATCCTCGACTTCACACGAGTCGACCAAGAAGCGAGCGACGGTACGACGAATTACTGTTAGTTACCGTTGGTCGTTTGTCAAGTCCTGCATAACGCACTTGTTTTTGTAAACATCTTTTCATTCATCATAACTTCATAGCTTTATTATCACCTGCTCATTCGTGCCCCCCGCATTCTTGGTGGAGTCGTTGAGCAAACAATAATTAATCAAACAAAACCAAACTGAAATAAACAAACCTATACTCATGTCCACAGAAGTGAGTCATCTACTAACTAACTAAATTTTAGAGATTCTTAAATTTTTAAGTGTCAGTCATAAGACCGGGCCTAACTTACTTACTTAATGTAAAAACTTTGATAGAAACATAATAGTTACTGCTTTGATAAGTTGAAGCTTCTGAAAGATGCAGTTGCATTTTTTACTGTGAATCTTGTACTGAAAATAATAATACCCTAAAATACTACCGGAGATATTTGTATATCATGTTTGTGTATCAAATCATATATCTAGCCACAGGCCATTTGCCTTCCCACACTGAGTCGTTTATTTCCAAATGTATGTGCAGATTCCGCTAGCAAGGTTCCAGCGGATTGGCCAGCCTCGGGGAGTATTCACTTCAAAAACGTTTCGCTGACGTACAAACAACAAGACCAGCCAGCGTTGAACAACATCAACTTTGTGGTGCAATCGAAAGAGAGGGTGAGTTCTCAATGTTTAAAATAATTTCAAATATCTTCTATCATAATGAAAATGTCTTCTAATATATACATATGGACCTTGTTTTGGTGACGCTAGCAATGTAATATGTACAGTACCAAAGCGTAGGGGTGAACATTGAGACAATGTCTACCCAACGAAAATTAGCTCTATTTTGATCTCGAAATTGATTTCAAGTTTCTCCAGAGACAATTTGCCTTATACACCGTCACACGCTGTGTGTGTGCATGGTTGTCCGTGCAGCAAGTGTCTCCTATGCTTTCTATGCATCGTCTCTTTTCCAAGCCTATCTTATACGTATATTAATTTAATTAATCCGCATAAGGCATGGGTTCTTGTAAACGTCCTTTCACCTATCATCACTTCATCGTTTCATCATCACCCGCTCATTCGTACCCCCTTATAACCTAGCTGTTGGTGGGTTCGTTAAGCAGCATAGAAAAAAAACTATCTGTGTACAATATTATGAAGGCCTAAATATGTCAGTTTGAAGCAGCTATTTCCTCAGCGTGTCCTGCTCCATGTCTACAGGTGGGTATAGTTGGGCGTACCGGAGCAGGCAAGTCGTCCCTGATCTCCGCGTTATTCCGCCTGGACCATATCGCGGGCCAAGTCCTGATAGACGGCGTGGACACGAGCCTGGTCGGCCTGTCGCGGCTCCGGGGCGCCATCTCCATCATCCCGCAGGAACCGACCCTGTTCACGGCAACCATCCGGTACAACCTGGACCCTCTGGAGCAGTTCAACGACCTGCAGCTGTGGCAAGCCCTGGAAGAGGTGAACTCGGGCTGACCTTTTATTTACTATTCTCCTGTCTTTTTATCATCTGCTTTAAAAAAAAAAAGTTATATTGGGTTCAACGACACACTGTAATGATAGCAAAGATCTGTTGGCGTTGGATGGATGATTAGTGAGATGACGGGATGATGAGATGAAGGTTTCTTGGGTAATGGCAAGGATAGGGAGGAAGCGATCATGGCCTATATTGTGGGAACCATCCCGGCATTAGCCCAGACTACAGAGGAAAACCGTGAGGAACCCCTGTAAAGATGGATGGCGGCGGGGATCGAACCGGGTTCAAATTCCGCAGTTAACCACTGCGCTGCATGTGACGATCTTTCTTCTGCTAGGCCTATTTTAATATTAATAAATACTGTTTCCATTAGAACTGTGTTACAAATTAATGGATGAGTCATAAAAATGATGAAGTATAATAATCGTATGAATCCAACATCAATATATAAATGATCGGTATCTTGTCTGATAACTGTATTTGTCAACTTTATTTTTTTAATTTAATTTTATTGATTTGCTCTATTGCCAACTTCTGATAAATAATCATTAGTTAAGTTGCCCGCACACAAGAATTCGTTCTTATGCGGGCTTCTTATTATTTTATTTCCTTATTTTCTTACATGACAGTTTTTTTGCATATTTTCGAGATTAACTTGAACATTATTTGTTCTGTTATTAATATTATATTTTGTTATTATTATTGTTAACATATATTAATTCTTGTATTGTCAAATCCAATAAAAAACAATAAGATAACAAATACAATAAGAATAAAACCGGCACATGCAGCGCAGTGGTTAACGCGCTTGCTTCATGTGATCCGGGAGACGGGGGGAATTTCGAACCCAGTTCGATCCCTGCCGTCGGTCTTCTTTACATGGGTTTTTCATGGTTTCCCTCTGTAGTCTAGGCTAATGCTGGGATGCTTCCTACAATAAGTCGGTTATGACCGCTTCCTTCCCACTATCTCTCCCATTACCCAAGAACCTTCATCCCATCATCTCATTAATCATCCATCCGACGCCATTAGATCTGCGCTATCATAACAGTGCGTCGTTAAACCCAATAAATATAAGAATAAGAATAAAAAACAATGTTGAATTGAATTGTCTCTATGCATTACGTTGGAAAGGTTTCTTGAGGAGTTTTTGATTGTCGTTCAGGCGGAATTGAAGACGGTGTTTGCAGACCTGGACTTCATGATCGCCGAGGGCGGCAGCAATCTGAGCGTTGGACAGCGGCAGTTGGTGTGCCTGGCACGCGCCATTCTGCGCGACAGCACAATAATCGTGCTGGACGAGGCCACTGCCAACATTGACCACTCGTAAGTCGTTTCAAGCTCTACTTAGTTCCACGAAAGGAGAAGGCCGTCTACCAATATAACAAATGCAAATATCACCGTTTGAAGTCTGACAGTTCTACGGTTTTATGTTTTTATTTTAGAAGTTTGACAAATATGTCTTTTAAAATCGTCAAATCATTAGAGTTGCAGCGAGATTTCGTAATTACCGTGGTTTGTACGATCCCGTTGGTAGACTACCTCTCTTTTTCATTGAAACGAGTAAATTTAATTATTTTCGTATTGAAAAGAAAAAAATCCAATTCCCTCGACTGTAAAGTTAAAACAAACAACAACCGAAGCTCGATGTTTGTTTTAGAACGGACGAGGTGATTCAGAGGACGTTACGCCGTCGGTTTGCCGACCGCACGGTCGTGACCGTTGCCCATCGTCTTCACAACGTCATCGACTACGACAAGATAATCGTCCTCGACGCCGGGACCATCGTGGTACGCTAACCGACACGCTTTACGAGTCCACGGGAGGTCGATTTACAGTGAAACCTCTATCCATCGTTTTTCAAGGGAGCAGGAAATTAAAACCATCCATGCAGGAAAATAATCCATCCAGGAGAATTTAGCATTGAATATATGAGAGTAGGGTGAGAAAAAATGAATGATACAAGCAGGAAAACGATGGATCCGGGAACGATGTATCGAAGTTTCACTGTAGCTCATTTCCTCCCGTAAGTACTGTCCGTGCATGGCGACCGGAGTACTGTAGTAGTTCTGTGTGCGCAGGAGATGGGCCACCCGTACATGTTGCTGAAAGAGGAGCGGAGCGGACCTCTGCGCTCCATGCTGGAGCAGACCGGACAAGCCACGGCTGCGCAGCTCACACGCAAAGCGCAGGAGGTGAGATTTAAAAAATATATATAAGAAAGGACTTCATCTCCAACCCTCAACCTTGTGGTTGTGCGTGGTTCTTTCAATTTAGGCGCGTCAGTCGGCCTACCGATCATTGAAGTATTATTTGTAGCTTACAGTTTAGTATCCGAATTTCTACTAACCGATAGTGTAAAGGCTCATTCACAATGCAACGCTAACATTAACGCGTAACACCAACATAAATGCGAGAAATGTTTGCCTTATGGAATGGCGTTGGTCCATTCACAACCAACACTAACAATAACGCTAACATTAACGTGAACATGAAACCTTGCAAGCTCCAAGCTTTCATGTTAAAAATATTGTCGAAACGTAAGAATCGGCCAATTAGAATCCTTCAATTTCCGAATAACAACGACTAGTAGCGAAGTAAAACGAGTGCGACAGTAAAACGACTGCCTATACTCGATTGCTTGTAGTCGTGTGAGGTGGCAGTGGAATCGGCGCGTAAAATCTAGACTTCTGATTGGCTATTGGTTATTGTTGACGTTGATGTCCTTTTCTATTATGAACAGTCAGTTGCTTCATGTTCATGTTAATCTTAGTGTTCATGTTAATGTTAGTGTTAGCGTTGCATTGTGAATGGGCCTTAATTGTTCATTATCTAACTATTCATAAAGTTTACGTGCATTTATTATCAATGTGAGAGTTATTTCATAGAGTTCACACCAACATGAAATAAGATGGTATCTCTGAACAACTGCCATTTGACCGTTTGTTCCCAGGCGTACGAGCGGTATGAAGCGAGCACGCAGGGCACACACGACGCTGACCTAGTCTTCACATCGCTCTGAGGATCATCAATCACGTTCAAACTCCTTCGTGAATCAATTGATGGATGCATGTTAGGTTTTAGAGGAGAGGCGACAACGAGGTCATTTTGCGCCGTCCAAGTACAATCATAATAGGGTGACCATATTCAGAAAAGGAAAATCCAGGACAATGCCAAGACATGTGTATAGTCAACATCATTCCTTCCAAATTGTATTGGTGGTGGTGGGGGGGGGGGGGGGGGGGGGGGGGTTAGTATTATTCTGGGTGTTTTTTCTAGTCATAATATAAAACAAAGAATATATGGTTTTTTCTATGCTAATTGCATACAATTTTATACCCTGAGGATGTAACTCACACATATTAGAGATAGAAAGACAATTATTTGAATTTGATGTGCAATTTAAAAATTGATGCAATAAATATAAGTGAAATGAAAATGGATTATGAGAAGATGAATTTTAGAGCATAAAAAATATTCAGTTATTTATATTTCTGCCGTTTATAAAAAACCGGGACATTTGATGGTCCCGAGACCATTTCTCTGGTTGCCTGGACTTGAAGCTTAAAACAAGGAATATACTGTGATGCACTACATAGTCTAGATGACAAATATACCGAGTTCATTTTTGATCTAAAATCTATGAATTGAGCTCAATTTTGAAACTGAGACCAGATTTGTGTTTCAATTTTATTACTCTACACATAATTCGAGTCACTTGAAAATTTGGTCAAAATGGTAGGTATAGCACACTAGTTTTTGACCTTTCACTATTAATTTCTATGAACTGGCGAGACCTATGATCTTCTAGTATTTTTCTCATGAATATAACTCCATGATCCCTGAACTATTAGCAAATTTGACTACGCTTGCCCTAGCCGTTGGAATTCTGATCCATCACCACATGATGCTTGTTATTATTGTAGTTATTTAATAATTATAATCTCCAGTTTGTAAGTCTATATTTAGATGAGCGTAGCGAAGATTTTCATTCCATATACCGAAATATTTTGATCTTGGTTTTTATGTTGTTGTTTTTTTTTTGTACGCGTCATACAGGTCAGGTAAAATGATCAATCATTTCGAAACTTTTTTTCAAATTGGTATCACACCAGAATAGGTTGGGATTGTTTTTCAGAAACTTCGGTTGAACGGTTTTTCCGGAAAAAATTTGGAAAGCATAGAAAATCCCCTTAAGAATAAGCCGGGGGAGAAATACTTGGAAAACAAAGATTTTCCAAAAGCTCTCAAATTTATACTGAATGTGGAAAGAACTATCATACATATTTTAAGCGATTTATGGAACAATCGGATGTAAAATAACGAAGAAAACGCATTTTTAATGTAATTTTTTACACATCAATAGAAGCAATTGAGGAACTATTAAATGTGAGTAACAACAAGTGTCACCAATAAATTAAAACGATTTAAATCTGTGATGGATATCAAGAAGGCACTGGTACCATTGTTGGGAAACCAAGGTCCATATACCAAGAGACAGCCGCGGCTTTTAAACCTTTGAAGTGATCCATGGCCTGTGTATGTACATTGAGCTGACCAAATGTTCTTAATTCTACATTTCCATACTTCTAAGCTCATCTCACAACGCATATAAGGCGTTTTCCTAGTTATAGTCAATACGTAATCATCATAATATATAAGTAATGTTGTGGAACTTGACGAATTCAAAGTGTTTCTGTAGACATGTGGAACTACTCATAATAAATCGTCACAGCAAAATAAGAAAAATGATAGCTGATGCGTTGAGGAAGAAAGGAAAATACGAAGTTCTTGAGGAGGTACATGGACTCTCAGAGGAAGGAAGTACACGACGTATTGACATAATATGCATCGACAGGGAAAAAAGAACAGGCCACATCATTGATCCAACTATATGGTCTGAGAAGAATGCTGAGAACCGAGGGAGGTGAATAATGAGAAAATTATGAGCCAACTGCCAGTTATTATAAAACAAAATATAACCTGAACACAATAAAAGTTCAGGGTTTGCTATTTGGAGCTAGAGGAACTATCCCAAAGCTGGTTGAAGAATATATGAAAGATTGGGAAATTTCAGGGATAATTTCCAATATTGTCATCAGTATCATTAGAGATTCAGTCTTCATTCTCAGAAATCATCTTTATGGTCATTCATTAAATTAATCACCTTTCATTACTCACTGTACAAATCATATATAGGCCTATTTTCACTTACTCCATGCCATCAACACAAACCATATTCACTCTTTCATTATTTTTCATTGAATCATTTTTATACTGCTTGTTATTCTGTGTCATAAGGCAGCTTTATTGTGAGTAGAGATTTTGTAATAATGTTTGTACACATTGAAATAGTCAACAGGCTTTTATGACACACACAAATTTAGATTTTATGGATCATACCATATAGTGACTATGTGCAGTCCATGATGACACCATGATTGGCCAAAATGTATCATCTGATTTTTATATTTTGTATTTATTTGTATTTGTATTTATGAACACTCTTGCAGATGTGCTATATGCACGGTGGCAAGATCTTTCTATCGTTATATTATATTATTTTTTTGAATACTATTAATTCCTTTGCAGTTCTTGCACTTTCTTCAAGATTGTTCCAATCCTTCATCGTCCTCTGTACGAAACCGTTCTCCTTATATTAGTGTAATCTCTCCATCTCCATTCTTTCTCCTCCCCTCTTACTTCTTTGTATCCCCTTTCAAACTCTTCTGCCTAGTTCTTCCCATCCGGTACAGTTGTGTCTTGCTTTAAAGAAGTTGCACAGTCTAGCCCTTCGTCTCCTTGTTTCCAGCGTTTCCCATTTCAGTTGTTCAATCATTATGGTTGGTCTTTCTAATTCTTTCTGGATCACTCCCTAACGGTCCTCCATCTCTTGACTCCCCAATACGGTATTGGGCAATACCCCTAACTATGACCACGACCTAGACGAGATCACGTCACATTCTTGTCAATCAGAAGGTATTGCAGCAGGTCACCAATAATTCTCCCAAGAAGAAGCCACATACATTGCGACCAAGACAAGAAGTTTCGTGAATAAAACGTCAAAACCAAAAATCAACGAGAAGAAAGAACAGTGAATGGAAGGGTATCGTACGATTATCACTAAACGAATAAAAACATTATCACTTTCTATTATAAAAAGTAAAACCGCTGAACCATCACGAATAATCAATGTGATGAATAATGGTATACGTTTTCAGAGTAACTATAACAATATTTGATATGTGTAAATTTATTTGATTAGTTTAATTAAAAAGAGATTTTTTTTGGAAAAACTACTGCGTTTGCATATGTTATTGAGAAATACAGATTTCCTTGATTCCTTGATTTGCATGCTCCTGACGAAAAGTCAAACCGTTTCCAGAAAAGAGTGTCAGAATTACTGAAAAACTACAATTTCAAATTTCAAGCACATTCTCAAAACAGATTTTCGAAATAACAACAATTGTCCAATAACGTTTAGATATTTAGCAAGAAGAATCAATCAAAAGGAATAAAATATTTGTTGGGAAATTTCAATTCAAAATTGACGTCTAAAATCAAATTTGAAAACGTAAAAAAAAATCGTGATTTTTTTTATGTGTATAACATTCTTTAGGACGATGAAATTACTATTAAAAACCTAATCCCACGGAAATTTCTACAATTTTTCTCTTCTTTTCAAGTAATTAGAAAGATTCTGAATAGTGGGCCATGGGATAGCCATTGTACCATGGCAAATACACCAAGTTGTTTTTTGCTCTAAAATCTTTAAATTAAACTCAATTTTGAAACTGAGACTGGATTTGTTTACCAATTTGATTACTATACACATGCATAACCATAGAACTGGTAAATGAAACAAAAAGTTTCAAATCACAAAAAAATGGACCAAAATCTAGTTTTTGACCTTTCGCAATTAGAGTCTAATCTCTTATATGAATTAGTGAGACCTATGATCTTCTAGTATTTTGTACGAGTATAACTTCATGATCCCTAAATCGTTAGCGAATTTGGCTACGCTCGCCCTAGCCGTTTCCAGAAAAAAAGTGTCTGAATTACCAAAAAACTTCGATTTTCAAAACGAACTTCCGAGATGACGTCAATAATTATTGTCAAATTATGTTGTTTAGATATACAGCTAGAAGAATTGAGGAAGAAAATATTTTTGGAAATTTTAGAACCAAAATTGAAGTCAGAAATCAAATTTGTGTAAATTGATTAACATAAAAACAGAATACACTGCCATGACTTACCTTGGCGTCGCTGCTTACTCTGCCAGCTCAAGACTTCGGTAGGCTTGAGGGGGGTGGAGGGCAGGTCTGGGGCCGGAACCATTCCGGAACTCGGGAGAACGAAATGAAATCAACTTCAAACCGAATACGAAACAAGAAAGAAACAAACAAACGAAGCCGATAAACAAACAAACGTAATCCGATAAACAGACAAACGAAACCGATAAACAAACAAACGAAACCGATCAACAAACAAACGAAACCGATAAACAAACAAACGAAACCGAAATGGGCACCACATAGTTTTCGACCGAGATAAAAAAAAAACGGAGAATGACAAAACCCGAGGACCAAACTACGAAAGTTCCACGGATTTTACAGTTCACAAAAACACCGAACACCGACACTCAAACTCAATGTCTCTCCCGACAGAACTCGGCTTAATATCTAGATCGATGCGTTCACGCGCATTCCCTGACCACAACTAACCGAAAAACAATCCTCGCTATTCCGAGACGTACCATGACCTGTCCCAACTACCCCTGCTAGTTGCGACTCATCTCGAGAGGGGAAGGGGGAAGGTCAACATTCCAGATAGAACTCACGTACGTGACAACACGGCAAACATAATGGTGTAGGAAGTTAGCTATACATCCATACAGGGAGCGTGTAAATTGGTTAAAACTCGAACCAGAGTACACGGCAAACATAATATGTAGGAAGTTAGTTGTATACCCCTGAAGGGAGCATTTAAATTGATAAAAATTAACCCAGAGTACGCGGCAAACATAATGATGTAGGAAGTTAGCTATGTAACGTGCAGGGATTTTCAATTTTATAAATTGATTGGAAATTGGGAAATAGATTTTCAATTTTACGAAAAGTATTTCAGAATTATCTTTTTGAAAGTATCTTAAGACTTACTTACTTTCCTTACCCTATGGCACTACGGCCCTTATAGGGGCCCCGGCGTCTTCCACTACTCCATTCCAGACATTCCGATCCAGTGCACGCCTCCTCCATCCTCGCACCCCAAGCCTACATAGATCCTCCTGTACATCGTCCAGCCACCTCTTGCGTGGTCTTCCGGGGCGTCGCCTCCCTTCCGGTTTCTGCCGATGTACCCTTTGGCATTCACTCCATGTGGCCGGCCCAACGCAATCTCCCCTCCTCATTTCTGTTGAATGGAGGGATCTTCATACATTGCGTCGAGTTCATCATTTCTGCGGATCTTCCAAACCTCGTTATCCTGGGTAAGCCCGTAAATTCGGAGGAGGATATTGCACTTCCAGGCATTCGTAGTGTCCTCATCCCTTCTTGGTCAGGACCCAGGTCTCACTTCAATAAGTCACCAAAGGTCGGATCACTACCCATTGTAGATGGTAGTATCTTAAGACAATGGTAACTTGCATTTTAAATAACTTACATTTATGTATTGTAGGGGCTCAATTCTGAGTTTCCTCCTGCAGTGGCCTTGAAGAGAAATACACAGGGGTAATCCCTTGCAGGAGTTAGACAAGGGAATCCTGCAAGGGACTCTTCATTATCTAGTGAAAGTATATAAAGACCAGGAAGGCAACCTACAGTTCAGTTGACACTTGACAGTCATGTAAGGATCATATTTCATTGGGACACTTGGATGTCCCCATTTACCTTAATGTATTTTATCAATCAGTGTAAATATGAATTATACAGTGCTACCTTTTAGTATCAGTGATAACCTAATCTTGCAGCTCATCACCAAAACCCCACAGTATCTTGAAATACCCAAAATGCAAGTATTTGTACCTAGTATTTTATCAAGTCAGAGCATAGAGAAGTAACCAGAGAGATGCATCTTAGGTAGCGAGCGGGCGACCGATGCTCGTACCGCAAATATCGGCCTCGCGGCCATATTCTTCTTTTGTATCACCATATAAACCGGCATAACCAAGTTTGAATGTGTTGATATCCATTCTCATGCAACGAAATTACAAAATAATTGTGTATTAATAAACCTGCGAGTAAGGGCAATGCGAAATAGCACGTAATGGCTATGAGCAAGTCACAATAAAAGAAGAATATGGCGGATTGTCGCCATTTTTTGGAACACGGCCTTGTACGCCTCTATAACCTGTAGATGCATCTCTCTGTATACTTCTCTATGGTCAGAGTATTTTGCCCATGTCTGAGAACATATGGCCAGCTGTTTAGTCGGTGTAAAGATCAGCTTACGTACCTTTCCTTCAGATCCTCAAACTCGTCACAGTCGCAGCAGAGACAACCAACGAGTGGACTCAAGTATTCAGATTATTAAAAAAACAAAAATGACGAGAAAATTATATTTTTTAAATATTTATTATTTAAAGAATAAACATAATAAAGTACACGTTTTTAACAGTTCTAAATATTAACTAATTGAATTATTATCTTAAATATAATATATATAATCATCAACTTTCTAATCAGTGAATAAAACATAAAATACAATACAATTTATACAAACATGGGCTTCGTTTAATCTAAGGTTGACTTGGACTCATTGCTCATTGTATAAGATACCCACACAAAATGAGGGGAGAGAGAAAGGAAAAGAGGGAGAGAGAGAGAGAGAGAGAGCACAGCCAACCGTAGGTAGTAGAGTCCCTCAACTTGTTCAAGTGTCCATATAACTAGTTCAGTGCACCTCTTTAGCACCGTTTTCAAGCGACCGGTTTGGAAAAACTTGATGTAGTGTAAAACTTACGTATATTACAGAATCTAATTAGCGAGGCCGAATGCTACGGATCGAAAAATAAAGTTCAAGTCCCGTTATTCCAATAGTTCGTAACAAGTTTATCACCATTTAAATTTTCATTTCCTTTCGTTACCAGAGTTATTCATTTGATTAATCAGCCTAACGGAGTCTTTAAGGACATCAAAACGCTGAAACTAGATTTTAACGAATAATAACAATTTTCATTTCCCTAATTTTAGAAAAAACTAGAAATCATTATCTCAATTTCAGAAATTGTAATTAATTATTTTGTCCTCCAGAGGCCACGAGTGATGACGTAGGCATCAACGGATTCTGTATAGAAACATAAACAGAATCGAGTAATGTCTACGTCACGACTTAGAAAAAGGGCCGGGTCCTTGAACACGAATAAAAAAAAAATCTAAAATTGAGATGGAGAATTCTAGTTTTCTTCAAAATTAGGAAAATAAATATCATCATCATTCCTTAAAATCCTGTTTCAGGCTTTTGATGTCCCTTTAAAATCTTTTGAAAAACCGGCATTAAGGTTAGTGATTGTGATGTATTAAAAAGAAACGTACTATAAAGGTTCCACTGTATACCCAACAACTCCATGCTATCCCAATGCCCTAGCTATACTGCCAGTAGTGTGAGAGTACATATTATAATATCTAAGTTAAATGTGTTCATATATGCAGTCCTTCCTTGTGATAAAAACAGAGATACGTATACACATATTGGCGGCACCTGAATAGCGAATACCGGAATAAAGCATACTCGGTTGTGTGATATGGGTTTGGGTGTCCAACCTTATACCTGAACCCTAACCACATTCCATTGAAAAGTACCCGGAACCCATAACACACGACCGAGTATCTTTATTCCAGTATTCGCTCTTCAGCGTTCCCGCATATTGTGACAGTAACAAACTGTGACAGAACGTAAATGTCATTATGGATTCCATATTGTGCCACAATGAACGTAAATGTCATAATAGATTCCATATAGTGCCACAATGTGATGCTGTAAGTCATTTTTGTGATGTCTTTCATAGAAAAAAAGACAGAATTAAATTATTAATTTTTATTTTAGTGAACCTTCCTTTCGACTAGACTATACTTGAATCCATGCTAGAGAAAAGTCGTCGATCAACTCGATAATTGTGAAAGCCGGTAATTGAATAATCTTGCTGCAATTTCAAGGTTTTAACGATTTTCCATAATACCATACAAATACCACAGTTCAAGAAATATACCGGTGATATTAGTGTTTGTTATATTGGTATAGCATCTACTTTCGTGCAAACAAGACTAGTATAGTAATGAGTAATTACAGTACAAATTCATTTTAAACAATTGGAAAAATGTGAGTTTCATCGCAACCGTTTAGTTGCGATACGTTAAATGCTGTGTAAAAATTAAAAAAAAAATATTTATGACACAAAAAGTATCATCAAAAATATCATTCTTCAATAATCACACGTAGCCTAAATAATATTTCTGACAAACAAAGCTGACAATAGAATAGATCTACATCTAATGAATACCTACAAACCATACAAATAATCAAACATTGTGTCATAATTAATTCAAAGTTATTTCAATAAGTGAAAAACGATTTTTATTCCACAATTATAAAAAAACGTACAGGAATTACATCCCTGATCACTGATATTTTTAATATACTTGCATCCAAGGAAGAAGACTTTTTTGACAATGATCAATTTTCTAGGACAAGATTTATAAGTAAAAACATAACTAAATCTTTCAAAAGCATTGATTGTGTGAAACTGGTGTGAATTTCTCTCCAGTTGGCAATAATATTGTAAGTATTTATTAGTTGGTACCGGCACATGCAGAGCAGTGGTTAACGTACTCGCTTCATGTGATCCGGGAGACAGGGGGAATTTCGGACCCGGTTCGATCCCCGCCGCCGACCATCTTTACAGGGGTTTCTCATGGTTTCCCTCTGTAGTCTAGGACTCTAGGCTAATGCCGAGATGGTTCCTACAATAAGTCGGCCATGACTGCTTCCTTCCCACTATCTCCTATTACCCAAGAAACTTTCATCTCATCATCTCATTAATCATCCATCCGACGCCATTAGATCTTCGCTACTATTAGATTGCGTCGTTGAACCCAATATAAAAGTAGTTGATAGACCACCTTCTCCCGTAGATACAAATATAAGTATATATATCTTAATTCATTATACATTGAGAATTTCTTACTTTTATTTATTGCTCCTATTTATCACTTTCGAACAAATGATTTTACCGAATGAAAGAACCGAACTACTATATTAATTTACTTGACATCACAGTTTCAAGAGAGCAAGACAACAATGTGTTCTTTACAATCAACAATGCACTTTTCTCTCACAGCCTTCTAAACTAATCTCTTGTATTCAGCAATTCCTTAGACCCCGTTTACATTACTACCATCCTACTACAGTAGAGTTACTAGAGTAAACGGGCAGTAACTAATATTGCGTTCACACGGACAAAATATAGGTTCATGGTTACTAGACGTTTTAGTTACATATTTTACCGCGTGAGTGTGTTTTGACACATTTCGTCGACGCCATCTTGTAATTATTCTACCAAAACGTATCCTACAAGGCTACGATCGTACCAACCTATGAGCGTTCATACGGGCACATCTACTACAGTAACCCTACTAACGAGAGTAAGTTGACTGTAGTAGCTTTTGTTAAGAGCATAGCCACTATTTGGTGTTCACACACGGTAACCTACGATCGTAGATGGGGTTACTAGAGTAGTTGAGTAGTAATGTAAACGGGGTCTTATCGACATCTAGCTATAATGCTCCATTTACCAGTTCCACTTCGCAGGGCAGTGAGATACGTTCGGGCTTTTCTCCGTCAATCGTCACGAAACGTCGTCGCGACTACGAGGGAAAATCAATCGAATACAGCGTTGCGGATCTAAATATCTTCGATATAAATTGTATTCACATTGAATATCCTTGTATCCACGGAAGAAGGAGCTTGTCTACCAACTGATAATTATAAAAAACTTTGATAATTACATAAACTTGCTGCAAATGTAAGGATTCAAAGCTTTTGAAAGATGTAGTTGTATTTTTATCGTAAACATTTCATAAAAAATCATTACGTCTTAAAAATATCATCGCTACACAATTATGCCAGTGATATTTGTGCTTGTTTTATTGGTAGAAAATCTTCTTTCGTGGATAGAAGTATACAAAATTGTTAATCCGAAATGGAAGAGACAAAAAAGAAAAAATGTTTTCGATTAATACAAATTCGGATCAACCAAAAACACTTTTTCCACGAAATCATCACTTATCCCTGCTAGAATTTAGTCAGTTGAATCTTGTCTGAAAATTGAACTGAAAATTTAAAACCGTGATTACTTCACTTCTGCACACTGGTATCTTTGGAACACATTTCACTTTCAAGGCACTAATTGCGTTCGTTGTCTGCGTTTCAAGGCACTTTCTCCGAACTGGAGTTTGCGTATAAAAACAGTCACCAAAGACATCCGTTCGGACGTGGAATGAATAGAAATATATTTACTAGAAGTCACTCTTCGGTAACGTGAACGTGGAAAGATTTACGAGACGCAACTAAAATGACGGTTGATTTATTTACCCAATGGTATGAACGTAGCGAGTGTGTTTTATCATGAGCGAGACGTTTGGTTGAAATGTTATAGAAATCTATGCACCTTGGTAACCGTTCAAATGATTTTCATAAAATGGTCACACGTATCCGTTGGTGTGATCCTTGCAACAAATGAAAATTTCCATTTTTCAAAGATAAAAATGATTTTACTATTTTTCAGGTAGGCCTACTGGTATGTTATTTTTATGGGTTAGTTCAAAATTTCAATAGTAGTAACTTTCTCAAAACTTGTGCGACCCATTTTCACCAAAAACTGAACATCTCCAAGCTAAGAGATGAGTAATGCATAGAAAACATTCCATACGTTTCTCTATCTATCATAATTCGACAATGTTAACATAATTGCGTTTTCCTATATCGATATTACTGTAATTCCAAAAGCAAACTGTTTCGGAACTTACCAATAAATAATGATTGTAAAAACGTCAACGTTTTCAACATGTCCACGATTTCCGAACAGTGACTTGAAGATTCTTAAAACTATACACTGCCTGTTTGATGTCGCGACTCGATCGCGGTATCAAGCAAGCCGTGAAACAACTAGGTGCACAGCCTTCTTAACGCTGCGACTTCAGCTTCCACCGCAGGAACAAGAAGGCTGTGATCCTGAGTACGATGAAGATGACGACAAGAGCGACGATGTCCAAAGTGAAGTTGGCGTCGAGCATGTCAAGTTCTTCCAAGGTCGTTGACGGCTTCTTGAAATGGCAGTAAACCTGACGGAGAGATCGTAATCGTTAGGTGGTATTTCAACGAATATTTTGTATACTTTTATAATAGCACAACATAATATTCCAAGGTCATTTTGTCTGAGAAATATACAATAATTATCATTATTAGGGGTGTGCGAGTTTGAGAATTTGAGTTCGAGTTTTAGTTTGAGAGGAAATCGCAAGTTTTGAGTTCGAGTTTGAAAAAAAAAATAGTGGGCCCTATCAAGTATTGAGTTTTCCATTGGTTTTGAGTGAAGTACAAATTACTATTTTCAACACTTCGTACGTTTAGAATAGGCCTACACCACCGAATTACAAGAAAAAAAACTGTCTTAGACCAATGCTAGGCGGAGATTCGGATATCAGTACCGATTTCTGGACCCTAAAATTAGGGAAAAAATTACGTTTTATGTTCAGAACAATACAGGTAGGCCTACAACGGAACTAGAACGAATAAAAAATAAAAAATTGGAACTCGAAACCTTAGAGTTCAGCTGAATTTGAGATCAAACTCGAAACTCGAACTTGTAAATTCGAGTGCTCACATACCTCTAATTATTAGGCTACATAAAGAAAACCTATTTAAGACCTATTTCCCAAATTCAATCCATTGTAGCATTTTGTATATTGTTGAGATTTTACTATCTGTTGACAATCAGCATGATTGAAGATACAATGTACACGTGCTCATCCACCTGCAACTTGCAAGCCGCATCGCATTTTACGAGAGCAGACAGATGTTATAGGTGTCTCGAACAATCGTCTTTATTTCGTATTTAACCCAACTAACGCTCGGGAGTTTTCGTCTCGATGTGTCGATATATTTGTGCGGTTGTGGGGGGAGGTGTGGAATGTGGTGCCTGTGCGATGGGAGAGGGGCAAGGGAAAAGAGGAGAACGACACAGGCTATCCCTTCGGTTACGTCCGACAGCGGAACGTTGACGGAAATACCCGAATGGTACAGTACAGTTCAAAGAAGTCTGCAGCAGCTGTTTTTCCACGTAAAACGCCGCGGGAAGGTTTAAAAAAAGTTTAAAATCACAACTTTTTTTGAGGATAAAAGTTTTTAAAATATCGATTCTTAATCGATTCTGGATTTTAGAGAATCGATTCCCGATTTTGAGAATCGATGTTATCACTACAACCTGCAGTTCAGTTGCCAGTTGCCAGTCGTCATGTAAGGATCATATTTCATTGGGACAATCGGATGTCCCCATTTACCTTCATGTATTTCATCAATCAGTGTAAATAAATATCAATTATACAGCACTGCTACCTTTTAGTATCTGTGTTAACCTAACCTCCCACCTCATCACCAAAACCCCACACACTCTTAATAAACATCATTAAAGTGGGGGACACTTACCTGATAGCACTTGAGGTTGGGTCTGTCGAAGGCGTACGTGGCTAGCGCCGTTCCCTCGAACCCGTACCGGATGTAGCTGAGGTACGTGATCCAGCGCAGGTAAACCGGTATCGCGTCGAAGCTGACGAAGAAGCCGGAGAACAGCAGGAACGGTACCGACATCACCGGAGCAAGGAACACACCGTTCTGGGAACAACAACGAATGAGCGATATAGAAAACGAAACACTGTTGGAATGTGCTGAATAGCATGAAATGGATATTATAATTGTTGAAAAAACTAGCTTCAGCCCTCATGTTTGTAACATGAGGCCCAACACGATTCCACACGCAACGTATTACTTTCACACACAGCCACATGGCCGTGTCGAATGATTTCCCAGAACTCCGGGGAAAACCAAACAACGTAATTTGCCACCCATGCGAGGGCCCCCAGTAACTGACCTCGCCGGCTGACCCCAGCCAGTTGTTTTGTCAAGGACAGTACAAGTGAGTCCGCTATCCTCTCCCCTAGCCTGCCTCCCTCTCCTCCTCCCCCCTACCTCCCTTCCTCCCTTTCCATCCTACTAGTAAATTGAAAGTTCTCATTTTCATTACTGACCACAATACTTGAAGGATCACAACCATGAAACCAGATTGTAATTAATAATGGCAATATCAACTTCCATAATTCTACAGAAAACTAGAAATCATCATTTCAATTTAAAAAATTATAAATGATTTTTTGTTCTCCAGAAAACCATGAGTCATGACGTAGGCATTACAAGATTCTGTACAGAAACATAAATAGAATCTAGTAATGTCTGTCAAAACCCAGAAAAAGGGCCGGGTCCTGGAGGACAAATAGATTAATCATAATTTCTGAAACTGAGATGATGATTTAGTTTTCTCTAAAATCAGGGAAATAAATATCGTCATTATTCGTTGAAATCTAATTTCAGGGTTGTGACGTCCTTGGAAGATTTTGGTGACGATATTTGAACGTCATCACGGCCGAAGCGTGACGTTCTTACCTGAACGTTCATGGCCGCCCCGACCACCAGGCCCACGCTCTGAGCCACGAACGAGATGAGCAGGCAGGCGCCGAGGAACATAGAGAAGCGGTCCCACTCGGGAGGCTGCGACGTCAGGAAGTAGACGATCGTCACGTAGATGATGCAGAAGATGGCCTGAAACACGGACGATCGTTTGTACCACAGGCAGGCATACAGCAAACCCTCGTTAATCCGAAATCGAAAGGATCCCAAAATAATGATTTTGATTTATAAAAATTCGGATTCACCAAAAAGTCATTTTTCCCGCTTAGAATATAGTCGATTTTGTATTGTGCGTGAGAGGAAGCTATGTCATCGGCTGAGACTACGTAATAGATCCGTTGCTAAAAGCCTCACTGATCGTGTGTACTCGGCTATTTCCAACGACGCGTGATCCTCATATAGCCGGTTTCCATTGGCGCTCGGCCGTCCCTAGTCGGACTAACAAGTGTTCCGAGCTCAAACATCGTCAAGGTCGACTGCATTCGGACAGATTCGGTCGGATGGCACGCGTAAACCGTGGTACAGCTGAGCGTCCTTCGACAGTAGCTAGCTCACTGTTAGTGCATTGGTTGAGCCACTGTGGCCGTAAACAAGTTGTTAGTCCAGTTACCCATCTCGTGGACAGGAGCGGCTTGACTAGTAAAATGTCCTCCAACTAACTCCTTCATATTTCCCTATCACCAAAGTCACTAGATAATTCTTGGTATAACTTCCAAGCATCATTCCTGCATCCATTATTTATCTCCTGCTACCAATAATTTTGTCCCACCCAACTCCCTTATAACCAACATTAAATTTTCCAAATGGATTTTTTTTTTTTCACATTCTGTTTGAAGAACAATAGTTAGAGGTCTCACTGCATATCGAGTAACGAAAGCCAGTGAGTTTTGATTACGCCTCACGACTACAGGTAGTTGTTTGCTCGATGACCCCACCAATACCCAGGTTATTTGGGAGTAGTCTTACCTGGAACGGAATGTCGGAGATCGTGATAGCCAGGTAGTACGACCGCAGGGAATACCACCTGTTGAAATTCTCCTTGATCAGCACCGGCATCTCCAGCGGGACTAGAAGGGAACAACGGGAACACGTGTTAATGACGCTACAATCACAGTACGTCTGGCTCTCCACTCGGGTCGTCTACGTATTCAACTCGATTGTGAAACGTTGCCTTTATCACTGTAGAGGATTACCTACTCTACAGTGATAAAGGCGACAACCAAAACGTCAAAATCTTGTGTTACTTCATCTCTATGTGCTCTATCAACGGCTGCAACACCACCATAAGTAGGCCTATCTACTTGTGAACCTCGGTAAGCTGCTGTTCTCTCTTTCCCTTTTACCCAATTCATACAAGACGACAACATAATAGGGCCTACTAATTATTGTTTTCCCTAGTTTTTTCGAACTTGAACTCGAAATCAAAATTCGTAATTTCTCTCAAACTCGACTCGAAGTTAAATTCTCAAACTCGCATCCCCCAAATTTATATCAATCAACAAGTCGATAAACCAATATTTCCTCGTTGGCGCCGTCAACTTACACGACAGGATGGTGATGGTCATAGACGTGTACATCAAGAAGAGCATGTTGAAGAAGAGGAAGCCGAGATTGCTGAGCACTTTGGCGCCGTCGTTGCCGATGTCGTAGTAGAGCGTGCCGATGAGGAAGCCGACGAGGATGTGGGCAAACAGCCGCAGGTACATCAGCGTCTACCAACCAAACAGACGATATTAACCACTTGACAGACAGAATAACCAGGTTAACCGGGTTATTTTCAGGTTACACTCAGTGGTGTATTTGTGAAAATAAAAGTATCAGGGCAGTGATAACTGAAAAAAAAACCCATTCATTTTATTTAAAGTAAACAATGTTCACAATTGACACACAAAAAAATAATTCCCACAAAGCCAAAGGCTCATCTGTGGAACATAATATAACAGATATACATCAAACAGACGTGTCAATCCACGATATAGAAAGGTATAGGTATACAAAAATTATTAGCAACTATGAATTAGCATGAATTA
Source organism: Brachyptera putata (assembly GCA_907164805.1). Lineage (NCBI taxonomy): Eukaryota > Metazoa > Arthropoda > Insecta > Plecoptera > Taeniopterygidae > Brachyptera > Brachyptera putata. The sequence continues at coordinate 6,307,554 of OU015473.1, forward strand.
GCAACCCCAAAATTCAAGTACCAGGGCGCCGCCCCGGCCCGAATACGCCACTGGTTAAACTACACAGATGTTTGTGTTTAGAAGGCATTTTATATCATTTTTATTGCGGAAACAAATGGTTAAATGTATTCATATATTGTTATACTTCATATGTGAAACAATTAGGATTGCCAATCGATATCGAATATTCCGATCGATTTTCGATATCATCATTTCGATTCGATATCGAATCAATTCATTCGAATTTCGATTACTTCGCGTTATCGCAGTGAATTCGATATCGAGTAAATAAACAGCGGGCTGTCAGTCGTGTGTCAGATTGGCAATATGGCCGACTGGAAAGAACAAGCAGCAAGCCAAACAAACCAGCCTGCCAACAATTTTTATCTATGATATAATTTCTGTCTCTACTTTGGTTTTACAGACGACTAAATGAACGTGATTCAGAACCAAAAATATTTCAACAATTTCGATCGATATTCGATATCATCATTTCGATTCAATATCGAATGGAATTCCTAACATTTCTGTATTTCCGATCGATCTTCGATATGGCACATTTCGGTATCGTTAAAGTTTTCTTGATCGATTGGCAATTCCCTAGAAACAATACATTTTCCTATCCTATACTGTTATTTAGCATTAAAACCTATCTTACCCAATCTCGCCTGCTGAAGAGAAGCGTGCGCTTGAGTACGATCCAGAACTGCGCCAGTTCCGACGTGGGGTAGCGTCGCTGACTGCCGCTGTCCAATAGACCCGTCGTCACGTTGTCGGCCTTGTCGCAGTTGTCCACCGACACGACGTTCAGCAGGCCGTTACCGTCGTCAGCCACTAAACACTCACGTTAGATTAGCTTCGAGTTCAATGCTGTTTAATAATCCCATCAACAGTTAGGTTATACGGGGCTACGAATGAGCAAGTGATAAAGAAACGATGAAGTGATGAGGGGCGAAAGGATTGGTAGGTGTAGCGCAGTGGTTAATGCGCTCGCTTCATGTGATCCGGGAGGCGAGGGGAATTTTCGAACCCGGTTTGATCCCCGCCGCCGACCATCTTTCAATGTTTTTTTTGTGGTTTCCCTCTGTAGTCTAGGCTAATGTGCCGGGATGGTTTCTACAATAAGTCGGCCATGACCGCTTCCTTCCCACTATCCTTCCCATTACCCAAGAACCTTCATCCCATCATCCCATCATCTCATTAATCATCCATCCGACGCCAATAGATCTTCGCTATCATTACAGTGCGTCGTTAAAGCCAATATTATAAATAATAAAAGCCAGGGGAAACGACGTTCACAAGAGACCCAGTCCTTATGCGGGAATCGAACCCACGCCCGACCTGACTTCAATTTCTAAAGCCGTGTGATAGTTGACTGAACCAAGAGATATTAATAATGGTCACACGTTTTGTTAGCATGAAATTTTGTTTTTCATCAACAGTGTGTCAAGACCCCACTCGACGGTCCAATTCAGTTCGACAACCTCGGGTTTTAAAAATAGTCGAAAATATAAATTACCACATGAAAGACCTGGTATTCATTCTTGGGTATAATTAAATTCTACATAAAAATGAAATAGGGAGATATTTGAATCAGTAACAATCATTACCGGTAAAACTAAATCAATAATTATAATAAACAGCACCTAGGTTGCTGTTACTTCCATTTGAACTTATGAAGAAATAAATAACTTGATAAACAAAAAGTAGCCCAAGGAAAGAGCAAAAACCCCTTACAGCTACGTTAATGCATCCCGACTCACCCTGTCCGTTCTTTGCGATGTCGTTGGTGACGTACGGCGTGAAGAGGTTGCCGTTGGTTGTGGTGACCTTGCCGTCACTGAACTTGACGGCCGCGTCCTCCACGTTGACGTTGGCGTTGTTGACGGGAGCCACGTTGACGGGCGCACTGGTCGCGTTGTTCATCGGCTCGACCGTGACGGCGGGGAACGGCTTACCTTGACGGATGTCGTTGCGACCGTTCTTTATGGCGTTGACGAGGGTTTTGATGTTGTCTCCGTACTCCCCGCAAGACACTTCGATAACTGCGATGAGAGAGACAAATATAGAAACTAGCATTGTTATCAAAAATAGAATATGGTCACTTCTAAAACGTATATCTTGGGTGTTTCAACTCGTCTCCCAAGGTACTGCTGTTTGTTGTATTTTCTACGATGTTCCGCGATGAAAAAACACATATCGATCATCGTTCACAGCACATCAATCATTATTTGTCTTATATTGATATTTTTTCTTCTATTCAATAATTGTATCCAATTACTAAAATCGCATCGTATTGAAATTTTCAATTTATGTTCGTCGTTACAAAAGCGTTACTCATTGGCTTTTAGAGAGGGTTCGATAGAAGAACAATACTTTTGCACCCATGACGCTGATTGGAGGAATCATGCTAACAGAAAGGAGAGATGTTTTGCAATGTTTGAAAGATAGTTTCGATAAATAAGTTGATCGTATTATATAAAAACTGCATTGATTATCGAATCGTTTGTGAAAAAATATGATTGTAATCGATTGTTATTGTTGGACGAAATTCAAATTTTCCCCTCCCAAATAAAATATTTAAATCTTTCAAAGGACATCACAACCCTGAAACTAGATTTTAATGAATCATGAGAATATTTATGTATTTAATTTTAGCGACAACTAAAAATTATCATCTTAATTTCAGAAATTAGAATAATTTTTTTGTCCTTCATAGGATCCAACTTGTGGAAAATTCTGGGAATTGATATCTAGGACAATAGCTATCTACGTTGGATACGCAACTGAGCTCAACGTTGTTCTGGATATATGAAACCAACTGCATAAGCCACCAAGATCGACTACTCAGGCATTCAGCTAATTTGTAGGCGATCTAGGCGGCGATGTTTCAATTTCACATCAACTACTCAGGCCATCAGAGCCCTGTAGAGCCTGTAGCTAGCTTATATAGGCGATCTAGGTGGCATCAAAAAGTTTCATAGCACTGGAGATGATCGTCAGCTGGGAGAACATGGGAGAAATCCACGTTACGTATTATCGTATATAGCTATTGTCCTACACGTTACTCACTGAACGAGGCTGGGTTGTGGTAGCTGGGACAATCGAGCCCGAGCGTGCCGAGGAAGGGCACGAGAGTCTGCGTCGACCCCTGGTAGACGCACTGCCCCTCGGCCAGCGTGTACAGGTGGTCGAACATCTCGAAGAGCCGCGCGCTCGGCTGGTGGATCGTGCAGATTATCGTGCGGCCGCCTCGCGCAAGGCTCTTCAGCAGAGAGACGCACTGGAAGCACGACGAACTGTCCAGACCGCTGGGAAATGAAATAGAAGTGCGGTTATAGAATAGAAATGTTTGGATATGTATAGAAATACTCGATAGAAATGGAGTTTTGGGTATTTTTTATTAGGAGTTCATGGAAGTCGATTTAGCGGAGTATTTGGTTTTTGGTGATTTTGAACTTTTGAACGGGATGAGATATTGAAATTCTAAAAACAAGGAAACAATAATTATACATCTCAAATCGTCTGATTGTCAGGCGTATACGGTTGGACAAAAAACACATTTTTAGCAATATACGCGGAAAAAAAAATATTTTATTCTGCTAAATTGTCTCCCATGGACTCAGTCTTGAGGGTACGTATGCACGGTGCTTACACAATTAGAGTAATTTATCTTTACTATTTTTTCTATGTTCACAAATCAGTGTAATTGAATAAAAAAGTATACCAACTCCCAAGCTAAGTGCTAAGTGAAAAGAGGCCAGTCACGTGGGCCAGTTGACGTCTTGCCGCCAACGGCGTACATTTTATGTGCGTATGCGCCGAGCGTGGCCCACCGGCCTCCTGTCACCTAGCGTTCCACACGGATTTTGATAGAACTAGCAGCACTGTTGGTACCAACCCATAATAGCTTCGATACAAGACCTACACAATTCTAGACCGTGGGCTAGGCCCACCACGTACTGCTGGGTAGCCTACCTGGTGGGCTCGTCGAAGAACATGATGGGAGGGTTGTTGACCAGTTCGAGTGCGATGGAAAGCCTCTTCTTCTGTCCACCTGACAGGTTCGACGTCATGGTCTTGCTGTGCTCGGTCAGTCCCAGCGTGTCCAAGATCTCGTCAATCTGGCAAACAAAACAAAACCTTCGTTTAGACATTCACGTTTTGAAAGAGCATTGTTGAAGACGGTTACGATTTGAAAGAATATTGTTGAAGACATTTACGATTTGAAAGAACATTGTTGAAGATAGTTATGATTTGAAAGAACATTGTTGAAGACATTTACGATGTGAAAGAACATTGTAGAAGACAGTCACGCTTTGAAAGAGCATTGTTGAAGACGGTTACGATTTGAAAGAGCATTGTTGAAGACATTTACGATTTGAAAGAACATTGTTGAAGATGGTTATGATTTGAAAGAACATTGTTGAAGACATTCACGTTTTGAAAGAGCATTGTTGAAGACATTTACGATTTGAAAGAATATTGTTGAAGTTCTAAGATGCGCATTGTAAGTATACGTTGTAAGATGAGCGGTATAGGCATGTAATCGAAAGCTATACACACACATTGATTTCAAAACTATTTTACAATTTAATCGGTTTTCCTCCAACATTGCTGATCCGATTTATATAAAACTTTAGAATACTTTTCTCGTCATCCGGTACGATTTCTGGCAAGTCTTTTTCCTCGGTAACGTTTTCGTGAAAAATGTAGGCCCACATTTTTCAAATTTTCTCCCCCGGATTATTTTTATAGTAAATTTCAAACTTTGACAATAGGTTTTCTTAAAAGTAGCCCAAATGATTGCATCTAGAAGCTACACAGTACCAAGTCAGACAATGACATATGTGCATGCCAAATTTCATGAATTTTTTTTCGTTTGACCTGTGGTACACCATTTAAAAAAAAATGTACAATGAAAATGAGTCTTCGCTTTGCTCATCCAATTCCACGTTGTCACGATAAGTGCTCCGTGCTCCACAAACAGACGCGTGACGCAGACAGACGCGTGACGCGCGGGTACTCACCACGTCGTGACGCTCGTCCTTGTTGACGTCCTTGCCGAGCTTGAGGTTGGACGCAACCTGCATCGCCTCCTCGACCGTCAGGTTGGCGTGCAGCTGGTTGTCCTGCATGATGTAACACGACAGCTTGCGGAACGAGCTCAGGTTGCGCTCGGTGCCGTTGATCGTGATCGAACCCTTCATCCCCGACGTCCTGCCAGACAGAACACGTGACCAGATAAAGACTGCTCAACTATTGACGATTATTGTTTGCTCAACGACCCCACCAACAGCTAGGTTATATGGGGATACGAATGAGTGGGTGATTATGAAACTATGAAGTGATGATAGGTGAGAGGACGTTTAAAAAAAAACATACCTTGTGCGGGATTAGAATCCACGCCTAACGGTGATTTCAGTGTCTGCAGCGTGCCTCAGCTGACTGAGCTAACGAGGGCGGCTGGTCCTGTATTAATATATCGATGGTGGAAACGCTGAATGTCGTAAGCTCTATTTCGAATATTGTTCACAGGAAGTGAGAAACGTTTAATAAATTCAAACTTGAAGATATAATCTTCAAAATTTTTGTGTGATATTCGTGTAAACGTTTACAGATCATCGCAAATTTTCATGAAAATTCATCAAGTTTTCCCGAATTTGTATTTTAATGAGGAAATAGCATATCATATTCAGCGATTACGACAAAATATGTTGTATTTTTATTGTGAGTTTGCATAGCACACTTGGCGCTTATGACATATTGTGTAGGCGCCTAAGACAAAATGTTCTGAATCCTTGTCGCTTACCACAATATCATATTGGTGACCACGCCTAATGTATTGACATGTCGCTTACGACACTTTGCACATCAATAAAGATGACCCTCTAAATTGTATATCATGAAAAAAAATATGGCATGGGGGGAGGGGCGGGATGACACTGTCCATGCCGAGACAGCGGGCCAGCTGAGGTCAGTGCCAGGTCATGCGTTTGATTTAATTTGAGGCTCTACGGTAAGCCTAGACGGGTATTGCAGGTTTGTTTGTAACCAAGAGTACCTGGTGATCAATCGACACTGCAGATTGGATATTTGTGAAACTAATACAACCAAGTGGGCAGACCCCATTGGAGCCCATGTTTCAAAACATGAGGGGTGAGGCTAGTTGTTGAATAAATAGAATATAATGAATAAAATAAATATATATTTATAAATATATATACAGAATACACAACCCTATGTTGATGATTTTTTTTTTTTTTCAAATTGTAACTTCGTTGGATGGGTTCTCGACTTCAAAACAGTAACAATTATTGAAATTCTGCTGACGAATGTCATTGGAGTTAGATCGAGACTGGTTTTTATCGATAAAACTGCCATCTAATCATCGACAACGTGTGACGTAAGGCGTAAGGGCCACGACCTACATTAATCCACGCTTCATTAACACAGCTGACACAGAGGTAACCTTGGTAACCGACACACCGGCCGTGAGTTAGAGAGAGACAACACGATACTTGAGAGCATGAGAGAGAGAGAGAGAGAGAAGCACTGATTTCTAGTATTGTGACACGCTATTAGAGAGGATTATCGAAGAGTGAGGTAGAGATAAAGATGAGGAGTAAATAAATAGAGAGAAGCAGAAAATGAGAGAAAGAGAGAGAGAGAGAGAGAAATACTGATGTCTAGTATTGTGACACGCTGGAGAGGAGGAAGAATGAAGAGTGAGATAGAGATAGAGATGAGAAGTAACAGGAATAGGAGATAAATAGAGAGAAAGAGAGATAGATATATTTATTGTATAGTTTTTCAACGACGCACTGTAATGATAATCAAGATCTATTGGCGTCGGATGGGTGGTAATGAGATGATGGGATGATGAGGAGTCTGGAGATTCCTAGCGAAAGCACATAGCGAAAGCACATAGCGAAAGCGAACGGAGAGATAGAGGAATATGATAAGTGAGATCGAAGACAGAGGAGTATGAAAATGGAAATATAGAAGAGGTAGATATAAATGTATTGGCAGGTCATGATAGAAATAGAGGTAGATGGAAATAAATATATAGGAAGACGGCAATGGAGCTATTGGAAGGGGTAGACAGAGATGCAAATAGAGATTATGAGTGAAAATCCTCTAAAATGAAATAATTTACGACTAATAAATATTATATCGTCTACAATTAAATAAATAATAAAAAATAATTAGTATATTTCTCAATCGACCTCTACAAGGCTGAACAAATTAATTCTATTAAATAAAAACGCTCTGATTTAATAACATAATACTATATCTATCCATAACTAAACAGTTGTTTTTCTGTCAGCTAGCAACTAAGAAAACAGCCTGCATGCATATCATTAGGCCTATCCTGTCGCAATCATCCCAGGAAGCGTGGTACGAACAACCTCGGCCTCTTTCATGATCGACCGGTGGTTCTATGCACGAGAACAACACTGACGATACGGGGTGTCGACCCGTCAAAGATCGTGGTGGAGTCGAGGCAAAATAAGGATTCCAAAAGCCGCCCCGGTGGCCAAGTCAATTATCGCTAGCGGTAGTAACTGAAGTCATCGTTGGGCGTGGGTTCGAGTCCCGCATAAGGCATGGGTTTTTGTGAACGTCCTTTTACATCATCACTTCATAGTTTCATAAGCGACGGACTGTAATGATAGCGAAGATCTATTGGCGTCGGCTGGATGATTAATGAGATGATGGGATGATGAGATGAAGGTTTCTTGGATAATGGGAAGGATAGTGGGAATAGGAAGCGGTCGTGGCCTATATTATGGGAACCCCCGGCGTTTAGCCTAGACTACAGAGGGAAACCACGAAAAAACTGTAAAGCTGGACGGCGACGGGGATCGAACCGGGTTCAAATTCCCCTCGTCTCCCGGATCACATGAAGCGAGCGCGATAACCACTGCCCTACATGTGCCGGTGGGAAGAAATATCATCTTTATTATCAACAGGAAAATGCAGCAGTGTTTTGTCGTTTGTCAGATGGTGGAAAATTTTAGAAAAATATCAGGACCGGCACATTTAGCTCAGTTGGTAACACACTCGCTTCATGTGATCCGGGAGGTGAGGGGCATATCGGGCCTTGGTTCGATTCCTGCCATCATCCATCTTTAGAGTTTTTTTTCGTGGTTTCCCTCTGTAGTCTATGCTAATGCCGGGATGGTTCCTACACTATAGGTCACACCGTTTCCTTCCCACCAGGGGCGGACTGGGGATATATTCCGGCCCTGGCAAATCTTTTCAGACAGCCCTAGAGTACTGTTGTAGAGCATCAAGTAAACGGGGGTGAGCGGTATGCGTTTGACTTATCATTAAGTAATGGGGAAACGGTCGATCGGAGGTCGGAATCATCTTTGTTGAAATTGTGGATACAAATAGCGCATTGTATTTTCAAAATCATAAATGTATTCATCAACCCACTGCCTTACAGTCCTTATCGGAAGAGTTACGAAAGAAATAATGACATACTAAATTATATTATTAATAATGTTTTCTGCGTTTTACTCTTTATTGTGAATGCTGTATCGTACGAATACCACTCGCATCATCGCATACTTTCTGAAGAACTGTAGTGTTGTGTTGCAAATATAAAATTATTTGTTTATTTTAATGAGTTCATATTTGCATAAACTATAAGTGCCAGCCCCGAATGAGGCGGCCCACCGGGATAATGCCCGGTTGCCAGATTGTCCAGTCCGCCCCTGCTTCCCACCATCCTTCCCATACCCAAGAAACCTTCATCTCATCATCTCATTCATCATCCATCCGACGCCAATAGATTATAGCTATCATAACAATGCATCGTTAAAGCAATTAGACTAATTTTTTATTTTATGTAAAATTGTGTTGGTAAGGCACCCCTGGGTGAGTCCCAGTATCACTATATCTACAGGCACATTGGAGGCGCGCTGGACTGTGCTGCTACCGAGCAGTCACCAGGTCTGTTCCTTCAGTGGCAAGCATAGGTACTAATTGCAGAGGTTGAATTGTCTTGGTGAGTATCTATCGTACATGATTACAGTGCGTCATTATAAAACACAATATGAATAAAATATACACAATAGAGGGCATAAGTACAATATATACATGATGCTAGTTATTAGGTGTAATCGTTATAATACAGCATTGTTCGTGTATTAGTCTCGACATAAAATAGTTAGTCGA